>JACBOY010000174.1:0-346142 GCA_014706135.1 Phytophthora tubulina | reverse complement strand
CACCTTCTTTTCGCATCCTGGAGGCTCTCACGTGAGTCTTGACGTCTGTGGACATCTGGATTCCCGACCACTTGGCCACCTAGTCACCTTCATGGCTTTATCGGTGTGCAACCAGCAGAACGAGTGTAGACACGATTGTGTGCTAGTGCATGCACCTTGTGTGCTGTGTTTGTTGGAGGCAGTGCGAGAGAGCCATGGGGACTGTACAGAATAGTTTCCGTCGTGGTTGGTGTGTTTTTGTTGGCGTTTTGAGTGTTTTGTATTTGGCTAGGGTTGTGGTTTAGCGGGTGTTTGTTTTGGGCCAACATTGAATTTGTCTGGCGCGCCGTTGGTCTAATGGTTAGGATTCATCCCTCCCACGGATGAGGTCGGGGTTCGATTCCCCGGCGGCGCACGCCTTACTTTCGCTTACTTTCGCCTCGCGGCCTGTATGGGGTGATTTACGTCTCCGGTTGCTGGCTCAATCAGTCGGTGGCTTGTTGCTCGGGGCACCTTCACTTTTAGCCACTATTTTCTTACGCTCATTGCCTTCCTTCACGGAGCTGTAGGTAATCTGGAAGGCGCCCGGGGACGCACGGCAGCCCTCTCTCCATCACCAAAGCCGCCACGGCCAGCAGACGAGAATGAAATCGAGCTCACACCTGATATTGCGGGAAAGGAAGGGTGGCTGTTGTGTGACACAACAGCAGCATGGAGGCAACCGTGAGATACGGTGTTTTGTGGCAAGGCGGAGGAACGGTGTCGAAAACAGACCTGAGGCCAGACCCTTCGAGCCAATTTATTTCCCCGAGCATCGATGCATCACCACCCGACCGATAGACAGATGCCGTGTCCGATCGGCGGGTATCCTGGCTCCAGACTCCGATTCGGCTGTCTGATCTGGCGAACGGTAGGGGACAGGTTTGCGTGTTTGTATGTTGGTGTGTATTGCATTGCTCTGGATGACATACATAGCGCGGCGAGAATCGTTGAACGTACAAGCGTTGGTGGGTATCTGCATGCGTGTTGTGTGTGTTAAATAGCGCGAACGTGGGTGTTTGCCATTTCATGTTTTTTCGTGTTTGTTTGTTTGTGGCTTTTGGATGAAATTAGTCGCGTTTTGAAGGTTCAACGTGCACCGTTGGTCTAATGGTTAGGATTCATCCCTTCCAAGGATGAGGTCGGGGTTCGATTCCCCGACGGCGCATCTTTGTCAGCTGTTGCTCTGAATTACACCTTCTTTTCGCATCCTGGAGGCTCTCACGTGAGTCTTGACGTCTGTGGACATGGATTCCCGACCACTTGGCCACCTAGTCACCTTCATGGCTTTATCGGTGTGCAACCAGCAGAACGAGTGTAGACACGATTGTGTGCTAGTGCATGCACCTTGTGTGCTGTGTTTGTTGGAGGCAGTGCGAGAGAGCCATGGGGACTGTACAGAATAGTTTCCGTCGTGGTTGGTGTGTTTTTGTTGGCGTTTTGAGTGTTTTGTATTTGGCTAGGGTTGTGGTTTAGCGGGTGTTTGTTTTGGGCCAACATTGAATTTGTCTGGCGCGCCGTTGGTCTAATGGTTAGGATTCATCCCTCCCACGGATGAGGTCGGGGTTCGATTCCCCGGCGGCGCACGCCTTACTTTCGCTTACTTTCGCCTCGCGGCCTGTATGGGGTGATTTACGTCTCCGGTTGCTGGCTCAATCAGTCGGTGGCTTGTTGCTCGGGGCACCTTCACTTTTAGCCACTATTTTCTTACGCTCATTGCCTTCCTTCACGGAGCTGTAGGTAATCTGGAAGGCGCCCGGGGACGCACGGCAGCCCTCTCCTCACATCACCAAAGCCGCCACGGCCAGCAGACGAGAATGAAATCGAGCTCACACCTGATATTGCGGGAAAGGAAGGGTGGCTGTTGTGTGACACAACAGCAGCATGGAGGCAACCGTGAGATACGGTGTTTTGTGGCAAGGCGGAGGAACGGTGTCGAAAACAGACCTGAGGCCAGACCCTTCGAGCCAATTTATTTCCCCGAGCATCGATGCATCACCACCCGACCGATAGACAGATGCCGTGTCCGATCGGCGGGTATCCTGGCTCCAGACTCCGATTCGGCTGTCTGATCTGGCGAACGGTAGGGGACAGGTTTGCGTGTTTGTATGTTGGTGTGTATTGCATTGCTCTGGATGACATACATAGCGCGGCGAGAATCGTTGAACGTACAAGCGTTGGTGGGTATCTGCATGCGTGTTGTGTGTGTTAAATAGCGCGAACGTGGGTGTTTGCCATTTCATGTTTTTCGTGTTTGTTTGTTTGTGGCTTTTGGATGAAATTAGTCGCGTTTTGAAGGTTCAACGTGCACCGTTGGTCTAATGGTTAGGATTCATCCCTTCCAAGGATGAGGTCGGGGTTCGATTCCCCGACGGCGCATCTTTGTCAGCTGTTGCTCTGAATTACACCTTCTTTTCGCATCCTGGAGGCTCTCACGTGAGTCTTGACGTCTGTGGACATGGATTCCCGACCACTTGGCCACCTAGTCACCTTCATGGCTTTATCGGTGTGCAACCAGCAGAACGAGTGTAGACACGATTGTGTGCTAGTGCATGCACCTTGTGTGCTGTGTTTGTTGGAGGCAGTGCGAGAGAGCCATGGGGACTGTACAGAATAGTTTCCGTCGTGGTTGGTGTGTTTTTGTTGGCGTTTTGAGTGTTTTGTATTTGGCTAGGGTTGTGGTTTAGCGGGTGTTTGTTTTGGGCCAACATTGAATTTGTCTGGCGCGCCGTTGGTCTAATGGTTAGGATTCATCCCTCCCACGGATGAGGTCGGGGTTCGATTCCCCGGCGGCGCACGCCTTACTTTCGCTTACTTTCGCCTCGCGGCCTGTATGGGGTGATTTACGTCTCCGGTTGCTGGCTCAATCAGTCGGTGGCTTGTTGCTCGGGGCACCTTCACTTTTAGCCACTATTTTCTTACGCTCATTGCCTTCCTTCACGGAGCTGTAGGTAATCTGGAAGGCGCCCGGGGACGCACGGCAGCCCTCTCCTCACATCACCAAAGCCGCCACGGCCAGCAGACGAGAATGAAATCGAGCTCACACCTGATATTGCGGGAAAGGAAGGGTGGCTGTTGTGTGACACAACAGCAGCATGGAGGCAACCGTGAGATACGGTGTTTTGTGGCAAGGCGGAGGAACGGTGTCGAAAACAGACCTGAGGCCAGACCCTTCGAGCCAATTTATTTCCCCGAGCATCGATGCATCACCACCCGACCGATAGACAGATGCCGTGTCCGATCGGCGGGTATCCTGGCTCCAGACTCCGATTCGGCTGTCTGATCTGGCGAACGGTAGGGGACAGGTTTGCGTGTTTGTATGTTGGTGTGTATTGCATTGCTCTGGATGACATACATAGCGCGGCGAGAATCGTTGAACGTACAAGCGTTGGTGGGTATCTGCATGCGTGTTGTGTGTGTTAAATAGCGCGAACGTGGGTGTTTGCCATTTCATGTTTTTTCGTGTTTGTTTGTTTGTGGCTTTTGGATGAAATTAGTCGCGTTTTGAAGGTTCAACGTGCACCGTTGGTCTAATGGTTAGGATTCATCCCTTCCAAGGATGAGGTCGGGGTTCGATTCCCCGACGGCGCATCTTTTGTCAGCTGTTGCTCTGAATTACACCTTCTTTTCGCATCCTGGAGGCTCTCACGTGAGTCTTGACGTCTGTGGACATGGATTCCCGACCACTTGGCCACCTAGTCACCTTCATGGCTTTATCGGTGTGCAACCAGCAGAACGAGTGTAGACACGATTGTGTGCTAGTGCATGCACCTTGTGTGCTGTGTTTGTTGGAGGCAGTGCGAGAGAGCCATGGGGACTGTACAGAATAGTTTCCGTCGTGGTTGGTGTGTTTTTGTTGGCGTTTTGAGTGTTTTGTATTTGGCTAGGGTTGTGGTTTAGCGGGTGTTTGTTTTGGGCCAACATTGAATTTGTCTGGCGCGCCGTTGGTCTAATGGTTAGGATTCATCCCTCCCACGGATGAGGTCGGGGTTCGATTCCCCGGCGGCGCACGCCTTACTTTCGCTTACTTTCGCCTCGCGGCCTGTATGGGGTGATTTACGTCTCCGGTTGCTGGCTCAATCAGTCGGTGGCTTGTTGCTCGGGGCACCTTCACTTTTAGCCACTATTTTCTTACGCTCATTGCCTTCCTTCACGGAGCTGTAGGTAATCTGGAAGGCGCCCGGGACGCACGGCAGCCCTCTCCTCACATCACCAAAGCCGCCACGGCCAGCAGACGAGAATGAAATCGAGCTCACACCTGATATTGCGGGAAAGGAAGGGTGGCTGTTGTGTGACACAACAGCAGCATGGAGGCAACCGTGAGATACGGTGTTTTGTGGCAAGGCGGAGGAACGGTGTCGAAAACAGACCTGAGGCCAGACCCTTCGAGCCAATTTATTTCCCCGAGCATCGATGCATCACCACCCGACCGATAGACAGATGCCGTGTCCGATCGGCGGGTATCCTGGCTCCAGACTCCGATTCGGCTGTCTGATCTGGCGAACGGTAGGGGACAGGTTTGCGTGTTTGTATGTTGGTGTGTATTGCATTGCTCTGGATGACATACATAGCGCGGCGAGAATCGTTGAACGTACAAGCGTTGGTGGGTATCTGCATGCGTGTTGTGTGTGTTAAATAGCGCGAACGTGGGTGTTTGCCATTTCATGTTTTTTCGTGTTTGTTTGTTTGTGGCTTTTGGATGAAATTAGTCGCGTTTTGAAGGTTCAACGTGCACCGTTGGTCTAATGGTTAGGATTCATCCCTTCCAAGGATGAGGTCGGGGTTCGATTCCCCGACGGCGCATCTTTGTCAGCTGTTGCTCTGAATTACACCTTCTTTTCGCATCCTGGAGGCTCTCACGTGAGTCTTGACGTCTGTGGACATGGATTCCCGACCACTTGGCCACCTAGTCACCTTCATGGCTTTATCGGTGTGCAACCAGCAGAACGAGTGTAGACACGATTGTGTGCTAGTGCATGCACCTTGTGTGCTGTGTTTGTTGGAGGCAGTGCGAGAGAGCCATGGGGACTGTACAGAATAGTTTCCGTCGTGGTTGGTGTGTTTTTGTTGGCGTTTTGAGTGTTTTGTATTTGGCTAGGGTTGTGGTTTAGCGGGTGTTTGTTTTGGGCCAACATTGAATTTGTCTGGCGCGCCGTTGGTCTAATGGTTAGGATTCATCCCTCCCACGGATGAGGTCGGGGTTCGATTCCCCGGCGGCGCACGCCTTACTTTCGCTTACTTTCGCCTCGCGGCCTGTATGGGGTGATTTACGTCTCCGGTTGCTGGCTCAATCAGTCGGTGGCTTGTTGCTCGGGGCACCTTCACTTTTAGCCACTATTTTCTTACGCTCATTGCCTTCCTTCACGGAGCTGTAGGTAATCTGGAAGGCGCCCGGGGACGCACGGCAGCCCTCTCCTCACATCACCAAAGCCGCCACGGCCAGCAGACGAGAATGAAATCGAGCTCACACCTGATATTGCGGGAAAGGAAGGGTGGCTGTTGTGTGACACAACAGCAGCATGGAGGCAACCGTGAGATACGGTGTTTTGTGGCAAGGCGGAGGAACGGTGTCGAAAACAGACCTGAGGCCAGACCCTTCGAGCCAATTTATTTCCCCGAGCATCGATGCATCACCACCCGACCGATAGACAGATGCCGTGTCCGATCGGCGGGTATCCTGGCTCCAGACTCCGATTCGGCTGTCTGATCTGGCGAACGGTAGGGGACAGGTTTGCGTGTTTGTATGTTGGTGTGTATTGCATTGCTCTGGATGACATACATAGCGCGGCGAGAATCGTTGAACGTACAAGCGTTGGTGGGTATCTGCATGCGTGTTGTGTGTGTTAAATAGCGCGAACGTGGGTGTTTGCCATTTCATGTTTTTCGTGTTTGTTTGTTTGTGGCTTTTGGATGAAATTAGTCGCGTTTTGAAGGTTCAACGTGCACCGTTGGTCTAATGGTTAGGATTCATCCCTTCCAAGGATGAGGTCGGGGTTCGATTCCCCGACGGCGCATCTTTGTCAGCTGTTGCTCTGAATTACACCTTCTTTTCGCATCCTGGAGGCTCTCACGTGAGTCTTGACGTCTGTGGACATGGATTCCCGACCACTTGGCCACCTAGTCACCTTCATGGCTTTATCGGTGTGCAACCAGCAGAACGAGTGTAGACACGATTGTGTGCTAGTGCATGCACCTTGTGTGCTGTGTTTGTTGGAGGCAGTGCGAGAGAGCCATGGGGACTGTACAGAATAGTTTCCGTCGTGGTTGGTGTGTTTTTGTTGGCGTTTTGAGTGTTTTGTATTTGGCTAGGGTTGTGGTTTAGCGGGTGTTTGTTTTGGGCCAACATTGAATTTGTCTGGCGCGCCGTTGGTCTAATGGTTAGGATTCATCCCTCCCACGGATGAGGTCGGGGTTCGATTCCCCGGCGGCGCACGCCTTACTTTCGCTTACTTTCGCCTCGCGGCCTGTATGGGGTGATTTACGTCTCCGGTTGCTGGCTCAATCAGTCGGTGGCTTGTTGCTCGGGGCACCTTCACTTTTAGCCACTATTTTCTTACGCTCATTGCCTTCCTTCACGGAGCTGTAGGTAATCTGGAAGGCGCCCGGGGACGCACGGCAGCCCTCTCCTCACATCACCAAAGCCGCCACGGCCAGCAGACGAGAATGAAATCGAGCTCACACCTGATATTGCGGGAAAGGAAGGGTGGCTGTTGTGTGACACAACAGCAGCATGGAGGCAACCGTGAGATACGGTGTTTTGTGGCAAGGCGGAGGAACGGTGTCGAAAACAGACCTGAGGCCAGACCCTTCGAGCCAATTTATTTCCCCGAGCATCGATGCATCACCACCCGACCGATAGACAGATGCCGTGTCCGATCGGCGGGTATCCTGGCTCCAGACTCCGATTCGGCTGTCTGATCTGGCGAACGGTAGGGGACAGGTTTGCGTGTTTGTATGTTGGTGTGTATTGCATTGCTCTGGATGACATACATAGCGCGGCGAGAATCGTTGAACGTACAAGCGTTGGTGGGTATCTGCATGCGTGTTGTGTGTGTTAAATAGCGCGAACGTGGGTGTTTGCCATTTCATGTTTTTCGTGTTTGTTTGTTTGTGGCTTTTGGATGAAATTAGTCGCGTTTTGAAGGTTCAACGTGCACCGTTGGTCTAATGGTTAGGATTCATCCCTTCCAAGGATGAGGTCGGGGTTCGATTCCCCGACGGCGCATCTTTGTCAGCTGTTGCTCTGAATTACACCTTCTTTTCGCATCCTGGAGGCTCTCACGTGAGTCTTGACGTCTGTGGACATGGATTCCCGACCACTTGGCCACCTAGTCACCTTCATGGCTTTATCGGTGTGCAACCAGCAGAACGAGTGTAGACACGATTGTGTGCTAGTGCATGCACCTTGTGTGCTGTGTTTGTTGGAGGCAGTGCGAGAGAGCCATGGGGACTGTACAGAATAGTTTCCGTCGTGGTTGGTGTGTTTTTGTTGGCGTTTTGAGTGTTTTGTATTTGGCTAGGGTTGTGGTTTAGCGGGTGTTTGTTTTGGGCCAACATTGAATTTGTCTGGCGCGCCGTTGGTCTAATGGTTAGGATTCATCCCTCCCACGGATGAGGTCGGGGTTCGATTCCCCGGCGGCGCACGCCTTACTTTCGCTTACTTTCGCCTCGCGGCCTGTATGGGGTGATTTACGTCTCCGGTTGCTGGCTCAATCAGTCGGTGGCTTGTTGCTCGGGGCACCTTCACTTTTAGCCACTATTTTCTTACGCTCATTGCCTTCCTTCACGGAGCTGTAGGTAATCTGGAAGGCGCCCGGGGACGCACGGCAGCCCTCTCCTCACATCACCAAAGCCGCCACGGCCAGCAGACGAGAATGAAATCGAGCTCACACCTGATATTGCGGGAAAGGAAGGGTGGCTGTTGTGTGACACAACAGCAGCATGGAGGCAACCGTGAGATACGGTGTTTTGTGGCAAGGCGGAGGAACGGTGTCGAAAACAGACCTGAGGCCAGACCCTTCGAGCCAATTTATTTCCCCGAGCATCGATGCATCACCACCCGACCGATAGACAGATGCCGTGTCCGATCGGCGGGTATCCTGGCTCCAGACTCCGATTCGGCTGTCTGATCTGGCGAACGGTAGGGGACAGGTTTGCGTGTTTGTATGTTGGTGTGTATTGCATTGCTCTGGATGACATACATAGCGCGGCGAGAATCGTTGAACGTACAAGCGTTGGTGGGTATCTGCATGCGTGTTGTGTGTGTTAAATAGCGCGAACGTGGGTGTTTGCCATTTCATGTTTTTCGTGTTTGTTTGTTTGTGGCTTTTGGATGAAATTAGTCGCGTTTTGAAGGTTCAACGTGCACCGTTGGTCTAATGGTTAGGATTCATCCCTTCCAAGGATGAGGTCGGGGTTCGATTCCCCGACGGCGCATCTTTGTCAGCTGTTGCTCTGAATTACACCTTCTTTTCGCATCCTGGAGGCTCTCACGTGAGTCTTGACGTCTGTGGACATGGATTCCCGACCACTTGGCCACCTAGTCACCTTCATGGCTTTATCGGTGTGCAACCAGCAGAACGAGTGTAGACACGATTGTGTGCTAGTGCATGCACCTTGTGTGCTGTGTTTGTTGGAGGCAGTGCGAGAGAGCCATGGGGACTGTACAGAATAGTTTCCGTCGTGGTTGGTGTGTTTTTGTTGGCGTTTTGAGTGTTTTGTATTTGGCTAGGGTTGTGGTTTAGCGGGTGTTTGTTTTGGGCCAACATTGAATTTGTCTGGCGCGCCGTTGGTCTAATGGTTAGGATTCATCCCTCCCACGGATGAGGTCGGGGTTCGATTCCCCGGCGGCGCACGCCTTACTTTCGCTTACTTTCGCCTCGCGGCCTGTATGGGGTGATTTACGTCTCCGGTTGCTGGCTCAATCAGTCGGTGGCTTGTTGCTCGGGGCACCTTCACTTTTAGCCACTATTTTCTTACGCTCATTGCCTTCCTTCACGGAGCTGTAGGTAATCTGGAAGGCGCCCGGGGACGCACGGCAGCCCTCTCCTCACATCACCAAAGCCGCCACGGCCAGCAGACGAGAATGAAATCGAGCTCACACCTGATATTGCGGGAAAGGAAGGGTGGCTGTTGTGTGACACAACAGCAGCATGGAGGCAACCGTGAGATACGGTGTTTTGTGGCAAGGCGGAGGAACGGTGTCGAAAACAGACCTGAGGCCAGACCCTTCGAGCCAATTTATTTCCCCGAGCATCGATGCATCACCACCCGACCGATAGACAGATGCCGTGTCCGATCGGCGGGTATCCTGGCTCCAGACTCCGATTCGGCTGTCTGATCTGGCGAACGGTAGGGGACAGGTTTGCGTGTTTGTATGTTGGTGTGTATTGCATTGCTCTGGATGACATACATAGCGCGGCGAGAATCGTTGAACGTACAAGCGTTGGTGGGTATCTGCATGCGTGTTGTGTGTGTTAAATAGCGCGAACGTGGGTGTTTGCCATTTCATGTTTTTCGTGTTTGTTTGTTTGTGGCTTTTGGATGAAATTAGTCGCGTTTTGAAGGTTCAACGTGCACCGTTGGTCTAATGGTTAGGATTCATCCCTTCCAAGGATGAGGTCGGGGTTCGATTCCCCGACGGCGCATCTTTGTCAGCTGTTGCTCTGAATTACACCTTCTTTTCGCATCCTGGAGGCTCTCACGTGAGTCTTGACGTCTGTGGACATGGATTCCCGACCACTTGGCCACCTAGTCACCTTCATGGCTTTATCGGTGTGCAACCAGCAGAACGAGTGTAGACACGATTGTGTGCTAGTGCATGCACCTTGTGTGCTGTGTTTGTTGGAGGCAGTGCGAGAGAGCCATGGGGACTGTACAGAATAGTTTCCGTCGTGGTTGGTGTGTTTTTGTTGGCGTTTTGAGTGTTTTGTATTTGGCTAGGGTTGTGGTTTAGCGGGTGTTTGTTTTGGGCCAACATTGAATTTGTCTGGCGCGCCGTTGGTCTAATGGTTAGGATTCATCCCTCCCACGGATGAGGTCGGGGTTCGATTCCCCGGCGGCGCACGCCTTACTTTCGCTTACTTTCGCCTCGCGGCCTGTATGGGGTGATTTACGTCTCCGGTTGCTGGCTCAATCAGTCGGTGGCTTGTTGCTCGGGGCACCTTCACTTTTAGCCACTATTTTCTTACGCTCATTGCCTTCCTTCACGGAGCTGTAGGTAATCTGGAAGGCGCCCGGGGACGCACGGCAGCCCTCTCCTCACATCACCAAAGCCGCCACGGCCAGCAGACGAGAATGAAATCGAGCTCACACCTGATATTGCGGGAAAGGAAGGGTGGCTGTTGTGTGACACAACAGCAGCATGGAGGCAACCGTGAGATACGGTGTTTTGTGGCAAGGCGGAGGAACGGTGTCGAAAACAGACCTGAGGCCAGACCCTTCGAGCCAATTTATTTCCCCGAGCATCGATGCATCACCACCCGACCGATAGACAGATGCCGTGTCCGATCGGCGGGTATCCTGGCTCCAGACTCCGATTCGGCTGTCTGATCTGGCGAACGGTAGGGGACAGGTTTGCGTGTTTGTATGTTGGTGTGTATTGCATTGCTCTGGATGACATACATAGCGCGGCGAGAATCGTTGAACGTACAAGCGTTGGTGGGTATCTGCATGCGTGTTGTGTGTGTTAAATAGCGCGAACGTGGGTGTTTGCCATTTCATGTTTTTTCGTGTTTGTTTGTTTGTGGCTTTTGGATGAAATTAGTCGCGTTTTGAAGGTTCAACGTGCACCGTTGGTCTAATGGTTAGGATTCATCCCTTCCAAGGATGAGGTCGGGGTTCGATTCCCCGACGGCGCATCTTTGTCAGCTGTTGCTCTGAATTACACCTTCTTTTCGCATCCTGGAGGCTCTCACGTGAGTCTTGACGTCTGTGGACATGGATTCCCGACCACTTGGCCACCTAGTCACCTTCATGGCTTTATCGGTGTGCAACCAGCAGAACGAGTGTAGACACGATTGTGTGCTAGTGCATGCACCTTGTGTGCTGTGTTTGTTGGAGGCAGTGCGAGAGAGCCATGGGGACTGTACAGAATAGTTTCCGTCGTGGTTGGTGTGTTTTTGTTGGCGTTTTGAGTGTTTTGTATTTGGCTAGGGTTGTGGTTTAGCGGGTGTTTGTTTTGGGCCAACATTGAATTTGTCTGGCGCGCCGTTGGTCTAATGGTTAGGATTCATCCCTCCCACGGATGAGGTCGGGGTTCGATTCCCCGGCGGCGCACGCCTTACTTTCGCTTACTTTCGCCTCGCGGCCTGTATGGGGTGATTTACGTCTCCGGTTGCTGGCTCAATCAGTCGGTGGCTTGTTGCTCGGGGCACCTTCACTTTTAGCCACTATTTTCTTACGCTCATTGCCTTCCTTCACGGAGCTGTAGGTAATCTGGAAGGCGCCCGGGGACGCACGGCAGCCCTCTCCTCACATCACCAAAGCCGCCACGGCCAGCAGACGAGAATGAAATCGAGCTCACACCTGATATTGCGGGAAAGGAAGGGTGGCTGTTGTGTGACACAACAGCAGCATGGAGGCAACCGTGAGATACGGTGTTTTGTGGCAAGGCGGAGGAACGGTGTCGAAAACAGACCTGAGGCCAGACCCTTCGAGCCAATTTATTTCCCCGAGCATCGATGCATCACCACCCGACCGATAGACAGATGCCGTGTCCGATCGGCGGGTATCCTGGCTCCAGACTCCGATTCGGCTGTCTGATCTGGCGAACGGTAGGGGACAGGTTTGCGTGTTTGTATGTTGGTGTGTATTGCATTGCTCTGGATGACATACATAGCGCGGCGAGAATCGTTGAACGTACAAGCGTTGGTGGGTATCTGCATGCGTGTTGTGTGTGTTAAATAGCGCGAACGTGGGTGTTTGCCATTTCATGTTTTTTCGTGTTTGTTTGTTTGTGGCTTTTGGATGAAATTAGTCGCGTTTTGAAGGTTCAACGTGCACCGTTGGTCTAATGGTTAGGATTCATCCCTTCCAAGGATGAGGTCGGGGTTCGATTCCCCGACGGCGCATCTTTGTCAGCTGTTGCTCTGAATTACACCTTCTTTTCGCATCCTGGAGGCTCTCACGTGAGTCTTGACGTCTGTGGACATGGATTCCCGACCACTTGGCCACCTAGTCACCTTCATGGCTTTATCGGTGTGCAACCAGCAGAACGAGTGTAGACACGATTGTGTGCTAGTGCATGCACCTTGTGTGCTGTGTTTGTTGGAGGCAGTGCGAGAGAGCCATGGGGACTGTACAGAATAGTTTCCGTCGTGGTTGGTGTGTTTTTGTTGGCGTTTTGAGTGTTTTGTATTTGGCTAGGGTTGTGGTTTAGCGGGTGTTTGTTTTGGGCCAACATTGAATTTGTCTGGCGCGCCGTTGGTCTAATGGTTAGGATTCATCCCTCCCACGGATGAGGTCGGGGTTCGATTCCCCGGCGGCGCACGCCTTACTTTCGCTTACTTTCGCCTCGCGGCCTGTATGGGGTGATTTACGTCTCCGGTTGCTGGCTCAATCAGTCGGTGGCTTGTTGCTCGGGGCACCTTCACTTTTAGCCACTATTTTCTTACGCTCATTGCCTTCCTTCACGGAGCTGTAGGTAATCTGGAAGGCGCCCGGGGACGCACGGCAGCCCTCTCCTCACATCACCAAAGCCGCCACGGCCAGCAGACGAGAATGAAATCGAGCTCACACCTGATATTGCGGGAAAGGAAGGGTGGCTGTTGTGTGACACAACAGCAGCATGGAGGCAACCGTGAGATACGGTGTTTTGTGGCAAGGCGGAGGAACGGTGTCGAAAACAGACCTGAGGCCAGACCCTTCGAGCCAATTTATTTCCCCGAGCATCGATGCATCACCACCCGACCGATAGACAGATGCCGTGTCCGATCGGCGGGTATCCTGGCTCCAGACTCCGATTCGGCTGTCTGATCTGGCGAACGGTAGGGGACATGTTTGCGTGTTTGTATGTTGGTGTGTATTGCATTGCTCTGGATGACATACATAGCGCGGCGAGAATCGTTGAACGTACAAGCGTTGGTGGGTATCTGCATGCGTGTTGTGTGTGTTAAATAGCGCGAACGTGGGTGTTTGCCATTTCATGTTTTTTCGTGTTTGTTTGTTTGTGGCTTTTGGATGAAATTAGTCGCGTTTTGAAGGTTCAACGTGCACCGTTGGTCTAATGGTTAGGATTCATCCCTTCCAAGGATGAGGTCGGGGTTCGATTCCCCGACGGCGCATCTTTTGTCAGCTGTTGCTCTGAATTACACCTTCTTTTCGCATCCTGGAGGCTCTCACGTGAGTCTTGACGTCTGTGGATATGCATCCCCGACAACCTGGCCACTAGAGCTTGCAGTTGGTGGAGGGCGGGTTATCCGATCCACCCGAGATCATGTATCACGTCTACCACATTGAGGATTCATCTGTCAAAATATACCAAAGTTTGACAAGGCGTCTGTGTAAGAAGGAATTTTGGGGAAATCACAGAAAATGCAAACTACGGTAATGCTTCAATAACGTTGCCGTTTTGCGTTGGGTCAGCACAGAATATTTAGCTATGCACACACGGATATGCGTAGCGCGATGCGAAGTCGATTATATCAATGAGCTAACATGTTCGTAGTAGCCCAGTTGTTAGTCTGTTTGAAGGCGTCCATGCAGTATTTTCAGAGTTTTGAAATCTGTAGACCAGACCACGTCGTAGTGACGTAGCGGTCCACATGCACGTTCCCTCCGGGGTGAGCGTGAAATTCAAATGAGCAAAGTGGGCGATCAAGCGGGAAAAGGCGGCGCCTCGATGTGGCAGCTCCCAGCAATAACATGTGGCTAAGAGAGCTGGCGGTGCCCCATCACAGCGTGCGGGAAATGCTCTCGCTGTGGATGTAACCGTTACGGCGTTTTGCCCTCCGTGAAATGAGCCCAGGCTCCAGGAAGACCAAAGCGTGCTAATGCCAGGGCGACGACATTTGCCACGACGCTTGTGCGACCACGTTCAATACCCACGCGAGCGAAACGCAGGCCGCCAAATGGCGGGTCACTCGGCGAGGGACGTTCTCCAGCGATGCAAGTAGAAATAGATTTAGCTCTGTCCACAGACTTCCGTTCACTGACACGTCCACGTGCCACTGACAGTGTAGGAGTGTTGACAGCAGATATACCAAACTCATCAGTGGAAGATGCCTGCGTTTCCTATGAAGGTGGGACGATGTCAACGTATTCGATGATAAAACTTGACGGTCGGACATACGCAGTACCGTCCATTCAACTTCGGAAATCGATCAGTTTATTGTTGAAAGGAATATTGTGCTCAAGAGGGTGAATCCGTTACCAGAAGCACGTTCTATCGACTGGCAGGTATGTTGACGCATGGTAAGGCGCAGGCGCGTCGCGCTGTTGATTATGTTACTGGTTTCCTGATATACTACAATTTTGCTGTGCTGGATATAATTGTCCGATAATTACTACCTGAAGATGCGCCCGAATTGCAGCAGAAGTTGGCAATCTTAAGAGTGGCTGAAGTAGTGGGTATCGGGCGCGCCCGGCTTTACTGGTGCGATAAGGCAGTGGAGAATTCCGACAAACTACAGGCTACAAGCCAGTGAACACGCTAGTAGAAGCAATTGTAGGGATAATGCTTGACCTACAATCAGATCTGGAAGCCGTCAAAGAAGCCAGTTTCTTCCATTTGTTTGATTTTAACAAGGGATATTGGCAACTCTCGCTCGCTGAAGAGTGCCAAGAGATACTATCGTACGTGACGCATAACGTGTACACGCCGAGACGCGTTTCACAAGAATGTACTGATGTTGCATTATTCTTCCAAGCTATGATCGAGAAATCCTTAGAAGAGCTTTCGCACCACCATTTACTTGTGTGGATAGATGACTTGCTGTTATTCGCGAACGACGTGCAGACATATCTCACGAAGTTGGAAAGATTGTTTGAACTTCATGATGTCTTCGGGTTTAAGCTGAGTGTGAAGAAGTCCATGTTGTTTAAGTTCGAGGTGCGTTGTCGCGGGAAATAATTTCAGGTTCCGGTGTGCGCCACAACCCGGAACGTGTACGAGCACTGCAGGACCTTCCATATCCCAGCACAGCAGGTGAGTTACAACAGTTCCAGTGCGCAACCAACTGAACGCGCGACAGCTTGATAGATTATGAAGGACAACTCGACCGCTCCAAGACGCGTTAGATACTGCCTTGGTGATTGCGGCTAACATGTAAACGAACTAACGGAGTAGCTGCTGGCATTACAATCCGTTTGACCGCTGAGCAGCAAACAGCATACGATGATTGGAATTGAAACAGTTGCTGCCAAACAGTGTGGAGTTTGCTTTCCATCGTGAAAACGCAACCATGTGTACTTGATAGTAAGCCAAGTATTGGATTGGAAGATTGGTGAGCCGGTGCACCACCACCTGCACCAACTACTAATGATACGTTTACTGGTTCGCAGTGTCATTGGAGCATAATAGAAAAGGAGACCTACTCCATAGTGTATGCGTGCGATAGGTTGAGCTACCTATAGTTACGGCCTGGTAGGTTTAAGCTATTCTGTGACCATAGAAATCTTATCTATGTTTTCGAACCTAGAGCAGAGGTGAAGAAGGATATCCATGGGAAAGCATTGAGTTGGGCGACGAAACTTGCCGAGTACCGACATGAAATCGAGCACATCGATAGAACATCCAATGTGTGGAGTGACACGGTCTCCCGCTGGGCAGGGAACCACGTTCAGGAGGCACATTTACGACAGATGATACTTCCTAAAAGGAGTCCAACCCCACCATCGAGCACATCATCACCAAGAAACCTAACACAACGGAGACGCAAACGTGCGCCCCAAGTGCAGCCAAAGTACAAATACTGTATTACAGTCATTACAACCTATAATACCTTTGAAAAACTCGAATTTTGCATGGCTCAGCCGAAATACCATTGTTAAATCGCAAGGCCGACACAAGGCACGTCGACCAGCGAGGGGTACTGGTAGTGATAAGGATGGGTGGAACATCAACGAAATAAAATGGATACCTGATCAAGATGAGGACTTAGTCCAACGCATACTGATTCATGCCCATTGCGAACTACAAGGACATCGCGGTATAGAAGCTACTAGGGAGTCAATATGTAGATTCGTTTACCTGGTCCGCCTATGAGCGCGGGTGAAGGAATTCCTATCAACTTGCTTATTATGCCATCACGTCAATGGAAGTAAGATTATCCAAAGGCCATGCGGCGAGACGTGTCGAACCAACGAACGGAATGGTGCTCTTCATTGGGATTTCTTATCTCTTCGCAAAAGTTTTGCTGGTGACTGCTACCTACTGGTACTCAAAGACGAAGCGACACATTTCTGCGAGCTGACACCATCCCCCAGACAGACAAGCACGGTGGCTGCGGAAGCTATCCTCGCATGACACAGCTGGTATGGCATACCGTCATTGTGGATCAGCGATCAGGGGTCGCATTTCAAAAGTGAAGTTGTGAAATAAGTGTGCGGGCGCCTAAAGTCACAGCAAGAGTTTACGGTGGCATATTGCCCGTGAATTAACGACATGCCAACCGCGACATCATACAGGTGCTTGATCACTTTTTCTCGAATATGAAGTGGACACTCACGATTGGATATCATTTGTACCTACACTACACGATAATTTGAATCACACCCCGTCGCCCGCCCTCCTTCGTTAGGAAACAATGCTCAAATAGAGCTTTTCTGTGGCCTACCGCTACCAGTTTTTTTTGTGGCAACGTGTCGCTCTACTCGAACAACCTGATGACATCGAGCCGTGTCTCGCGGCAATGAAATCTAGTATCCAGGCTGTGCACAAGCCGATTATCGCTGCGCGCGATCAACATACCAAACGCAACCGGCGACGCCACCAACACGCGAAGCAACCAAACTTCGACGTACGTATTGAGGCCGACGGTGGGCCATAACCACCAGGACATGTTGCTAGATATATGGATAGGACCGTGCCTGATCACGAGATCGGCCACATATTTGTTTGTGGTGAAATTCCCCGTCACTGGGAAGGAGACAGAAGTCCACCCCTTGAGGTTGAAGTTCTATGCGGACAGTTCATTGCAAATCACGGAAGAGATCCGTGAATGTGTGGCAGCCCAGGGCAAGTTCTAGCGGTTGACGCACTGCTTGACTATACGTGGGATGCACAAATAAAGACTACGATATCCTAGTGAGCTGGAAGGTCCTAGAGCCTGTCAAAGACTCCATGGAACCCGCCCAGTCTCCGACGCAGGATATACCAGTGCTCATAAAGCATTTTTCCGTAGTGCGTGAGGACTCACGGTTCGAGCGTCCTGTCAGTGATAGATGTGGTCAGGTACATGGGTATGAACAGGGGCGGAGCCAGCCCCAAAATTCAAGGGGGGGCCAGGGTCGCCGAAGTTGACGTCCGAGGGGGGGGGGGGGGGGCAAAATTTATATTTTGAGCTGACTTGGCAGGCGGTACGGTTACAGAGCTAGCCCAGGCCATTCACCAGGCGACGCGTCAACGCGTAGATGCCGCCTAGCTGGCAGTAAAACAGGATAAATGTGAGACCAACAGAGACATCGCAGGCGGAGATCACTTCGAGAATAACCTAGAACCAACAGCAAAGGTTTGCCTCTTTCGTAGTGTTCCGAGACCTATTACAACCAGCACCGTGTTCAACACCAACGCCACCACCGAATACACTAACGAATACACTAACTATATCGTGTACACCCTTAACCCTATTGTGGTCAAATTTATACTTGAAAATTGTATGTAGATTTCCGATACAAAATTGTTAAACATGCATAAATGCTTGGTTTTAGCCCGCTACCCGCAACCTAAGTATTGCAAATATGTATGTTTAAGGTGATATTGTTTTGTCATAATACCTTAAACCAAGCATTTATGCATGTTTAACACAAATTCCCGCAATTCATATTATTGGTTAAAAATCAAAACTATAACATTTGATTTGGGTAAAATTAGCAAAACCAAGCATTTTGCTTGGTTTTATAAGGGTCTACCACAATAGGGTTAAGAAAGTACGAAGACACCACTCTCGAATTTGATGTTACTGCTAGAGATTATATAGTGTACGAGTTGTTGGGCCACGCGACTTATCATTTAGTACGGGTTTAACTTTTACAGAACTAGGATGCAATTCGTAGCTGCTGACGCAGCTCAACAAGGTTAATTTGGACACCACCAGTAGCGAACCAGTTGAGTAACAGGCTTTATTGTGGTCTACCAAATGCGTACCGGTATATCGATGTGGAACCGGCGTCGTGGAAGGCTGCTGGGCGCTTTATTCGCAGTTCGTAAGAACTGTCGTTACCGAATTAACTATGTTATGCCATTCTATATGTTATGGCGTACAATGATATTTTAGCCGATGGGAGGCGGAACGGGAAGCAAGACTGTGCATCCTATGTTATGACGTACAATCATCGCCACCACCTTTCGAGGTCATTCCCCCATTTCGACGGCTCGAAGAAGCCCGAAAGGCAGACCGCGGCTCCCAGGTGACCAAGGTCGTAAGGTGCGGACCAATACAGTCGCGTCCTATTCTGCTGCACACAAGATAGAAGTACTGAATCATCTCGTGGAGCGCAAGAGCATTGAGGAGACAAACCAATTCTACTACCCCGAACTCCCACCGCACAGATACAATAGCCGCCGAACTTTGATCTTCGCATGGCAAAACAAGCGCGGCAAAATTGAAGCGCTGTGTAGCCAAAAGGGAGGGGCGACCAAAAAGAAGACACGAAATAAGGGCGAGAGTACCGTACTACCTAAAGAGAAGGAGGCGGAGTTGGTACGGTGGGTCAACGACATGCGCGACGAGGGGGTACTTGTGACACCAACAATGCTGCGGATTTGAGCGTTAGAGATAGCCAGAGATACCTTCCGAGATCTAGCGCTAAGTGAATAGATGTAATATAAATGTTCTGAGTTGAGTCATTTCAGTCCAAGTAGCCGGGTCAGGGTATATCTGGTCTATGTAACTGCGCTTTTGTGTACCACTCCGATCCACAACTCTTGTCAGGTACCACTCTTTGAAAAAATCCACAACTGCTGTCGCTAAAAATGACTTGATTTTATTATACTCTTACAAAGTCAAGCCAGCCGCGGTAACCACAGACTGGACGACATCACGCGAGCAGCAGAGCCTCACGGGAAGTCTTCTCTCCCGAGCAAGCTTGCCTTTTGACATGTGAGTTGGTCGGAAGTTGTTGCCCCCGTCATCTTTCATGCACGACTCCATCGTAGCTTGGAGGGAGAGAAACGTGTAGTTCAGCGTCGAGTTTGGTAGTTCCCAATACGCCTCCATCGCGGCCGTCACTAGCTCTTCAAGAGTCCTCGTCGTCTTCTTCTTCTGGCGCGCTTGAATTGCGTTGAACACTCCCAAGTCACAAGCATTCATGCCTGGACTGTTGGGTGGCTGGAACTTCAGCGAGATGTCCAAGCCGGTCGCAGCCGCAGCTGCAACAAAGGCAGGATCAGTAGTATCTATGTAGGGTGGCGCATTGCCTTGCTGCACAACAATGCACCGTCCATCTCGGTCACGAGGCCATCGCGCCACCAACGCCGGCAGTAGCTCAGTGACGAGCTTCTCGTGATATGTGGGCTTGGTCACCGAGACGTTCTGCAGTACCGGCGTGCCCGCGGGCCTGTTGTGGCTGCTTCTTGCGGCAGGCGTGTACACAATGAACGGCCAGATGCCAAGCTTCCGGTCGAAATGACGGCCAGCAGTGGCATCCCAGCGCGGTCGAGACACCGCAGCCAAAAACATGACCTTGGCGATATGACGCCTGCTCTGCAACGTGCGCTCCGGAACGGGCTCGGTCGGCAACAGCACAAAGCGCTTCGTCACTTCAGTCACGTAGAAGAGCTTCTCGTCGACGTGTACGATGTCATACATGTCGTCGAAAAGACATGAAGCTCTATCCACGTGACTGAGGCAGTGGAAAAGTCGTGCTTGCTTGTTTGCCTAGGTGAGATGAGGCTTGGTCACGCTGGTGGAACGCGGGCGTCGTCTTCGCGATCCGGCGCCTCAGCCTCGTCGGGGGAATGCCACACGCGGCAGCCGCTGAGCGGACCGTGGAGCGCTGGTTGAGGGGCACAGCACGAAGTCGTGCCAATGCATTGGTGTGGTCCACGGGAGGCCTGCCCGTCAGCGTCTTCAGCGAGTCGGCGACATAGATGCCAGTAGTTTCCGCGTTTTGCTTCGCACGGCGCCAAACGCGAGAAACGGTGCGCTCATGAACGTCATGGCGCCTCGCAACTGCAGCAATCGCGGTGGTGGTGTGCGACGGGCCTTGGGCTGGTTGGTGAGGTTGGCGGTACTGCGGTGCATCGTGGAGGTTGGGCGGGTGCGGGGGAATGGGCGAAATCTAAAGTGAAGAGATGAAGCTTTTGAGTTTTGGTGGGGTTGATCGACTTCCAGCCATCCAACGACGGCAGCGCGCGCACCATTCGATTCGTCTTGCTTAGCAGCGTTATATTAGACCAATAGTAGTGTAGCCAGGTAAATACTGGGGGAATTACACTCGCGATAAGTTGTTTCCTGACAACTGTTGTGGATCGGAGTGGTATGGCATAACATAGGTAATTCGGTAGGTCCATGACTTTGACAAGGCGGTATTTTGTTGACAATTTTTCTATTTCTAATTCAGTACAAATACCAAGTCAAAATTGTTCAGCATAAAAAAAAACGGGCGCCCTCGAGCCGTTCTACTGGCTTCTACTCGGACGCTGGCGTCCCCACACTCGCGCCCTACCCGTCCGGTACGAATACATTCCTATCCGTAATGTAGAGCAAAGTAGAGCGTATCTTAAAAATAGGTAGTCAGGTGATCGGGGATGCATATCCACAGACGTCAAGACTCACGTGAGAGCCTCCAGGATGCGAAAAGAAGGTGTAATTCAGAGCAACAGCTGACAAAAGATGCGCCGTCGGGGAATCGAACCCCGACCTCATCCTTGGAAGGGATGAATCCTAACCATTAGACCAACGGTGCACGTTGAACCTTCAAAACGCGACTAATTTCATCCAAAAGCCACAAACAAACAAACACGAAAAAACATGAAATGGCAAACACCCACGTTCGCGCTATTTAACACACACAACACGCATGCAGATACCCACCAACGCTTGTACGTTCAACGATTCTCGCCGCGCTATGTATGTCATCCAGAGCAATGCAATACACACCAACATACAAACACGCAAACCTGTCCCCTACCGTTCGCCAGATCAGACAGCCGAATCGGAGTCTGGAGCCAGGATACCCGCCGATCGGACACGGCATCTGTCTATCGGTCGGGTGGTGATGCATCGATGCTCGGGGAAATAAATTGGCTCGAAGGGTCTGGCCTCAGGTCTGTTTTCGACACCGTTCCTCCGCCTTGCCACAAAACACCGTATCTCACGGTTGCCTCCATGCTGCTGTTGTGTCACACAACAGCCACCCTTCCTTTCCCGCAATATCAGGTGTGAGCTCGATTTCATTCTCGTCTGCTGGCCGTGGCGGCTTTGGTGATGTGAGGAGAGGGCTGCCGTGCGTCCCCGGGCGCCTTCCAGATTACCTACAGCTCCGTGAAGGAAGGCAATGAGCGTAAGAAAATAGTGGCTAAAAGTGAAGGTGCCCCGAGCAACAAGCCACCGACTGATTGAGCCAGCAACCGGAGACGTAAATCACCCCATACAGGCCGCGAGGCGAAAGTAAGCGAAAGTAAGGCGTGCGCCGCCGGGAATCGAACCCCGACCTCATCCGTGGGAGGGATGAATCCTAACCATTAGACCAACGGCGCGCCAGACAAATTCAATGTTGGCCCAAAACAAACACCCGCTAAACCACAACCCTAGCCAAATACAAAACACTCAAAACGCCAACAAAAACACACCAACCACGACGGAAACTATTCTGTACAGTCCCCATGGCTCTCTCGCACTGCCTCCAACAAACACAGCACACAAGGTGCATGCACTAGCACACAATCGTGTCTACACTCGTTCTGCTGGTTGCACACCGATAAAGCCATGAAGGTGACTAGGTGGCCAAGTGGTCGGGAATCCATGTCCACAGACGTCAAGACTCACGTGAGAGCCTCCAGGATGCGAAAAGAAGGTGTAATTCAGAGCAACAGCTGACAAAAGATGCGCCGTCGGGGAATCGAACCCCGACCTCATCCTTGGAAGGGATGAATCCTAACCATTAGACCAACGGTGCACGTTGAACCTTCAAAACGCGACTAATTTCATCCAAAAGCCACAAACAAACAAACACGAAAAAACATGAAATGGCAAACACCCACGTTCGCGCTATTTAACACACACAACACGCATGCAGATACCCACCAACGCTTGTACGTTCAACGATTCTCGCCGCGCTATGTATGTCATCCAGAGCAATGCAATACACACCAACATACAAACACGCAAACCTGTCCCCTACCGTTCGCCAGATCAGACAGCCGAATCGGAGTCTGGAGCCAGGATACCCGCCGATCGGACACGGCATCTGTCTATCGGTCGGGTGGTGATGCATCGATGCTCGGGGAAATAAATTGGCTCGAAGGGTCTGGCCTCAGGTCTGTTTTCGACACCGTTCCTCCGCCTTGCCACAAAACACCGTATCTCACGGTTGCCTCCATGCTGCTGTTGTGTCACACAACAGCCACCCTTCCTTTCCCGCAATATCAGGTGTGAGCTCGATTTCATTCTCGTCTGCTGGCCGTGGCGGCTTTGGTGATGTGAGGAGAGGGCTGCCGTGCGTCCCCGGGCGCCTTCCAGATTACCTACAGCTCCGTGAAGGAAGGCAATGAGCGTAAGAAAATAGTGGCTAAAAGTGAAGGTGCCCCGAGCAACAAGCCACCGACTGATTGAGCCAGCAACCGGAGACGTAAATCACCCCATACAGGCCGCGAGGCGAAAGTAAGCGAAAGTAAGGCGTGCGCCGCCGGGAATCGAACCCCGACCTCATCCGTGGGAGGGATGAATCCTAACCATTAGACCAACGGCGCGCCAGACAAATTCAATGTTGGCCCAAAACAAACACCCGCTAAACCACAACCCTAGCCAAATACAAAACACTCAAAACGCCAACAAAAACACACCAACCACGACGGAAACTATTCTGTACAGTCCCCATGGCTCTCTCGCACTGCCTCCAACAAACACAGCACACAAGGTGCATGCACTAGCACACAATCGTGTCTACACTCGTTCTGCTGGTTGCACACCGATAAAGCCATGAAGGTGACTAGGTGGCCAAGTGGTCGGGAATCCATGTCCACAGACGTCAAGACTCACGTGAGAGCCTCCAGGATGCGAAAAGAAGGTGTAATTCAGAGCAACAGCTGACAAAAGATGCGCCGTCGGGGAATCGAACCCCGACCTCATCCTTGGAAGGGATGAATCCTAACCATTAGACCAACGGTGCACGTTGAACCTTCAAAACGCGACTAATTTCATCCAAAAGCCACAAACAAACAAACACGAAAAAACATGAAATGGCAAACACCCACGTTCGCGCTATTTAACACACACAACACGCATGCAGATACCCACCAACGCTTGTACGTTCAACGATTCTCGCCGCGCTATGTATGTCATCCAGAGCAATGCAATACACACCAACATACAAACACGCAAACCTGTCCCCTACCGTTCGCCAGATCAGACAGCCGAATCGGAGTCTGGAGCCAGGATACCCGCCGATCGGACACGGCATCTGTCTATCGGTCGGGTGGTGATGCATCGATGCTCGGGGAAATAAATTGGCTCGAAGGGTCTGGCCTCAGGTCTGTTTTCGACACCGTTCCTCCGCCTTGCCACAAAACACCGTATCTCACGGTTGCCTCCATGCTGCTGTTGTGTCACACAACAGCCACCCTTCCTTTCCCGCAATATCAGGTGTGAGCTCGATTTCATTCTCGTCTGCTGGCCGTGGCGGCTTTGGTGATGTGAGGAGAGGGCTGCCGTGCGTCCCCGGGCGCCTTCCAGATTACCTACAGCTCCGTGAAGGAAGGCAATGAGCGTAAGAAAATAGTGGCTAAAAGTGAAGGTGCCCCGAGCAACAAGCCACCGACTGATTGAGCCAGCAACCGGAGACGTAAATCACCCCATACAGGCCGCGAGGCGAAAGTAAGCGAAAGTAAGGCGTGCGCCGCCGGGAATCGAACCCCGACCTCATCCGTGGGAGGGATGAATCCTAACCATTAGACCAACGGCGCGCCAGACAAATTCAATGTTGGCCCAAAACAAACACCCGCTAAACCACAACCCTAGCCAAATACAAAACACTCAAAACGCCAACAAAAACACACCAACCACGACGGAAACTATTCTGTACAGTCCCCATGGCTCTCTCGCACTGCCTCCAACAAACACAGCACACAAGGTGCATGCACTAGCACACAATCGTGTCTACACTCGTTCTGCTGGTTGCACACCGATAAAGCCATGAAGGTGACTAGGTGGCCAAGTGGTCGGGAATCCATGTCCACAGACGTCAAGACTCACGTGAGAGCCTCCAGGATGCGAAAAGAAGGTGTAATTCAGAGCAACAGCTGACAAAAGATGCGCCGTCGGGGAATCGAACCCCGACCTCATCCTTGGAAGGGATGAATCCTAACCATTAGACCAACGGTGCACGTTGAACCTTCAAAACGCGACTAATTTCATCCAAAAGCCACAAACAAACAAACACGAAAAAACATGAAATGGCAAACACCCACGTTCGCGCTATTTAACACACACAACACGCATGCAGATACCCACCAACGCTTGTACGTTCAACGATTCTCGCCGCGCTATGTATGTCATCCAGAGCAATGCAATACACACCAACATACAAACACGCAAACCTGTCCCCTACCGTTCGCCAGATCAGACAGCCGAATCGGAGTCTGGAGCCAGGATACCCGCCGATCGGACACGGCATCTGTCTATCGGTCGGGTGGTGATGCATCGATGCTCGGGGAAATAAATTGGCTCGAAGGGTCTGGCCTCAGGTCTGTTTTCGACACCGTTCCTCCGCCTTGCCACAAAACACCGTATCTCACGGTTGCCTCCATGCTGCTGTTGTGTCACACAACAGCCACCCTTCCTTTCCCGCAATATCAGGTGTGAGCTCGATTTCATTCTCGTCTGCTGGCCGTGGCGGCTTTGGTGATGTGAGGAGAGGGCTGCCGTGCGTCCCCGGGCGCCTTCCAGATTACCTACAGCTCCGTGAAGGAAGGCAATGAGCGTAAGAAAATAGTGGCTAAAAGTGAAGGTGCCCCGAGCAACAAGCCACCGACTGATTGAGCCAGCAACCGGAGACGTAAATCACCCCATACAGGCCGCGAGGCGAAAGTAAGCGAAAGTAAGGCGTGCGCCGCCGGGAATCGAACCCCGACCTCATCCGTGGGAGGGATGAATCCTAACCATTAGACCAACGGCGCGCCAGACAAATTCAATGTTGGCCCAAAACAAACACCCGCTAAACCACAACCCTAGCCAAATACAAAACACTCAAAACGCCAACAAAAACACACCAACCACGACGGAAACTATTCTGTACAGTCCCCATGGCTCTCTCGCACTGCCTCCAACAAACACAGCACACAAGGTGCATGCACTAGCACACAATCGTGTCTACACTCGTTCTGCTGGTTGCACACCGATAAAGCCATGAAGGTGACTAGGTGGCCAAGTGGTCGGGAATCCATGTCCACAGACGTCAAGACTCACGTGAGAGCCTCCAGGATGCGAAAAGAAGGTGTAATTCAGAGCAACAGCTGACAAAAGATGCGCCGTCGGGGAATCGAACCCCGACCTCATCCTTGGAAGGGATGAATCCTAACCATTAGACCAACGGTGCACGTTGAACCTTCAAAACGCGACTAATTTCATCCAAAAGCCACAAACAAACAAACACGAAAAAACATGAAATGGCAAACACCCACGTTCGCGCTATTTAACACACACAACACGCATGCAGATACCCACCAACGCTTGTACGTTCAACGATTCTCGCCGCGCTATGTATGTCATCCAGAGCAATGCAATACACACCAACATACAAACACGCAAACCTGTCCCCTACCGTTCGCCAGATCAGACAGCCGAATCGGAGTCTGGAGCCAGGATACCCGCCGATCGGACACGGCATCTGTCTATCGGTCGGGTGGTGATGCATCGATGCTCGGGGAAATAAATTGGCTCGAAGGGTCTGGCCTCAGGTCTGTTTTCGACACCGTTCCTCCGCCTTGCCACAAAACACCGTATCTCACGGTTGCCTCCATGCTGCTGTTGTGTCACACAACAGCCACCCTTCCTTTCCCGCAATATCAGGTGTGAGCTCGATTTCATTCTCGTCTGCTGGCCGTGGCGGCTTTGGTGATGTGAGGAGAGGGCTGCCGTGCGTCCCCGGGCGCCTTCAGATTACCTACAGCTCCGTGAAGGAAGGCAATGAGCGTAAGAAAATAGTGGCTAAAAGTGAAGGTGCCCCGAGCAACAAGCCACCGACTGATTGAGCCAGCAACCGGAGACGTAAATCACCCCATACAGGCCGCGAGGCGAAAGTAAGCGAAAGTAAGGCGTGCGCCGCCGGGGAATCGAACCCCGACCTCATCCGTGGGAGGGATGAATCCTAACCATTAGACCAACGGCGCGCCAGACAAATTCAATGTTGGCCCAAAACAAACACCCGCTAAACCACAACCCTAGCCAAATACAAAACACTCAAAACGCCAACAAAAACACACCAACCCGCGCAAAAACTTACGGCTCTAACTTCAATCACGGCATCAACCGAGCGTTTTGCGGGCTGAATGGCCGAGGGCGATAATGGCGCGAAGTGGCCAGTGCAACCGCGCCTCCAGCCGCTTGGTGCTTTACCGGAGGAGCGACAACCGCTAATCTGTGACTGTAATCGATGATATTCCTGATGTCTACATGGACATGCTCTCTGCAATTACAACTTGTAAAGAACAAGCAACATACGGTTGCCCCAGCAACAGCTCCTTACTGTTGGTATACAACTTAGTTTTACTATTAGAATTCACATGAGCATTATACAGCGTTTCAGTATGAAAAACGTGACTTGGAAATTTTATACCCTTGAAAAACCGGCATTATCACATTTGCATCTTCACCTAAATGCAGTCGCATTTGATCCTACCAAATTTGATGTGCAAATCGGTGGATGCCTTTTCTCTCTCTCTCTCTCTCCCTCACAACAGAAATTGCGCGGGGAAGGATAAGCGTGTTCCTACGATGGATGGCGCGCCTGGTGGTATGTGTGTTGTGGTAATGAGCTTGGACGGACACTAACGAGGGCGCAGTGGTTACAGGTGAACGTGCTGGGCACCAGGAGCGCGTTTCTACGATAGATGGCGCGACGGGAGGTATGCGTTATGAGTTAATGAAAGCTTTGGATGTTCACTGACGTGGCTGCTCTGGTTACAGGTGGACGTGCAGGGCGTCCGGCGCGTGTTCTTACGATGGAGGGTGCGTCTGGAGGTATGCATGTAGTGTGGTAGAGGGCTTTGTACGGACGCTAACGGAGATGTTGTGGCTACAGATGAATGTGCTTGGCGCCAGGAGCGTGTTCTAACGATGGATGGAGCGACTGGAGGTATGCGTATTGAGTGGTAAAGAGTATTGGGCGGACGCTAACGAGGCTGCTGCGGATACAGACAAACGTGCTGGGCTCCAGGATCAACGAGTTGGGGTGGAGAGGAATGCAGACAGCATGGAGTGCTGTGCGGCCCCAAGTGGAAGTCGGTGCCCGAAGTGATATATGGTGACCTAGAGAAAGGTGGGGAGAGTGGAATGAACGCCGTCCGCCTGGGGCAAAGCGCAGCGACAGGTGGAGGCGCTTGCAGTCACGCGCAAGATGAAGAGAGAGAGGGAGATGTCAATATCGAGGAGATGACCACTGCCTCGATACGACGAATAGCTACGCGCAGTTCCACCAACCCTGTGAGCAGTGGTGGTCAAGAGACTTCCACGGTTCCGGCATCAGACACGGAAGCCCTTGCAGTATCCGCAGCAGCTCCGCAGCGCCAGACTCGAAAGCGAGGGAGGCCGAAAGGCTTGAAAAACCGGCCGCAGTCAAACTCCGACGGTGGTGAAAAACCAACACGCAAACGTGGTCGACCTGTGGGGAGTAAGAATAAGCCAAAGCACAACCTTGTCCAGGAAATGACCCAGGAAAGTCATGACGCGTCAGCAATAGCTGTGGCCTCAAGTGGTGGTCGCGTTCTCGCGGAAGTGACTTGTTGCAGGAATCGGGGTCGGTGTTACGTCAACCTACTTCAGGAGAGAGGGCAAGAGAGCCATCGTCGACCTGTTCTGAAGCTGGTGTGGGCGTCGACGAAACGTCCCAGGCACACCTCAGTGGAGTCGAGGACTGCGTCAGCCAACTTGATACCGGGCCAGCAACACCTCCCACTGGAACAAGCCCCCCTCGCAATACTTCCAGCCGCATCCTGCAACTGCTATATTGTAGATTGATACGCTGGTTGCTTTCTCTCCGATACGGGAAGGGTGGATTACGCAAAAGAAGAAGTACACTGGGGTTGGAGATGCCTACCTGGTGGGAAGAGTGTGCCGTACGGTGAAGAACGCGTTGTCTCAGGTACAATGGCTGGATTCTCAGTTTCAAAATCACGTTGAGACTCTGAATCTAGGTGTCATTCAGCGCGGTAATGCTAATTACCGATCATTGCATGGAAGTTTGACAGGACCGGGATGGGGTCGTCTGTGTGCAGTTGATGAGGGCGAGGCTATGCAGATCGATGATGATATGGAGGCATTGGAGCAGGTGATGGAACCTTTCGAACCTCCGGTGAAACTACCGACAACACTGCAAGAGGTAGAAGCGATCAAAAATATGCGCTTCGAACCTAGTGATGAAATTGTAGCTCCTCCGAGTGATCTGTTCGAGCATCCCGATGGAACGACAACGACAAGCGTACTCCCAAAGTTTAAACATTTATTTGAACATTCAGCATCTTCTAGTTTCTTCGCGAACCTTCCTGTATCCTTTTTGCAGCAAGTCGTCGGAGAGTCAAACACGTACGCTCGGTTGAGCGGTATGGCTTTGACAAGTCCTATTTCGCTGGATGAAGTAATGACATCTATCGGAGTGCTGTTTTACATGACTTTGGTGAATAAAGGGGAATACTCGAACTACTGGGGGGAGCAAGTGGAGGATGCGATCTTTGGTGGCAGCTCAGTTGGGCTTGATCAGGTCATGTCGCTACGACGGTTCAAACAGCTCCGACAAGCTTTTTGTTCCAGTGCGTCGACGCCAACACTCCCAGTCGAGACCAGGCTGCCAGGATCCGTCCGCTCCTAAATCTACTGAAGACAACAGGATCGAAATATGTTGAAGTTGGGCGAGACGTCGCACTTGATGAAGCGAGTGTTGCGTGCCGCTCGAAGTTCGGAAAGCCGCTCATTGTGTACAACCCGATGAAACCCACCGGCAAGTATCATTTTAGAAGTTATATGCTGTGCAACGTCGTGAATCTCGCTAAATTTCTGCCTGCATTGTGTGAGTGCTGTGGAGGATCGTCTTGCCAATGTTACGACGCCTGAGGAGGCCTAAGCGTTGAGTCGAGAAATTGCGAAGTCATCCGCGATGCGCAAGTGCGTTCTGGAAGTTGTACGACCATTTTTTCTTCTTCTACCTGACGCATTGTGAACTCAGACAATTACTATACGTCCGTGCAGCTTCTAATGGCGCTACGTATGAAAGGTCTTTACGGGCGTGGAACCGTGCGGAAATCAAACTCTCATTTTCCTCGCCACGTACTGCTGGAAAAGAAAGAATGTGAGCGTGGAACATCTCGGCAAGGGCTTTTTGCAGATCGCACTATGGTGGCGGCGTCTTGGTATGGCAGCGCGATCGTCACTGTCATTTCCAATGCAGATCCGTCCACGCTAACTACAGTGAACCGCCAAGTACGTTCGGAGAAGCGCAGCTTTACAGCTCCCGCCTGCATCAAGGCGTACAATACGAACATGCAAGGTGTCGATCGTCTTGATCAAATTCGTGCTCGGTTCTCTTTAGCGGACGGTCACTCGTTCAAGCAATAGTTCAAGAAGCTGGGTTAAGCTCTTATTGATGTTGCGCGTGCAAACGCGTATCTAACGAGAAGGCTAGTGGTCGACTTCAGCGGGAATCGAGACCCGTATCGAGACTTCATTGTCCGACTCAGCTCTGATCTTCTGTTAGGGAAGTGGAAAGAAGCGCGCAGTGAACGCCGTATGTTCTACGCAGACGCAGGTCCGTGTGATGAAGTCCCTGAAGGCAGGCACGTCGCCGTCAAGCGCTGTCTGGGTTGCTGGTAGCGATGGTAAAAGGGAAGCGCTGGAAGCCCGCAAAGCGGTGTTCTGCTGTCGCCTCGAAGCAGTTCTACTCGGACACGAGTCGCAGGAGAAGGGGGTGCGTAGTCTGTAGATGGGAGGACCGGTACGCCACTGAGGTGGCCGACTTCTGCGTGTTGCACGGCGTGTGTCTTTGCCAGAACGTGCATGAGTCCTCGACCTCGTACACATGCCCCCAGCCAACATGGACATATTGGGAAAAGTATCATCAATTCTATCTACCCCACAAGCTGTTCTCGAACACGGGGAAGGTGCGTCCAAGCGCGAAGTTGTACAAGCTCAAGCAAACTGCTCAGGGTGTTGCAGTTCCTGGTAGTGATGGCGTCGCTGGTGGTGCAGCTCGAGATAAATGCCTCCTCGTCCGCGTCGACGCTTTTCAAGGGCAAGCGCTTCAAGGACAGCAAGAGCGCGTTCTACGCTGTGCAAGACTACGCGCTGTACTACAACAAGCAGGTCAAAGTGGCGCGTCGCGGGGGTAAACACCGGCGAATGGTGTGTGCGTCCACAAAACCGTATGTTGTTCGTGCAATAGTGTTGTAGGCAAACGTGGACATATATCTTGAACTAACTATGCAAATATAACTCAAGAAAATTCATTGCACCAACGATAGATTCGTCGATCTCACTGGAAGATCAACGTGTGTATTTATCCTGGTTTGATTATGGAATTGTCTTACTCAACACTACTGTCTTATTGATGATCATGACCATTTGGCTTGAACTAAGTATGAAAATCCAACCTTCTGTCTGTCGTGCAGCGTGGACCAGTACCCGATCACCTGTCTTGGCATTCAGTGTGCCAAGCCTCTGCAAGACCTGGATCAATGGCTAACGCAAGGTACTAGCGCTTGCTTGTGTCACTAACAGCACTCTTGAACTTCACACACTGCAGGAGCTGTACGATGGCTGGGTGGAATCTGGTCCGCGTCGCAAGCAATGGCATGTCGGTACGAGCCGCTCTTCAACCCCATGCGCGACAACTACAACGGCGATGCCAATATGACGAGCGATCCTACACAGATTCTACCGCCGAGAGCCGCACCGCCGGCATGGGTCTGTAGATGCGCACCGGTCACTTCAATGCACTGTACGACTACATCTACGTCTCGCAGAACCTGAGCGAGTCGTACTTGATTCGTGCGGTGGGTCGCATACGACGAGTTTGGTCTGCTGGACATGACCACTGATGGATCGTCTCAGAACGTCGTGAAGGATCCGTATGACATCGCCGTCAAGTCGGGCGCCCTGATCAAGAACGCCATAGACATCCACCATGGCGGGCTGGTCCATCGTAGTCGCCGGACCCAACGGAGTGCAGCTCACTCACGGCATGAACTTCAAGGAGCCTGCGTACGGCATTCCGGGCGTCAGATTTCGACTCCTGGGGCTCTGGAGCTTGCAGCGGTGAAGCCATTCGTCACTTGCCTTCGATTCCAATGTTCGCCTTGTATTGTCCTTCAGGTAAACAGGGACATCTATCCTAAACTAAGTATGCAAATTCGACGTCAAGAATATTTTATTTCGGCATCGATAGAGATCATTTTCGCTGGTCGGTCAAATTGTGTATTCATCTTGATTTGATTATAGAAATTTCTTACTCAACCCAAGTTGACGTGTACACACACACACGCTGCAGCGCGGCCTTCCAGCTACTCGGGAGCTCCAGCTCTTTCATCAGCTCAAACGACGAGCAGAACTCGCTTGAGCATGAAGGGCGATGTCGGGCACAGAAATTCACAGAGCTGACGAGAAATCGTAAAAGCACCATCCCGCACAGCTGGCGCTTCACGAACTCGATCACATGGGTTCAAACAGCAAGTTGTTCCAATACACAATGGTAGCATCGGCATGGGGCGGCGTTTATGAGACTGAGAAGCTAGCGATGTCCTTGCAATCAAGTTGAATGCGTCGACGCACACTGAATGCATACAATTTATGTTAATAATCTCCACGCCAAGTCGATAAATATCACTACGCAATTCAATTCCTATTGCGAGCCTCACATCAGTCCCAAGCGCCACCTGGGTTACGATATTCCCAACACCCGCTCCAATATCGAGAAATATATCACGACCATCAATGTTGCCAAACTGGGCTAACAAGGTGCTGGCACCAGCAGGCATCAACTCACCAGCATTCCGGTGCGGCTGATTGCCCTGAGCGACGACCTCGCGTGGTATATCCGCAAATATAGCTGCAACTTGTTGTTCCAGTCTTGACGGAGATGTCGGCGTCGAATACTTCGCTAATATCGCAGCTGCATCACGTTCTTGGGGCTCCAAGCCCTTGTGTTCACCACCTTTACCGTCATCCACAACACTAACTTCCTTTGACTGGTTTCTTCCAGCCTACTCATCGCATTCGTCGTTTTCTGCCGAAATTTTGGTAGCATTCGCACCAGTATCGCCAGCCACAGAAGCAGTCAAGTCGTCATGGGGTGGGGAAGCACTTTGAACGTCAGAGACATCCAAATCTCGTGGACGTGGGGAGCTCTTCGGATCCAAACCTCGGTTGGGTGTTGTAGACACCCGTGGGGCGTTGATCGAGAAGAAATCCGCTCACGAAGAAGCCGCGTTACTGCTGGAGGCCGGCCACGGGGTCTGCGGACCGGGGAGAAAAAGTTTGGAGGAAATCGCGTGAGATCTCCACCCCAGGTCCGCTTTAGTGTACACAGTCGCTGCTTCAGTGTAGTCGCTGTGTGGCTGGTGCGCCGCATACGACGAGCAACGCCGCGCCACGATATCCGGGACCCCCTATCCACATAGGAGCGCGCAAGCTGTACGAGCTCCTTGCCATCTTCGAAAGTGAAGGGCGTGTGCATGACAGGTCTACGGCAGCATGTCCAGTGCCAGTAGAGTGGCAGTTGACTTTGATATGAACATTGAAATTGCCGTTGGACGATTGCCAGTTGCCAGTAGTCACACACTGATATGAGGTAGTCAGGCCATTAGACGATGGGTAGTTCGTTCACTGCAAAGTCCACGTAAAGCGTGTCACGTAAAATTCGGACTTTGTGTGAATTTGCTGACGCAATCCTCGTATATTTCGCACGTACCTGCGTAAATTCCAGTGGTGTATGGAACATCACGGGGGATAGGGGGAATCTAATTCTGCTGAAAGCGAGTTGATTGGTAGTTATTAAAGTTTCAAAAGACGGTTGAACTTCCACCAAGTGGGGCAAAATGCCTCACTTCGTAACCGATTTCTCGCAGACAACGCATCAAACGAGGCAAAATGCCTCACTTGACCACGAAAGGGTTAAAACTTCAGTATAAACGTCTGTTCAATGTATATACGCTCAGGGAGGTGATATAACGCGTTTTTATCATCAAACGTTTAAACGCCCGTTGTCAGCACTGTGGGGGTCACTGCGTATCTCCCACCTCGTAAATTCGTCGGAAGTCGCATCCTGAAAGCTCACGCAGCCTTATGTTATGACATAGAAGGAAGAAGCCGAGGGAGAAACAAATTTCCACACCTATGCTACTCAATTTCAGTCGTTTACACAGAATATCTGTCGGATTTTAGCTGTGGAAATCGGTCCACTGTTAGGGTAAGGCTAAAATTATCGGCCTCCAACGGCACCAAGGGTTAATGGTTAACAAATTCTGGTAGTGAAAAGGTTAACCCATTCAAACCGGAGGATTTTGAGGGTGACCAATGTTGTATATACAGCCCAGTTTAATATGAAAGTTTGTATACTGGGATATTCCATCTATGGGGATCGAATAGGTTAGTGTGGTAGACGATGCGCGGAGTCGTGCCTGTGCTGTATATGAAGTGTCCTGTGCCGTATATACATCGTCATTAAGTTGTATAAGCATGTGTGCTGGCCTTGTGCGATGACTGAACTTTTCATCGCACGAGTCCGGTGCAGAACCTGAGTGGCTTATCATTGAAGCCAGTCAAATTTCTTGAAAATTCGAGAAAAAAAATAGTGTAACAAAGGTGCAAGCGAAGACCACATAGTCAACTCAAGTGAATAGAATTGAAATACGGACACAATCAAGTGACGCGTCCTTCGAATCTGCATACAAACTTGAAATCAACACGATAGACGGGGCTTCTCCAAATGTGCTATCGACTCCTGACCTTCCTTCGCCTTCCGTTCGCACACTGGCAGTCAGAGGTCGCAAACGCTAAAACCGGGTGGCCGTATCCGTCCGTACCGACTTGCCGACAGGTTTCGTATGTCCGTGGCTATCCGTACCCATTGTTCGGGCAATCATGGGTGGCCGAATGGTTGACTTCGGTTAACCGAAAAAAAAGAACGGTGTGTATTTATTAGCATTCAGTGGGTTACCTAGCTTTTCATCATGACATCTACGTTTGACCGAGCGACAAGTATATCGTTCAGCACCGAGGGGCTCAACATACTTCGCTTTAACCCAGACGGAACTGTAAATGGTAGTGATCTATCGATAGGAAATTCTTCTCACGGGGACTCCGGGTATCCGTAGCCATCCGTGGCGTCTGGTCGGATAGCCGTGGCTATCCGTTGGAAAGCTAGTGATAGAATTCGGTTGGCCGAATCCGTCCGTGGCCACGGCCAAACGTTATCCGCACGGCTACGGCTGGCCGTTTGCGACCTCTGCTGGCAGTCACTCACACTCTCATTCTTCCTCTTCCTCGCCCGAAGCGTCCAATGCAGAGCGGCGACGCTTGGCAGGAGACTGGCGCAGTCGAATCTTGCTTTGCAGGTGATCAGGAATGGCAGTGCCGTTCTTGTAGGTGGAGTGCCAGGTCTCCCAGCGGTTCATCAACACACCGTCGATCGTTTGCTTGGACTCCATGCACAGGTACACCGGACGCGAGCTGAAGCAAGCATCGCAGTAATAAGCCGTGGTCCCGCCTCGTTTTCCGTCGGTGCGCATCAGGGGACACACCTTGCAGTTGCGCTGGACTCGCTTGGACTGTCCGAAATGGTTTCGCCATTCGTCAGTCTCCTCCGGTAGATGCTTTGCGCGCCCCGTGTCTTCATCAGTCGTTGCAGCGCCCGCAGCACCTGTAAATTATGTAGTTGTCGTAGGCGATGCCGGTGGATCTGTAAACATGAATATACAGATTAGCTATGACATGCCAAACGTGTATATACAGCGCAAATACATACCTGCACCAAATGTGTTCCCTTCAAACATGTCTTGAGGTCGTTGAGTGCGAGATACAGCTACTTGATATACTGGATGTGCGTCAATGGGCGTGTATTCTGGCTCTTGTGATACGCACGGTGTACGATATATCCGTTGACAATCGCAAGATCCACCAGCCCTAAAAATAGAGTCTTGTAGTACTTCCTGAACGTCACAGCTCGCCGCAAGGAGTACCGCTGTAGACGGAGTTGATCATGCACATCAACTCCGCCCATGCACTTGTGGTAATCCTTCACGGCCTTGGGGCACGGTACCTCGTGCTGCTCTCCCGTCTTTTCGCGACGGACTGTACGATCCAGTGCCAGATCACTGCCCGTGCACAAGAAGAACACATGCTTGCTATTCCACCACGTAATGGCCGACATCGCATTCACCATCTTCGACTTCGCGTACTTGAACGTGCCACGCATCATGTCCTTCGGCCGAGTCTTCTTCTTTTCTTTGAGGCTCGTAGCAAGCCCGATTCGGTTCGTCATGATCGTTCCGATCGTATAGAACCCCATCAAAAGGAGCTGAATCGCCGGCACTACGCTCGTGTAGAATCGGTCGGTCACTACGAGACGAAAGCCCTTGTCTTGGCCGTCGGGAAAAGCTGCTTTGAGGTTGCGCACTACAGCAGCAGGTCCAGACTTCTTATCAATCGACTTGGCGTCAGCGATATGTTGCTTCTTGCCAAGGTATACCTCGAACCTGTAATATACAGCACAAATAGAGCATAGCATATTCATGAGATGTATTATACAACTTAGCAGCTTCCACACCAGCATTGCAGACCTGATGCAGTACGCAGAGTGTACACAGCACAGCATGAACAGCTTCGTCCCCCATTTGCATGGTTTGTCGTTCATGTAAACACGAGTGGTATTGAACGAGGAATGCGATGGAAGCATCACTTCGTTAAACGCAAGTGTGGTGAGGCGTACTAGGAATGTATAGGAAAATAAACTTGGGAGTTCAGATACACTCTGAATCGATCTCCCTGATCCAGGTACTAGCACCAGTTGTAGTGATGCAGACTCCTAGTTCTGGGACACCGGGATGTATCTCGGACTCGGATCACTTGACTCCCAGGTATGAAGTCGAGTGGGCGTGTGTGTACCCTCTTGTGACCCCCTTCTTTGATTCTTCCTACGGCTACGCTGTGGGCCCAGACGTAAGTCGGCCGCGTCAGCTGCACCGGGTTCAAGTGTTGCCAAACCTATCTGAGTGGAGCTTGGCTCTGGCTCAGTAGGTTCCAGTCTGCACGTGTCGAAGCCGAACTCGAAATGCCCCGAGTTTTCTTAAATACACGTACTTGCCCTGTTCTCTCTTTCTCCTTGGCCCAGGACACGGGCCGTAACAGCCTCTTCTCTTCTCAACGAACTCCGGCTTCAAGTCGTCCCAGTTCCTTCTTCTTCTTCTTCTTCTTGCGGCTTGAACTGAGAGCTGCTTAACCGCCTCTTCTCTTCGACGACCTCCGGCTTCGAGTCGTTCCAATCACTACACTTCCTCCTTGCGGCTGAGACTGCGAGCCGCTTCCGGGATCTTCACTCGCTCCTCAGATCCAAGAGTAGCTAGGAGGTGTTCGCTCGGTTTGAGCCTATCAGAATCCAGAGTCCTCGCACCAACCCTGGGACACCCGAGCACCAATCCGTACTAGACGGACAATAAGCCAAAGCCGGACGTAAATGGGAACTTGCCGTTTAACTGGGATTAAAAGCTGGGACCCCAGAACCAAAGCACTGCCGAAACCTCAGAGCCGATCACCTTCGACCCGAAAATACGAAGCACCGCCAGGACACTAACCGAAGACCAGTGAACCGCGTATGGGAATATGAAATAACCCAATCAAGACGTCAAGACGAAATAACTTGGTTAAAGGGAGTTGAATTTTATCTTGGACTTCGCCTTCACCTTGGGGTCACTTGAATATTATGTGGCTATACACAAATGCGATCTTCCACAACTCACTTGCGTCCTTCGGGGCAAATTGAACTCTGATTGAAATATAACACATGCAAACGGAAATCTACAGAAGCTAGAGCGCCAGCTCCACAGTCAAATAGCTACAACTTGAAGTCTTGACTCAGTCACTTGACAGGATCCGCGAATTTAAGCGCGCTTAGTCAGGGCTTAGCCTGCGCTTATATCTTGGATTCTTGCATGTCGTCGCCGATTCCAGCGCGGATTGGCTGATCTCAGTGAAGTCATCGAAGTGAGCGGTGACGTGCCTCATGTGATCCGCACCCAACTCAGGCGACTGTTCGTGTCCGACATATCACGTAACCACGTGGCAGAAATTACTCATTCTGAGACCTCAAATCTGGGATCGGAGACACCAAACTGGAATTCACCAAGTAGCTCTGGGACTCAGCACCGACTCTAGGGTCCGAGAAAAATACCATTCCAGCCGTTCACACGAAAACTTCCACTCATGGAAAGACCCATTTCTGGGAACGGGCGATCCATGTCGAGGTACGTCACACGGCTGACCAGTTTAGGATCCAGCGACAGTCCAACTTGGGTTGAAGTCGAGTCGTAGTCTTTCAGTCAGGCCAGTTTGGATCACAGCCGTCCCCTGTGATAGGCTTATCTTTTCACAGATATTTAGAAGCCTTTTCACACAATGTCTGCTGGTGGAACGAACCCGCGACGAAACGTATGTTGCAGCACATGAAACACATTGCGGATTTTCCAGGCCCTGTCAATATTAGCACTGGGGTCCTGGTTGCTTGAAAAGTGCAGATTGCGCGGAATCTCCGTGAAACGATCGCGCTTCATGTAGTTCCCAAAAACACCCCGGCCAACAGCACCATCGTCCGACTGCTTCCAATGGTTTGATAACTTTTCCCGGTTCGGCTGGATAGCTCGAGCAAGCAGTAGACCGATGAACACACGCAACTCCGGGGGAAGAATTGGCTTCACTGCCATCAGACCCATGCGCACGTCTCCACGCGTTCGTATTGGCGTCGTGTCTTCGGGCCGGCGACGCGCCATCTTCTTCCTACGCTTGAAGTAAGCTTCAACCCGCGCTTCCGACTGCTCGTGCTTGTAGTTGTTGCAGCACACGGCAATATGCTGCCAAAGTGCCACAGGCAAGAAGTAGAAGAATAGGGCTAATGGTGAGTCGCCACACTTCATCGCTTCAGGTGTAGGATCGTAGGGCTCGTTCCGAAGATCAGGAGTAGCTATTTTCATCTCCAACAGGTTCGTACGGCTTCTGCAGGTACTCGTACACGTCGGGGTACACCGGCTCACTCCATCCATTGGCACTATGGTTCCGAAGCTTCTACAGGTCATTGCCCACAACATTGCCAGCCAACACATTCTCGCTCCCTCCAATCGATTCCAAAAACTTCTCTGCAAAATGTCGCTCGGCAATCGAGTCGAGAGAATTCGAGTCTTCATCATCTTCCTCCTACTGACCGATTGAATCTTCAGTGAAGTCACCTTCGCTGGCTATGTCAGACTCATCCTCGTCGACTATGCCATCTTGCTCGGGCTCGGCACCAGATTCTAGGTCCCTAAACTCACCAGCATCATCTCCATCTTCCACAATGTTCAGATCATCCTCAGCGTCACTAGCCATCAGGCTATCAACTGCAGCACATATAATACAGCACAATGCTATTCAGCATACCAATTATGTATATACAGCGCAATGTCAACCGTACCATCAGATGTGCAAACGGAATCTCCATCTTCATCTTGCTGTATCCCTGTGTTGCTTTCATCTTCATCTGACGATCCAAAGAGAGACGTCCCTTGCGAGAGCGCCTCAGAAGCACGTCATGGACGCAGTACCAAACGACTACGTGGTACCAAATGGTACTCGTCTTCTTCGTCAGGGCCTTCATTCGCAGAGACATCACCAGGATCTAAATCACACACACACACACAACAGTTTTAGTGACACGAGTAAACAACGTCATGTCTGCAGTGGACGCACCACTGGCAGGTGCTGACGAAACGGTTGAACGTGCCCGAGTTGTGGATGTCGCTGCGGCTGCAACTTTCGATGAAGCGGATAACGACTGCTGCACACCCTCATCCGCTTCAGCAGGGCGCGCATGTTCCGCATCCTGGACGTCAGCCGCAGACGGAGCTACAAAGAACACAAATGCGTTGAAATACATGTTAGCGAGCATTCGAAGACAGCAAATACAGCATACGCCAACCTTTCGCCGAACAGGCTACACTCAAAGCTTGAGCAGCTATCGTTGAGTGAACTGTAATAAATAGAAGGCGTTTCGTTAGCTAGTCCACTCATGCCCACATAACAAACGCTTACATACCCAACGCATATTGCTCAAGCACGCGGTCCTCGCCCAAGTAGTAGTCCTTGCCTTCGACACCGTAGGGATTCCCTCCCGGCGGCATGAACTTCCATCGCGTCTCGATAGAACTAGCAGGAGGCAGCTTGAAACTCCACCCGCTACCTTTCAGCTCTCTCCATACAGATCTCCAGGTATAAGATCCTCCTTGCGCAATGCGCTTCGTGCGTCGCTTGACACGCGCCCCGGACATTGTTCTCGAGCTCGGCGTTTTCCGAAGTGAGAAAGAAAAACTGGGGGGAGCACTGGTGGCCACTCGAGCAAACCCTAAAAAAAGTAATATGTGGTGTGGCATTTGTGTTCTAAACCTGCACCAATACATTTTCCGAAAAAATGGACAAAAACGGCGATGCTTTCCCGCGTCGAGCAGCGGACAGAAATAATACTATGCCTACTCTTGATTTTTGTATTGGCGGTGACAGCGGCGGGTGCAGAAAAATCCCTCAATACAAAAACCAAGTACAACTGCAAATCTAACACATCTTATACAGCGCACCGGTTTGAAGTTAAGAAAAAAATGGTTTTGATTTTGATTTTGATTTTGATTTGCGGTTTAGACGGCTAACATGCTCCCGGGGCCGCGCCGTGCAGCAGCCCCACCTATGGGGTCCAGAGAGCCCATGGCAGTAGCCCATTAAGAAAAAAATGGTAGTGAAAAATATTGAAAGGGTTCTGGTAAAAGATTTTTTTCTGGTAGTGAAAAGGTATTTTTTTTAGAGTAAAAATGTACCACGCGGGTTGCAGTCAAAACAAGGGCATTGAATCAATGCCATTGATCGTCGATTTCCTGCTTTGCCCTTTATGCTGAAGGTCTTCTTTTCTCTATCTGCGCCAATTCCTGTTAAAACAGTAAGGGGCTTTTATTCGGGCGCGCCCGTTAGATCATGCCGAGACAAACACGATCATCTGGACCGCATGCTCGAATGCCAAGGTCACGATCGTGTCAGCTGCCATAAGAGCCGCGACAACGAACTGCGTCTAAAACAAAAAAACACGAACAAGTAACATAGACGTCAGTAAAACTTTTTACACACAAGTGCACCCAGGGTAGTCGTACCTCCTGGTTTGGCATTGCCACCAACTCGAGCATGGCGTTAATAGGCGTGAACACCTCTGCAATCACCACTGCCAATACGGCGTAATTGAAGAGCGCGCTACGGTAGAATAGCTTATTTTCCCAAAATCCTTCCATGAACGGTTGTCCCCGGTAGTTGGCCACGAAGGTGTTCACTTGCATGATGGATGACATGAGGAACATGATGCTGTTGACCACATTCGGGGTGAAATTTCCATCGGGGTGCATCGCTGGGTCTCCCGGCTCGATAAAAGGTTGGGCCACGTGGAGAGCAGCTGCCAGAAAAGCCAAGTGGATCACAAATTGGCCAAAGATCGACACCATCACGGACATACAAAACACCCCGGACGGTGGACGCTGGTGTGAGAGCTTGCGCGCGGGTTTAGCCCGAGCTAGAAACAAAAAGAACATCGCGATCGACAGCTGCACACAAAATATGACGCCATTAGTACTTTTAGCTTCCGCATGAGAGAGCAAACGCACTTACCCCCGAAATGGTGAGCTGCTGATCACCGTTCTTCACACCGTGGATAAAGAGAGAGCTCAAATAGTATGCTGTGATAAGGCAGTTGATGCCCAAGATCTTGTACATCTGGATGGTAGTCACCAGTGTGCATCTCCCCTGGCGGATCAGCTTCTTAATCACATGGATGCTCGAGCTCTTCGATGTAAATGGCGACGCAATAGAAGCGTCTCCTAACCGCACTACCTGAGCATCATCACTGCTATACAAGGATTGCTGCAACTCGGCCACCGAGCGTCCCTGATGTCCCGGTTGTCGCCGATGGCGAAGGCCTCCCTGACTTGCAGCGCTACCGGCATCTCTTCCAGAATCAACCACATGTGGAGTATTCTCGGAGCTGGACGAGTTCACGATCGAGATACCGATGTGAGCTTGCTTCAAGGCACCCACATCGTTGGTGCCATCGCCACACATAGCTGTTGTCTTGCCACACCGATTCATTGCCATGATGAGGTGCTCCTTCTGCTGGGGTGACGTTCGAGCAAACACCGTGATACATAGACACATTTTCTCAAGGACGGAAAGGAAACCTTCCAATGCAGCCGCTTTGTCGTCGCACTTGTCCTCCTGCTGCTTGTAAAGTGTTGCCATGGCTTCCCCCGTCACGCATAGATCGTATTGAATCTGCATTTTCTCCACTTCATCGACGTTGAAAGGGATAGTTTCCTCCTCGATATCAGGCGATCCGTCGTCAATAGACTTCCACTCCACGGTTCCTGTCTTTGCATTAGGTGTCAAGACCAATGGTTGCTTTGAATACCCTGCGTTGATCCCCACTTGCCGAGCTACATCGCACGCCGTGAGAGGGTTATCTCCCGTCACCATAGTGACCTGGTGCTTCGAGATCATAAGTTCCCGGATAGTTCGCTTCGTGTCATCCTTCAACGGACAGTCGAGAACCAAAAAGCCAGCAAACGTCAGTCCACTTTCCAGCTCGCTACGTGACTTGCGTCGCAGCTCGTCCGGAGAACTCTCCCCAGGCAGTATGCGGAAGCCCAAAGCCAAGACGCGACATCCCTTGGATGCATAATGGCGGTACACGCGACGGTAGTACGAAGGCTTATTGGTAAAGATGGACTCGAGCACCTCAGGCGCACCCTTCGTAAGCACGCGTTGCTCGTCTTGTTCATCATTGTCGGCTTTCCGCACGCCAACAACGGTGGTCATGCGCTTAAGCTCAGAGGAAAACGTGAAGCTGTGCAGAATATCAACCGCTTGGATTTCATCTCTGCGATCAGAGAAAAAAGATGGCTGAACACTTGGCAGGCCTTCCTCCCCGCCGTCGTTATTTGTCAAGCACCAATGAATACTTCGAACAGCAGTCATCTCGAGCGGATCTCCCGCTACCTGGCCATTCAGCAGGACCAACGATTGACATCCTGCAAGCACCAGTTCAGTATCAAGAGGAAGCTGCTCAGGCGCGATAATATCCAGTTCTCCACGGTGTTTTCCTCTGTTCTTGTCAGGCTCGACATGCGTTTCCAAACCCGCCACACCATGTAACTTCAATTCGTCGCTAGTTAATGTACCAGTTTTGTCGAAGCAACAGACATCGATGCGACCAGCAAAAGGGATCCGAAATGGCTCGGTGCAGAAAATGTTACTTCTCGTGAGTGCGATCAGTGAGTTGGTCACTGCCAATGACAGTTCCATTGGAAGCTCCGGTGGCACGACTGACGTGATGATCATGATACAGTGAAGGAACAGCTTGAATTGGTTGCGAGTTGGGTCGTTTATCCCCTGTGCAAGCACAAATGCTGCCGCAGCCACCGCAAAATTGAGAAGCAGAACAATAAACCACATAGCCTCCGAGTTGTTTGCAGTGACGCGCTGCGACGAGTATAAAATGGTACGCATCAGACTTCCCTGAGTGGTGCCAAAGCCCGTTTTGAGCACGAATCCAACACAGCTTCCGTCAGGGGGTGCAGGTACCGGCAGCGAATCCTTTAAAGCTGGGGTTGAGTGCTGCAGAACCTTCGTGCCACTATACAATACGTGTCTTTTGTGCTTCATACTAGATCCGTCGTCGATCTCGAGATTCTTGAGCTTTTCGGCATCATTCACAATCGACGCTCCGACAGGTTCCTTGCGCAATGGAACAGACTCACCGGAAAGCATCGATTCATTGACCACGCAGTTTCCACGGAGCAGCAGCACATCGCACGGTACAACGGTATCGCGTTCATTGTGCCCAATTGAGCAGATATCACCAGGCACCAGTTCATCGCTTGAGATCTGAGTCCACGCACCCAACCGGTAGACCAGACACGGCTGCGGTGCGCGCCTCATGTGCAGCAGTGTGTCCATATTTTGCTGGCGTTGCTTGACGACAGTGCACTCGAAGATCACGAGCATCAACAGCGTCAACAACGAGTAGTACATGTACTCGTCGAGACACCAGAGCAACATGCAGAAGAACTGGAACACGAAGAACGGAGCCACCAGTTGTTCCTTAAGCAGTTCAGCGAACTTGGGCATTGGTAGTTCAAAGTCGTTCCTGCCCCACTTGTCTCTGGCATGTTGCAGCTCTCCCTTGGACCTGATACCACCACTTTTGAGATAAGACTCCAATGTGCCATTGGATGGGAAGTCCAGACGTCGGAACTGCGCCTCATCACTGCTGTTAATGGTATTCACGTCCTCATACAGACAGAACTTGAGGTTCTGGAGCGAGAACCAGAGCGTAGGCACTTTGGCGTCCTTGGGTTTGTCTTTGGTCTCCTCTGGCACGAAATGACAGTCACAGAGTTGCTTAGGTAGCATCGTGAGCGACGGCTCCACCTTCGCCAGCATCTTAAGGCGTTCGTCAGCCACCACAGCCACCAGTCGCGTGCACGTCATCCAGCAGCGTACGTCCACGCTCCACTCGGTGCTCAGTAGCGCCAGCGCGTGCCAGAAGACGCTAAAGGCGCCGAAGATCCACGGGACCACATCGTCCTCGGGTCGGATCGTGTACAGATACACAGCAGTGACGTAGAGGAAGAAGAATGGCAATAGATCCAGTCGCATGGGCCATGGCAGCGGCGTATACAGCGCCACGGACGTCAACTCCGGGTCGGCCACGCCCACCGTCAAGACCATGGTCAACAACGATCCAAAATCCGATAATGAGCGGTTGTAACGCACTAAGTACGAAAGGCAAGTTGCACGTGTCAAACAGAGAGACAACTGCAATCAGTCGACAACTGTCAATAAGAATTTCTCTACCGTAGACAAGATCTTAAAAGGAAGGAAGGCTACAGTATTGTTGTGGGAATCGTCAGATCATCGTAGTCTTAAATGTTTGTGTTTCGTCAGCTCGCACAAGTGCGAGGTCTGTTAACCAGATAAACGATCATCACTCGATCCCTAGCAGCAATGAACTTTTGCTAAGAATGAAAAGAGACTGCTAATGCCAGCAACTACAATTAAAATGACGACAGGAGTGGTGTTTTCTTCAGTGAAAACAGGTTGTCCTCATACAAGTCAGACATACGCTTGTTTGAAAAGCATCAGCAGAGAGCCACCGACCCGCCGTCAACTAGTCATATAGTCCTTCTCCTACTATATAGACGGACGCACTCGCACATGCACGAGGCAAATACGAGCGCGTCACTCGATACACACACAAAACAGTGCAGCGAAGCCTCAGCTGGTACCCGAAAAAGTTGCAATCGACATGAATTGGTCCGTTTGGTGCAAAATCGTCACTGGCTTTCGCGGTCGAATGAGACAGCAATACAACAAATACACGTGGTGGCAAGAAGCGCGATCTGATCTGTACTGGGCTGCTAGTTGATGCGCGGGCGAAGTGCCAAAGCTGGAATGAGCTGTCAAGTTGATCGTCGGCAACGGCTTCACTGTGGGAACGGATGGCTGGCACGACTCGATCGATCATTGGCTATTAACAAAAAAGATGATATCCAATAAGATACAAGATCAGATATCCCCTAACCCCTTAATTAATATGTTTTGCGATCCAACGGAATAATTCACCCGCTTTCTTACAATATTCAAGTAATCACTCTCATTTCCCTGAATTACCTTCCAACAGACTCTGATTACCGCTGTCTAGAAGAAAACCAGGGCTCCAAAAATCAGACGCATTCCTCCCTTCAAGTCCGCACCAAGCGCCGCGCACTCGCCATGGCGCTGCCCCGCGGCGACGACAGCGGCGACACGGAGCTGCAGCAGCTCAAGCAGAAGCTGGACCTACTAGTATTCGGTCGTGACCTGGTAGCTCTGGACGAGCGCTTCGTGCCACGCGGACCAGAGACCACAGGCTTCGAGGTGGAGCCACGCGCCAGCTCCTTCTACGGCGCATTGCCGGCCACAAGCGGCGCAGAAGACGAAGACGATGACGACGACGACGTGGAGAGTCTCGAGGTGCCTGTGAACCGCTACGCTGGCGTCATTTACGCCGCGCGGTTCTTTGTGACGCGTGTGGGCTTCCTACGCTCTGCTAAGAGACTCATGGTGCTCAGTAACAATCATTTGACTATTGTAGACCCATACTCAGATGAAGTGAAGGAACGCTACGCCTTCGACAACATCAAGGAGATCACTATCGCCTCAGACAGTGGCGGACACAACGCTGACAGAGCCTTCACTATCTTCATTGGCAAGAACCTTAAAGAGACATACGCATGCAGATGCAGACAGCAGCTGCTGTCCGCCTACTACCAGTTGAGAGAACGAGCTTCGTCCTTTAGGAAGGATGAGATTGACGCAGCAACTGCTGATGCTTTGAGTGCTGTGGGGGCTAGTGTAGGCACCAGTGACAATAGCTGGGCCACAGGCTCAGGTGGACCTGGAGGCAGCAACTCCAATCTACTCGGCAGTGGCATGTACTTTGACAGTTTGTTTCAACTTTGTGGAAAGACGTTTACGATGACGAAACTCAGTACGACACGCAGCATTGCAATCCATCCAGTCAAGGTGGATGTGTTGCTAGCAGTGCGTGCTGCGAGCTTGGACCGACTGGATCCACAGATCCGCACGACATTGTCGTCGATTTTGCTCATTGATATCGTCAAGATCCAGCGCGTGAATACCAACTCGAACGAGTTGGTGCTTTACTTCGAGAACAACCGAGTGCACCGCTATTGGTGCGACAGTCGCGAGCCGTTCATCCAGGCGATTGCGAACAATTTGCGCTCGTGGCTTAGTGTGTCGCTTTTTGTGGAGGAAGTGTCGGATTCGTGCGAATTTGATGCACTCACGTCGACGCGGGACATTCCGCAGCCGGTGACATTCGAGATCCCTGTGCTGAAGATCAGCAAGAACAAGTCGGACAAGTTGCAGCTACGGTTGCTGGGTCTGACGGCGCTGGCAATCATCGAGCGAGACCCTGTGACGCGAAAAACTTTAGCAAGTCACTCACTGAACGACATATTTAACGTGGTGATTTACCCGTCGGTGTCTTCATCTCAAGATGACCCCGATAGCGAATCGTCTGAGGGTTTGAGTGGCAAGTTCGCGCTGGAATTGAAGCATGGACTGACGCGTCGGTACATCTGTTTGAACTCAACAGTGAGCAGGCGCGATAAAGATGTCAGTCTCGGATTGAAGCGGGTATCGCCGTTGCATGAAAATGAACTTCGCCAGCTTATCGGAGACATCGCTGGAGATGTTGACGTTCCTGAATGGCTGAAGATTGCTGGATCTACATCGCTGCTCAGCCCGAAGGAAGCGCGGAGTCTGTTCCTGAGCAATATGATTGAAATGTGCCGCATGAACAAGCTGCATGTACCGTGGTCAACGGAGGAGACGACAATTGCGTGCAAGGAAGGAACGTGGGGTACTGAGGTACACCCTGAATGGGAAGACATCTTGCTGCGCAAGTTGGTGAATCTGAACTTCATTCCAAATCTCGTGACGAATGAAAGCATATCACTCATCTACCACCAGCTGGTCCAGTTTAACCGCAATATCCCGTTGGGAGGACTGCGTCAGCGCGACCGCCGTGCATTCGCGAGTCTGATGAAGCTGCTGGAAAACTTTAAGGAGTACTCTGTGGCTCAGTTAAACAGCCCTTCCAACACTGATGCTCCGATCCCGACCACAGAGTTCCAAGTGGAGCTCCTGTTGGCAATCCAGCGTCTGCTTTGCACCCGTGGAGTATTTGAGGAAATTCCTAGTTCGCAGTACAAGAACAGCATCGAGGTTATCATGGAGTTGCTTCATTCCCCAATGGAGGAGGTGAGCTTTGCAGCGGCGTGCGTGATCAAGTACATGGTGGTCAACTATTCCGATACTCGCAGCTTGAAGTCCGAGACGGCCAATCGTCGAGCAATATTCACGAAGTATCATAGCAGGATGTACGTGTCACGTGCATTTGATCTGTCAAGGACGAATCGAGTGGGGCGCATACCATTGCATTCCACTTCATCGGTAAAGATAGGATCGAACCATGGATTTCCATCCGTGGCGGCAATGTCCAATACTGAACGCAGTATGGCGAACGCGCTAGCGTATTCTCAATTGGGATTGGACTATCTTGTCCTATCCATGGTTCTGCAAACGCTTGAGGTTTGCTTGTCTAGCGGGAAAAAGGCAACTCCGGAACGAGTGGCGAGGGATTTACTTCGAGCTATGAGGGTCGATGATTTTTCTCGTCACCATGCTCTGTTCTTGTTCAACCGATCGTTGAGTTTTTCGATCACAAAGTGCTCGTCGATTTTGGTGAAGGCGCACATTTTGGAGCAGCCTACCGAGCTTGTCGAGCTGATCCAAGACTTCGCAAGAAAGCACGGCGCACTGGTTTGGCAACTTTACCTGGCTCTGTATACCCAAGACAAGGCCCAGCGTCGAATCTCGTCCCAATTGGTGGCACTGCTCACGCATGAAAACCCGCGTTCTTCTTACGTGATTCGGAATATTTTCCCTCACGCGTTGCTGGACGACCAGAAAACCAGCCAACTGGAGTATGACGAGTTCGGAAGGCATTTGCCGACTGCAAATCCCGAGCTTTACGCAAAAAGCAACGGTTCGCATAAGAATGGAGGTCGACGTGATATCACCAACACCACGGAAAGTGGACGGAGCAAGTTGAGCTACGGTATCAATACGCGTGCTCGCTTGGCACGAAACGTAAAGCATGCTGTGCTTTTGCCCGAATTCTTTGACCGACTGGGTAAAAGTTACGCGACGAAGGATCTTGTATGGGGACCTAACGCTCTCGAGGAGCTGATTCGTAAGCTACAGACAGAAATGAGTACGCTCGACTTGTACCGGTTGAAGTACCTGGGGTACCTCTACACGGACCCGCTTGCGACCGATCATACCGAGACCGAATGGGACGCGTACCAAGCGAACAGGCTCCGCCACGACCCACAGCATGCAAATTTCGCTCCATTTCTCTTCGAATTCTTGCAAAACGGTTCCGAAAGTCGGCTGGCGATTGAAATGATGAAGGGAACGATCTCATCATCAAACAGATTCGCTAGGTATATGCCCCTTTCGTTCCTCCTGAATCCTGACACGTCTGTTGATGTCGAAAGTGATGGTGGGCTTGATGATGACAATTACGACAGCGATGAGAACTACACTGATGAGAACGGGTTTATTTCCCGATCTAACAGTATTATACGCCCTGGTGATTCCTCAGAGCCCAAGCAGGGTGACCATGATGGCTCCCATGAAGACTTTCGCAATGCTGCCTTGGCCAAGAAGAAAAAGAAAAGCGCGAAGAATATGCCACGGTGGTTTGTGGCATGGAATTGCAATGAATTTCGTATCGACTATGAGTGTCTGGAGAGCGAGGTGAAGGTTGGACCGTATTACCTCGCAAACATTTTGGATGACCGTGGCGTGCTGGTGGAAGACATTGACGGTGCGGAGAAGTTTATGACGCTGCTGTATTACCGTCTGTTGGCTGAAGACCGAAGTATGTCAACAAAAAAGCTTCAGAACGGAGATCGGTATTCCTCAGCGGATTCGCTTGGCGACGTCGACCAGTCTGACATTCGTCTGCTGGTGTTGAAGGTGATGATCCAGCTATACGAGCGTCACTTTAACGAGTTGGGCTCGCTAATGTTTCTTAACCACTTTCTTCGTGTGAGCATGATGCTAAGCAAAACTGGCGAGGACCGACGGTGGCCGCTGGTTGTCCGTGGCAATATCATGTTGTTCCTGGATCGTGTCCTCTCAAGCGCGTTGAATGTATCGCGCTTTTTACGTGAAGGAGATAACGTGACAATGGTGTTGGATCTGCTGCGTGAAGTTAAACCGCTGGTCGTACTCCAAGGACCCAACGACTCAGAGAAGGAGTATATCGTAGAGCCTGCAGCCGACGTTCAGGCAGAGTTAGATGCATCGGAAGACGAGAACGACGATGTTGATGATGAAGACGATGACGAGTACGCTGATGATAGAGACGAGTATGACAATGACGACGAGGAGTATGATGACGAGAGGGATATGGCAAGGAGAACGATTGATGCTTTGGAAGAATCTGGTGCAGAGAGCTCCATTATTTCGAGTCACTCCGTCTCGCCTACTTACGCACACCGTGATGACGACAGCGTGCATGAGGAGGAGCCCTGTCGTGTGACCGTCGTAGCAGAACATTGTGGTGCCATGAGTGGGTCGATGATTATGCAAACCTGCTTAAGCGTGCTCAGTCGCCTCATTGATTGCCACACCGCGGAAGAAGAAGGACACATGTACCAGGATGTTCGTTTTCCGAAGTATGGGCGGCTTACACATTTTGAAGGCTCAGGTGTAAGTCCGATTAGCTCTATCAAGCGCCGGCTGTGTGAAGATCAGACGTTGCGGTTCTTGGTGGGCCTTCTGGACTGCCCGAATCGCATCGTTTTCAAGAAGTGCCTTGGTTTGATTCGACTTCTTGTTCGTCACAATGAAGCAATCATCCCGAATCTCCACGCATCTGGCATCTTCTACTACTTGCTCCGTTTTTCCCAGGATGTGGACGAGATGTCGATCGCGGCGCGTCTTATATCTCACATCCATTTACGACAATCAGGACTCGACGTTCCACATCTTATTGATGACAAGCAAAAGGGAGAGAACAAAAAGGGAGTGTTCTCTCCTGACCCGTTGACGCGAATCTGCTTGAAGAGTTGGCTGGTGCGAGTGCTGCCGGTGTCGATGGTTGCTCAGCTGTTGCGCCACGGACCGCGGCGATTTGCCACGGCGCTGTTCTCGGACGCAAACAACCCCGAAGTGGTTTGGAACGCGAGTATGCGCAGCCAAATGGTGTCGTACATTGAAAAATTTATGGAGCTTCATACCGATGAGAACGGCACGTTCTACATCTCAGAAAACGAAGGCTCGGAGCATAAGGCTTGCATTGCGCTGATTCAGTACCCGAAAGAAGTTCACGCCCTACAGTGCTACCAGTACTACCTGCACAATCTTCTTGACGAGAAGAATTTCCCCGGATGGCCAATCAATGACGAGACTGCTTTCTTACGGGCTCTATTGGATTCGATACGCCGCTGGGTGCACCCAGGATTGCTGTTAACTGCTCGTGGGGCGATGGCCAGTGAAGGCCAATCTACAAAACTTCTCTCAGTATTCGATGCTGTTGAGTTGCTTGACGCTACTGCACTACTTCTTCGTCGTTTCCCCGACTCGTCAAGTATCATAAACTTGCAAAACTTCTCATATTTCCTGGAAGCGTTGGAGAGGTGCATTACAGAGCTGAAAGACAACCGCGTTGGCTCAACGAAGACATTTTTCGACGTATCCAACGCTATTTCGACAAAGACTACTTTCGTGAAGGCCTTTGGAAGTGCCATTCGTGTGATCAATTTAGCGGTTGGCATTTCGGACGAGAATGCCCACCAGTGTAGCTCTGGTTTGGGACTTCGCGTGCTTTGCAACTCTCTCCAGTTGCTTTTCCACAACCAAGAAGCACTGAGTACTGTCGATGGATGTACGCCGAACGTGATGACGCACTGGGTGTTGGAAGCCCTCGTGAACGTTCTGAATCAGCCAAATGGACGTGTGTCGGCAGCTGCACAGTCTATTGATTTGTTGCCTTGTTTGACACGCTTCCTCTCGCAGGAAGGTGACCGTCTCGCCACAGACTTGTCGCTCCAAATCGTTTATGAAATGGCTGGAAGCTCAGGCGAAATGGCAGAGGTCCTATTGCTGCAGCTTGCAGAGCACGGAATCCTGTGGTACTTGACGCTTTTGGTGTTCCACTACAACCCTGACAATGATGACAGCGCTGGAGATATGCAGCATATTAGCATCGGCGCGGCGAAAGCGCTGGGGCGGATTTTGGAAGCGAACGCGAGAGAGGAGTCGATTGCTGTGTTTGTCAAACGGATGCAAACTACAATTGAGCAGGTCTTTACGCGTCCGTTAGTGGACATCTTGCGACGAGCTGGACCGATTAAGATGCTGGACGTATTGGCGACTGAAGTTCGCGAGCCGCACGTGATGTGGACTGAACGTATGCGGAAGGAGTTGATCAGCCTCGCCCAGCGCGCAATTCAGTTTCATAGCACGTTGGATCAGAGTGACGAGGAGGTGCACAAGGTGTTTGAGTTGCCACCCTACTTCATGTACACGGCACAAAAGGAAGAGCTATGCGTGGCGGGCATCTACGTCAACTTTTTCAATGAGAACTCGAAGAATGGTATTCTTGCCCAGATTGCTGGAACCGTGAATGGAAGTGGAAGTCGTGCTGACATGTTCAAGTCGAAGCCAACGACGAAGAAGGAGATCCAAGCTGCTGCTGCAGCCGCAGCGGAGCTGGAGAACCGTACTGTGAGTGGGCATGTGATGCACGGGCTGTTGGCAGCGCTGTCATACGACATTTCGGCGGTTCGTGCACAGCCTCAAGCACTGGAGAGTGTACTGCTCCAGCGCTTGCTACCTGTCGCCACGGCTATCAGGAACTTACTGCAGTATACGCCCGACATGGACGTACAAGTTGTGCAGGCAGATGGGTTGCTGACACTATTGTTTGTGCTCGACCACGAGACACAACCTCAGGGATTCTCGTTCGCAAATGCACCGTTGCTGCAGCTTCGTTGCATGGAGTGTGTGCAAATGCTCTCGTTCAGCGGCAAATGTGTCGATCCATTGGCGACCGTGGTTCCTCCATTTATCAAGAGTGCGTTCCAGGTTGTGTACAAAAACCTTGCCCGCACGGAGGCTTCGACCGAGGGTCAGCTAGCTCGTGTGACGCTGCAGTTGCTCGGCAACCTGTGCCTCATTCCTGCCTGCATCGACAACCTTGTGAAGGGAATGGACCCCGCTAGTCTGTCAAACCTGCTGCCTCATGTGTGGCTGGGAGACTCGACAGAGATGCAGCTTCTGCTGTGTTTGCACATGATTCCGCTCAAACGGCACACGCAGACCGCCACGGAGTTTGCCAAGGCTGCTGTGAGCTCGCAACTTGCGGCAGCACTACTCAACCTGCTTTCCACACTCGTGCCGAAGTCCAAAATGGGCGAGAGCACGACCACCAAGCAGTATGCAGCGCGTTTTCTGTCGGTGCTGTCGTCTAACCCAGGCAGTGGTGGCGCAATCTCGAGCTTGCTTATTGCCTCTCGGGTCTGGGAAACCCATGGTGACACAACTCAGGCCACATCGGAAGACCTTCGCCGTTTGCTTGTGCCCCCGCATGCGCCCGCATTGCTAAAGGCGCCTCACGCTAACCCAAACAAAATTGGCTAAGGCAAGTTTGAATAGAGCGCTGCGAGATAAACTTTTAACGTAATAAATCCAGCTTTTTGGTGTCAAAACTCGAAGGCGACAAGCTCCACCTCTATTTCGTTTCCTCCGGGCCCAGCTCGGCGTCAAACAGCTCGAGAATCTCGTTCTGAATCTCCACGGCCTTGTCCTCGTTACCACTCGAGCGGTAGGCCTCAGCAAGGTTGTGACGCGCCATGATAGTCTCGTTATGCGCCGATCCAAGCACCTGCTTCCGCACATTCAACACCTCTTCGTACAGTTTGATGGCCTCGTCGTACTCGCGCGCCTCTTTCTTGGCGTACGCGAGGTTGTTCTTCGCGAGGGCAGTAAGTGAGCTCTTGAGCCCTACTTTCTTCTCTAGCAGCTCCACAGCCTCAGTCAACGCAGTAAAAGCCTTCTCTGGCTGCTTGTTCTGCCAGTGGATGACGCCCAAGTTGCTCATACTGAGCGTGATGTCAGGGTGTCCAGGCTCGAGGATGCTACGGCGGATCTTGAGCGACTCCTCAAAGCACTCCAACGAGCGGTGGAGTGCATTCACTCTCTCCATACCAGCATTGGATATGGCCAGAGCGCGGTACACCAGTCCCAAGTTGTAGAGCGTCGTGGCAAAGGACGCGTGCTGCTCCCCCACACTGGCCTTGTACGTCTGCAGCGCGAACTCGTAGGCCTCCACTGCCTCCTCCATCTGGCCCAAGTTCTTGTACATGAGCGCGATGTTGGTCACTGTACTGGCATACACTGGGTGGTTCTCTCCAAAGTGCGACTTGACCAGGTCTCGGCACTGCAGACCAGCATCCAGTGCAGCTTGGTAGTCTCCAGAGCTGCACAAAAGTTCAAAAGGTCGTAATTCACGTTAGAAACGTCGGTTTTTAGTGATTTAACGATGCATCTGCAGCTCTTGGACTGCTTAATCAGTGTGCAATGTTACGTACTTGTAAGCGTCGCGGATCTCACGCTGCATGACGGCGATATCCTGCTCCACCTGAACATAGCTGGTCTGAGGCTTGTTGTGCAGCACCTGCACCGTGCGCTTGGGCGGCTCCGACGAGAAGGTGGAGCTCCAACGCACGGCCAGTCCATTGGCAGTTGCACGCAGAGCGGAGGACGAAGGAGCGCGGCGGCGCAGAGCAGCCAACAGGACGCGGTGCTGCATCATGATCGGGCAATTTGGTGGTGCGGTTTTAGCCGCAGATTGGCGTCCTGCATTATGTACGCTACATAACTAATCATCGAGCAAAAAGATGGATAACATTGATTTTTGGGATAATAAAAAATATATACCAATATATTCGAAAAATAAAAAATATATACCAAATACTCAAAATATAAAAAAAATGCACCAGGGTGTATACCGGGATGTATACCGGGATGTCTGCGCACGGATACTCTCGCTGTCAACATGGAAATAGATGCAGTCTGTGTGTGTATATATATAAATGCTTGATAAGGCCACGACAGTCAAATCTTTGTGTATTTCTTTTAGCGAGGAAAGCCCTATCAGGGAGAAAAACCTCTGAATGCATCATGCAAATGCTAGTCAGCAAGCGCGTTTAGGGCGACTGACCGCTGCAGCTCTTCCGGTTGTGGCCAACTTGCTTGCATATTCCACACCGTCGGATTTGCTTCTTCAGAGTTTCCGTTGCCTGCTGAGACGGAATGCGCTTCTTCTTTGGGCGGCCACGTTTTTTCGGGATTCCGGGAGCCTTGCATTCACCGCGAGTAAGCGCCTCCTTGAGCACTAGAGGCAAGATGGTAGTGCGTACTGCTCCGCGTAGGCTTCTTGGAAGACTGGCGTTTTCCAGGAAACATGATAAAGCTTGTCATCTCCGTCAGTCTACCGGCGTGCTTGAGCGCGAGCAGAGCATGAACACAAGGAGCGCCGACGTCCTCGAAATATCCACATGAACATTTTACCACGTCGTCACATAGTTGAAGTGCGAACTTCAGAGGGATACATCCGACGCCACGCTTGATCTCCACAACAAAACTTGTGGAGGAGTTTGCATCGACGGAACCGCTGACGGTATGTTCAAGCACCTTGTCCGCTCTGCGCGATGCGTAGTGTGTCAACTCGCCCCAGCTCTCCGCCTTTTTCGTGTTCTCCATCCACTTTCTTGCCACGTAGCGTTCGATCTCCATGAGACAGTCCAGGATTGGAAGACTGCGAATCCCCTTCAGCACGCTGTTGGCAGATTCGACGTTGTTGGAAGTCAGGGTGTTGAACCGGGTGCAAGGACTGTAAGCGGTAGCCCACTTTTCCTTCCCCACCTCCTGTAGCCACTTGGTCGCGTTCTCATTCATTGCAGAAAGGTCAGCAGTCGCCCTGTCATACTCCAGTTCAGTCCGTGCACGCGCCACCACCCACGCCAGTGCCTTCAACTGCTTTGACTTGAATTTCTTGTTGAAGTTTTCCATCAGGTGCCGGAAGCAATAAAAGCGCGGGACATCTGGTGCCGTTGCCTTGGTCGCATTGATCAGACCCTTGTCGCGGTCGGAAATCAGGAATGCGGGTGCTGGCTGGAGGTGTGGCAGCAGACTAGCTAAGAACCACGTCCAGTTGTCTTCATTCTCCATTGCGACGACACCGATGCCAACAATCTGAATCTCGTTATTTCCGTTGCGAAAGCACGCAACCAGCAGGACACCACCAATTGACGTTTTCAGGGAGGTACCATCCACGGCAATCCCACGCTCATGGTACGGCGTATAGGCTTCGATGCCCTCTCTAAAGGCAATACACACGCGCTTGAAAACTCCACTCGTGAGTTCAATGTTGGTCTTGTGGCCGCGACGGTTGAGTTCGTCGACGTAAGAGGGAAGAAGCATATACTGCTCAGCATCGCTGCCGAAAAACTCAAGATGAAGACGTCGAAGTGCATGCACACAGTTCATGTACGAAGCCGTAATTCCAGTCATCTTCAGCTGCTGCTGAATCGCTACAGGGCGCAGCGTCCTACCAGTTGATACAAGCATCTCGCGCACCATGGGGTTCAATGCGATCTGTTTCCCAGTTGCTTCGCGGCGTGACGACTTGGTGGCCTCAGACAGCGCGCAGGAATGCCGGATAAACTTCGTTGGTGGGCTAAAAGTCTGCGAAAATGCGAACTGCACCACAAACTCGCAGCCATCCTGCGTACATGCTGCCTTGTAGCGCCGCTTATCACTTGAAATTACGCGAAACGGTCTATTTACGGTGCGGTTGTATCGAATTACGGCTTGAACGATGTCTTGCTTGCTGGTGTAGCTCTGTTCATCGAAGAAGCTCGCCCGCGGCTGATCATCGTCGCTCTCCATTTTGCCTTTGCCGTGTGTACTGCGCTGGAAGATGAAGACTGACAAGGTGGGGGCATGGGAACTGCCAGGTAGGATCCTTGAAACATATAGCAAAAGTCAAAATATCCAGTGAGCAAAACTTGATTTTTTTCGTTCTCTTCTATATCTCTTAGTGGGCGGTTGATCTCTGTACACCTGGTCACGGAAGCGGTATCATCTTATGGAGTTTTAGTGCACTCGAAGACTTCTCAGTTGCGTGTCCGGCTCGAAGCTCGAAGCGTACTGGCGACCAATCAAGCTCCACTCTTCACACAATCGGTCGCGCTAGCAGTTCTATGTCGTGTGGCAAGGGGTCTTTCGTATCGTCGGGACTTGGGACAGTTTTATAGGGACAATTGAACATTTAGATGGGACACCAGAATTTTCGCTGATGGCACTTGCAAGGATCGATCCAGTGACCATTCAGTCATAAAACCGACCAAATCACACTAGGCCATTGCGTGTTCAAGTAAATTCCGGCTCTCCTTCCTTATGGTCCTTCGCATATACATCCCGGTATACATCCCGGTATACACCCTGGTGCATTTTTTTTTATATTTTGAGTATTTGGTATATTTTTTTTATTTTTCGAATATATTGGTATATATTTTTTATTATCCCTTGATTTTTTTTTATAAATACTTAAGTAAAACGATGCATTCTGCATTCGTTGATCTCAACGTGACTTCCAAGGCCACCAACGAACGCCTCCGAAGCAATTGAGACGGCCACTCAGTTGGTCAGTAAAGATATGACTGGTCCTTAGGATCTGAAGGGGTGTTTTTACTAGGGCTTCACGGAGGCTGAAATAGCTCTTTATTCCAGACCTACGGTTCGATGATCGATTCACAGAACACATCTACCACTATTTCGACATTATTTGTAGGAGCGTTCCATAAGCAAACCATGGGGTTTGCGGCATACTTCATAAACACCATGCTGATGAATGACGGAGCCATGGTGACTTGCTGCAGCAAACCAACCAGCCACGTAGTGTTAGCGTTTTGCTTAGCTTTGTATTCAAATTATCTGCGTGTACTACACGTACGAATATAAAAAACAGGTTTTGGTTAGCACTTACAGTAGCTTACTTATTATTAATAGCATACCTTCGAATGATAATCTGGAATTAGTTCTTTCCAGGATACCCTTCAACGTGAAGAATTTAGGATTCTTCTGGTAAGTTCTTGTCAAAGTTTGGACTCGCTTTTAGCTTGTGACAATAATTGTTCTGTCAAGTCTTGGAGATCAGAGTTTCATGGAGAAGATCTTGGAGTTTTTCTCAATAATTTCACGTTTTTCTGATCACGTCGGTCCTGCTCACGATTTTCTCGACTTTCGACTGCGTCGGGAGATTCGTCGTCAACCACCGCTTCGGTCTCAAGCCTAGCAACGTCTGGATGCCGATTTTCGCGCGATTCGTCCTCGTCCCGCTCATCATCGGCATCGTCAAGGAATGGTGGTTGCAAAACGACATTTGCTCCGTTCTCTGCGTGTTGCTCCTAGGATTCGGCAATGGATACCTGGGCGCGTTGACCATTATCTTCGTGAGCGAGAGCGTGCACCCCGACGAACAACACATCATCGGCCCCATTACCAGCTTCTTCCTGAATTTGGGACTCGTGCTAGGTTCTACAGTCGGACTGGTCCTTGATAGCGTCCTGCTGTAAATCGCGAATTGGACAACCATAAATATCCTAATAACGTTACTAATTTAGGTGAGTATGCACCGCTCCTTATTTTCACGAGTTTTTTTTGTCTCGATTTCAAAATCTGGTGAAGTATTATACTACTTCAGTAGTAATGTGAAACAGAGGGAGCACAAAATATACTACAAGCCGCACTCTGCACGAGCTTCACTTGTAGTAGTACACTGTTTTTCTGGCTCGGGTTTCGAGTGCAGGATCGGGTTGCGACGAGAAGACTTCTTGGTGACAGTACATTACTTAGTATGACTAAAACGATGATCGTTGGCGTCATGTATGGCGTCAACGTATGATAGTGCCGTGGTGACGGTACTGGTATTATACATGTAACCTTTTTTCTCCGGGGTTATTTTAGTGTTTATTTTCTGCCACCTAGCAGTTGTACCCATTTTTGATATTTTGTGCAACCAAATGTGATATGCTGAAAGTCTCCTATAGATCAGGGTCAGTCAGGTGTTATAGTAGAGAGCTGTTGATCCACAGAATCCAGCGCACGGCAAGTACAGAGGTCGACCGGGTCTTCACCTAGCATAACGACGAATGAGATGACCATGTTTTTACTGATAACGACATATACGGTCGGTTCGCTTCGCTGTCGCACGGTTGGTACTGTAGTATGCTGGCAATGTATTTGCAGCAAAAATGCGGACTGGCAATGTGTTGCGCGAGGACCCATTTTATATTTTGTAAACAAATAGGTACTTTTTGTAAAAAAGTAAAAAACAAGACTTGCGGCCGTTGCAGCCCCTGTACTGTACACCACCATTCGTAGCATAACTGAGCCCTTCAAATTTGCAGATATCTTCACGTCCTTGATCACTGCTGGCACGAAGACTGGGCTCCCGATTGTGGCAAGGAGAAAATATAATGATCATAAAAACTGGCTCATTATTTATGGCGATCGTTTTTGTGTGATGGCAACATTATTTATGACGAGAGGACCCAGCAATAAGTGCGTACACTATGAAAAAATTACACGAAAAGAAAAGTTAAAAGTTTTTTTTTCAATATTAGTGCATTATTTACGACCGTGCATTTTCGCATCTACATTTTCGAGGCATTTTTATTATTAAAATAAAATGCCATAATCGGGAGCCCTGCACGAAGTTCCAGGAGCTAACTTATATAGCATCCAAGTATAGTCTCTGTGGATTTATCCAATATTACTGGGATAGCAGTGGCCTAGAAGGCGCTGCTGCACAGGTTAAGTTAAAGGGTTAATTCGATGGCCCCAGTAAATGAGGCACATCAACCGTGGTCAATACAGTACATGTTTGCCAGACCCGGCGGTTCCGTTTGCCAATCGGTGTACATCCATGATTACAGGTCTGATGCGGTCAATCGACTCGTGAAGGATCCCGACTGCCATACGGATTCCTTAAGCAATTAGCCTGTTAGGGCATGGCTCAATGGCGAAGACCACGGGCAAGGCGACGACGAGTGAGCATCGGCGCGAAGCTTCCAAAAACAAGGTGGTGGGAGTAGACGCATCACAGAGGCAGCGTCGCGCTCGAGAGCGAAAAATTGAACTACAGCGGCGCTGCTGCCGCTCTCGCTCGTGTCAACTGCGCCTGTGGCGGCTTGGCAAGAAGACCTCGCGTTTTCTCCGCTGATCACTAACTAAGCTCACACCTTTGTTTGTTTCTCTTTTCCCGACTCGATACACGCTTGCAACAGTCCACTCTTCAGCACCAAGACGGCAGCGTAGAGATTCTAGTGAAGTAATTATTCTAAAGGGGCAGGAGATGCCAGCCAAAGTGAGCTGCTCTCATGGACGATCGACCACAGGGACATGCACTTTACTAAATTTCAGAGCTCCTTCGAGCACAGCAGTAAGCTACTACAAAAAAAATAAACCGCTTATTTTTGCTCGCTATCCCAGCCTACGCATAGCGAGAGCATGTTCTCTGGAAAAGATCAAACGGAGCTCTCGCACGCTGGTGGAATCTGGCTGGTCGCGCTGGTTGACGCTGCATCGAACGCTGTTCTACCGTAGTCATCTTGTATGCCGTTATCAGTAGGCGCACGGTCATCTCATTTGTCGTTATGCTAGGTGAAGACCCAGCCGACCTCTGTCCTTGCCGTGCACTGGCTTCTGTGAATCAACAGGAGCTCTCACTTCTGAAATTCTCTGCAATTCCTCCGTATCCCGAGCTAGCACACGTGCTCATAACCATGCCGAATATCCAACAAAGCAATGCTATGGATGTGGTGTCATCAAGCGCATCACCCGACAACTTTGCTGCACTCAATCCGTCTAACCTGCTACCCGAGCACTACTCACGTCACATGCACGTATTGGCAAAGCTCAAATGGGTCTGTAGCGCGCGAATCACACGCCCCCCAACCGGCAACAAGCACAGCTACACCATTGATCTGTTCACCCCGTCGCAGTCGACAACACGCATCCCGACGGCTCGGAAGACTTTCGACTTGGAAGCCAACGAACAGCAGAAACTTGCCTCTCGTTTCCGCGAGCCGGCCGTCCGCACCGAAAAGCGATTCACCGACTTCGTAAAGCTGCGTGACGAGATATTCGAGCTCTGTCACGCAGAAACCCACCCCTTCATGAACTGCCGGTACTGTAGTAAAGTGACTCTGTACTTACTGGAGGGAAACGTGCTCCCAGGCTCCTTACTGACCTGGGTACTAACGCGTCGTCTACGAACCAAGGCGGTGCAGCGGTTTGTCGAATCACTCCTGCTGTTCGCTTCGTCATGCCCCATGGTCATCTCGAAGGCGTGTCCGTGCCAGCAAGAGTTTCCGGAGCTACTTCACCAGTTCCTTTTCGAGGAGTCGGACTGACGTTCATTGTCGAAAACTCATGTTCATTAAAAATGCAGCCTTCCCGTTTCCGTGCATCATTTTATTGTTTAAAAAGTGATGTTGTCGAGGTGATGTGTGGACTCGAGGTTATACCGTGGCGTGATCGCTGACTCGTCTTTTTGCAGTATCTCGGAGGGGAGTGAGAAGCGGGGCAAAGTTTCGGACGCATGTCCGTGGACTTCACCCAATCAACAGCATAGCGGCATTCGTGATGATCCCTAGCTGGTATTCTGCAAGTATACCTTCGGGGTATCCAGTCACGGCATATCTCGTTACTGCATTTTTTTATGAGTATACACGAAGCGGTCCTATACCTACGATTGGTAGCGCATTGTTTCAATCACAGATCGACACCTCGCTAGCAATTTACCTCTCATGCCACCAAGCCTGTTCACCCCACTTCTCGTCGCACTCCCATTACGTCGATACCCACTGCTGCTGTACCGTATGCTGGAACGAAAGCTATAGCAAACCTCGCATCTGACCGAGCACTGCTATCAAGTCGATCTCAGGAAGAAATAGGAGTAGCGAGCACGAGCAGCCGACCTACGAAGCCGCCGACAATTCGGCCTGAGTACTATTATGTCTGGGAATACGTTCTTGCAGGACCTGATGGATACGGAATCACTAGTGAACAATGTCAGGCTGAAGTTAAGTACACTGCCACACTGTACACACGTAACTCGAAATTCTACATCCTAAATTGGGATTCCTAATCCAAAATACCTACTACCGGTACATGTATTATTTTAATAATTAAAAAAATAGGATTTTTAAATCCTAATTATTTTAATCCAAAACCCTACTTTAAATCATAACGACATTTTTATTCCTTTCATTGGTCTTCGTCAGTGTGTCATTCGACAAAATCATTCGACAATCAGCCTCAAGATGTTCGTGCGGCTGGGACGTCCTCTGCGTGTTGCAGCCTCCAGACCCGCTACCAATGCCCGGCGCTTCTCCAAGAAGGCTGCTAAGTCCGCAGCACCCGAGCCGCGCCCCACCGTGCGCCCCACCAAGCAGATGGTGGTGAAGGAGCTCAAGGAAGTGGGCAAGCTCATGTTTGGCGGTCTGGCGGTAACCACAGCGCTCATCGCGTCCGGCGGCTTCGTTATTGAGACCGTCAAGACGCTGAACCCCATGGACCCACCAGGTTTCATGCTGCAAGTCTCAGGACCCGACGGAGAGTCCACTGACGTCCACGTGCAACGTCGTGGCGGTGGAGACGTGACTGTCCTGTTCGATGGCGGCGTGGGGGAGACGTCCTTCGACTGGGACAAAGTGGCGGCCGACGTGGCCCAGTTCGCCACTGTCCTAAGTATTGACCGACCTGGACTAGGCTTTTCCAAGCCTGGAGTGCTGCCTAGAACGTCCACGCAGATCGTGAACGAGTACAAGCAGATCCTGGAGAAACTTAACGTGACTGGGACGGTGGTGCTAGTGGCACATGGAGCAGGAGGCTACAACATGAGAGAACTGGCACAGGAGTTGAAGGACTCAGCAGGTCATGGCCCAAAGTGTGAGGGACTTGTGCTTGTGGACGCCCTACAGGAAAACCTGCGAGGTGAACTTGAAAGCGTCTCGGAGATTGTGCACAAGTCATTGTCTGAGATGGACAGCAACGGCGAAATGGTGTTGCGTCTCTCACGCCTTGGTCTCATTCGCCTGATCAATGTGGTGCAACACGCCAAGTCGGTGGCCAAGTATTCCCCTGTTGCGTTGCCGTATGTGGAATACTTTTCACCCTCGCCGGCTCATCGTGAAGGCGCACTGCGTGAGAACCAGGCTATCCCCGAGACGGAGCAGCGCTTCCGAGACGCTGCGTCGGGTTCCACGCCGTTTGAGTTCCCATGTGTGGTGCTATCACATGGAAAAGCTGGCATGTTTGACAGCATGAAGATGCAGGCGGTTGCGACTCCCCAAATTCTAGCGGATCTGGAGCGCAAGTGGCTGGACGCTCAGACCAAGCTGGCCCACACGCTCAGCAAGCGGAGTGTGCATCTCGTGGTTAACGACGCTGGTCACTGCATTCACCACGAGAAGCCCGAAGAGATCACGAAGGCTGTTCGCGCCTTAGTTGACGAGATTCACGGTGATGTTGATGAGCACCGCGGTCTGATGTCGCTTACGAAGAACGCATAATTGTCGATGCTGCAAAGAGAAACAACACGTTGGAAGGAGACACACCAAATAGACAGCAATCATTTCATGGGGTATCATCGGGCGCCCACTTTAGTGATATTTGAGGTAACCAAACTGCCTGCAACATTAACGCTTCGAACCGGTAGATATGACGAAAATAAAATGTTGTGGACTTCTTCGACGAAGACGCTATCATCGAATTTAACACCGATCTCAATTGGGACAAAAATGTAAATTTATGGATGCATGTTTGTGGTTCATATGAACGCAATGAGCAATAGACGGTCGCAACCAGCCCCACTAAGCGCATAATGAAAGCGATCTTATCCACATACTCTATGACGGATTGCTGATTTCGTGTCGGTTGCTTGCGACTGTGCAACTACCCAGTGTTGGTGCCAGCACTCGATGTACAACTTGATTTACGTTCTTTATGTTGTAATTCTAAAACCACTTGCACATTTTCACTGTTTTCGGATTCACATTCAACAACGCCAACATCCACCTTCGAAATGGAGATTGCCGTAGTGACTGCTATCCTTTTTGCACTAGTCGTGCTCGTTGAAACTGGCTGCGTGGACCTATTCAAGGATGCTGACTTCAAAAACAAGATCACCAGAGTCGAGGACGTTGTCATCGATGTCTGCTACAATTTCAAGTGCGCGTACGGCAGCAGCAGCCTGGACAACTCTATCACCTCCGCCAAATGGCACGGCGTGCCTGAAAAGGGTCAATTTTTCGGAAATGGAGACGCCACCATTAAGTTTTACACCGATCTCGATTGCAAGGGAGGGAGGGAGGGGGGCGCGAATCGTGGCCTATCAAGACGCAAAGCAAGAAGAAGCTTTACTTCCCGGAAAACTTCCGCCTAGACGGAACGACGCCATCTCGTCTTTCAAGGTGATCAACGCCGGAGGAGTTGCTGGCGTTCTGAATGTTTGTGTTTCACCCGAAAGCGCCATCGTTGCAAACGCACCGAGCTATATTGAAAGTAGTGCAAGCTTTAACGATACGGACACGTTTGACTAACTTCTTTCATCATTTTGTTTTTGTTTCTAAGAGCTTAGAAACAAAAACAAAAAACGAATGGCGAAACAACTGTCGGTTTGCTCATGATCTATTGAACCACTCGCGGAAATTTGAAGTACAACCAACGATATTATTTACGATTTCTACTGCAACAAAGAAGAAGAAGAAGTTGATAAACTTATGTGAACATCTCGTCTTGCAGATCTTTACACGTACTATACCAAGTCTAACTATGCGTATCCATATTCTTTGGTGTGGTGGTAAATTAGGAGTCGCATGTACAACATTTTGACTTGAACCCCAAACGAGTTAGTACTCTCTTTAGGGCTTCACCGTCAACATCTCATTCTGACGAATGCCAGAGCATGAAATGCCAATGACTTCAAAATGAAGCCTGCAAGATTATCCTAGCAAATTATCCATTTTGGTACCCAGATTGGTACGGGTTTCACAGTTTATCGACGACGGAGCATAGGTCTTATGATGCGTTGAAATTTTGTTCAAGCATCATACTGCGCCAACTTGTGCTTGACAAAGTCGTGCCTTAGGCACGGAGAAGGTCTGAATGCTAGGAAACAGCACGTATGCAGGTATTGTACCCTAAGGTAAGTTAGCAACAATTGACCATCGTGAGTTGTACTATCATCAGACGTACCCCATTGTCACTGGTGGATCTCCTGCGCCTGCTTCGCAGCCGCAGCACTTGCTAGAATGAAGGTTCCAAATCACAAGAAAAGACCGGGGAAAATACGCTCGAAGTGTCAAAATCGAAAATAGCGTTGAACTGGGTGCTATCCTCCTTTGCGTTTGTTAGAATCTATCACATGGTCAAAAAGCGTCGAGCGATGTGAACTCCTTTTTTTCACCGTCATGTTTTGGGATACTGTAAACCTAATATTATGTTTGCTTTGATAGAAATCGATGCAATGTCGCGCGACGGTAGGTCGTCCACACAACCTGCCGGTACAAGTAACATTCACAAAATATATCTTTTGGTCAGGTTATCAAGTATCTCTAACTTTACTGTACTCTCGTTTCTCTTATGAAAACCTGTTGTTCCTGATGAGGTCGACCATGACAGGAGAGTGGCTAAGCGATAAATCAGACCAGGGATTCGGATCGCACCTAAACTCTGAAATACATGTATTATAACGTTAATTTTCAGAGGATTACACTACCCTGCGAAATCGGTGGTGATTACGATTTTAACCGGATTATGCACCTAGAGCATGTAAATACCGAATAACCTATGTGAAGACGTTCTATATGTCAAAGCATACAGCACCAATTAGCCAATTAGAAATGGAGACGACTCCACGACGCGTGCATCCTGTGTCAAGGCATACAGCTCCCTTCCGTCCAGTCGTTCACTTTGCCATTTCATGGCACCTGCGCAGAGGAGACGCCCAAAAGGGCGAGGGCGCGCTAAAATGCAGAACAAAGTGATATCTTTTCCGGGGGAAGAAAAATTGAGAGTTCTTAAGCATTTTAAAGTGTTTGACGACATAGAGACGACAATCAACGTGTTTTATCCGGACCTGCCCAAGGTAAAATACAACAGCCGCCGGACGCTCATCTACTCCTGGCGCCGCAGCAGGAGCAAATTGAGGAGCTGTCCAGTCAGCCAGGCGGGGGAACTAAGGGAAAGGTGCGTCATCTAGGCCAAGGTACAATTCTACCTGCATCAGACGAACAGCGTCTTGTGCGATGGGTCAACGGTATGGGCGCTGAAGGTGTTCCAGTTACGCCTACCATGTTGCTTATTGAAGCCTTAGAAATAGCAAAAACGGCAACAATTGCTCCTTTTAAGGCTTCATGGTGCTGGCAGCATCACTTTAAGTGTCGACATCGATTGTCATTAAGGTGCAAAACACGACAAGGGCAAGTGAAAACTCCAGAACTGGCGAGGATTGCAGAGGAATTCGCCGAAAAGGTTAAGGCGAAAGCTGCAGAAATCGGGGCAACTCGCATTTTTAATGCTGATCAAACTGGTTTGTACTGTGCTAAACGGTTCTAATTTCTATAGATAATTTATGACCTAACTATTGTTTTATCAACTGCTCTGTAGCCGCTTGCTTCGAATATCTGCCCAAAAAGACTCTTGCAAAAAGGGGTAGCAAGACCGTTTGGGTTAGATGCAGTGGTAAGTCGAAGGATCGAGCGACTGTCATGCTTTTGGGGGACTCTATGGGGGGCAAATATACTCCTTTCGTGGTGTTCAAAGTCCACCCATCACAAGTGCCAGCCAGACACGTCGAAAACGAGAAACTCCGCCATGGATTCAGCGTGGGGATGTGGGGAAAAGATATTGCACAGGCTCAAGAAGATAACGACTTGCAGATCTACGCCTACACTAAAGGTACGCGATATAATTTTGCAAGGACAACGCACTTCATGTCTAACGTAAAAATGTTTTTGCTCTTTTGTTTTGTTTTTAGGGTGGTGGGATACTAAATTGACTATTGCGTTCCTTAAATTCCATTTTGCGAACCGTCCGGCCCCTCAAGAGCCAATTTTGCTCCTGCTTGACGACTTCTCTGGACATTGGTCCGAAGTCGTCGTCAAGTATGCTGATGAAATCAATGTGACGGTACTAAAAGTGCCGCCCAATGCAACGTCGGTTTCACAACCCGCCGACGCGACGTGGAATGCGCCGTTCAAAGCAAGACTTCGGAACCAATGGATCGACGACTTACGGCAGCAACTACAACGACGAAGAGAGGGGGTCGCGTTCAAGCTGGCGCCCCCAGATCGACCAGGTTTGTGCGGTTGGCTAAGTGCAGCTTGGTGCACTATTACTGCCTCTACTATTATTGGAGGCTTTCGGAAATGCGGACTGATTGCCACCGCTCAAGCGGAAATTCAAAAGGAAGACGTCGTGCGTCAAGATACCAGCGATATCGTCAACGAAGCTCTCCAGATAGGAGGACAGGTAGATGTTCAAGTCGGTGAGTTTTGTTTAGATGACGATTTCGACGACGTCTACCGAGTTGATTGATAATACAAAAGACGGCAGTTACGTGTGCTTCATTTTCACTTCAACTGCTATTTAGTCGGGGCATGTAAACACTGGTCTCTGTACGTCATTTTTGCTGTATGCGTTGACTTAGGTTTTTCGGTACCGTAGCTGAGTACACTGCTGTCCACGGGTTCAGCCAACTAGAAGTTCTAGCTCATTCAGACCCATTCCTCAAGTTTCTGTCCCGCGCTCAAGGCCACCACCCGACCGGTTCTATTAACGCCCACCATGCTTGATTTTTACCACTGGTACTTCCTGGTAGTGGCTGGAGCTGCCCTGGTTGCAAGCAGCGAAGCCCTCGCCCTGTCGAAGGACTCTGATCAGGCCAAGATCACTCTGCTGGATGTGAACACTCCCCCCGGTCACCGTTTCCTGCGGACTGGCAGGACTATCGACGACGACGACGACGGCGAAGAGAGAGTATGGGCTCGTATTGAGGGCCTTGATTTGTCGGAAGAGGATGCGAAGGTTTGGCTGCAGGACTGGGTTGACCAGGAGAAAATGATGAAATTCGTTGGCGAAAAGATGGGCGTGTATGATTTGCCGGAGAAAGAGTTGTTGAGTCACATTAACTTTGATGCCCTGCGCGAGTTTGTGAGAATGGCCTTCAAGGCGAGGACGGGTAAGAGCTTGCCGGAGGGAAATACTAGTAAGTAAGACAAGGTGATCACGGTCGCTAGTCGTCACTAAGTGAAGTGGCATGTTCCCTGAGGCTACATTGACCAAGCTACGGAATGGGCCTGAACCGAATTGGCGACCATACCATCCTACTATGAGCACATTGCACTGCAAGGTCGTATTAGTATTAGTAGTATTCGAGGTGTGCAACTACTTCTACATTAATCCCTATTGTATGGTGTCCAAGCTTAATACTTAGGCCTAGGATCTATAGAAAATCTGTACTAGATGGTCGCATCTGAAAATCTATGAGCGTTTGACTTGGTTCCAAAACCCATGCAATTCTAGAAACTGAAGTTCTCTAATGATATAGGCGCTCCGAATGTTCTATAGTCTAGACTAGAGTATGTAACGGCATGTACTACGTAGTATTAGCTTGGCGCTGGAGAGAAGTTGTTGGCGACGAGCTTTATTGTGTAAGTCGGAGCTCTATCGGCTTGTTTATGCATTGGGATAACTCAGCTATTGTAAAAACGTAGAATCTGCATTTTTAGACTGGACTGATAGCGCCGGTCAGTGTAGCCAAATTCATCTTTGCTTCATCTTCTTGTTCTACTCTTCGACAAACTTGACCGTCGACGACGACTAGTGTGGAGACTCAACAATTCACTACCGTTCCATTCCATGGCGATCGGACACTTTGTCATGAGTATCGAATCACGCACACGTTTCACCTTCAATTTGATGCTGATGATCATCGATAGAAGCCTTAACATACCAAAGTTTCTTGTTGGACTTCGATCCTCAGCGGTCTAGATCCATTTCCATCACTTTTTTTTTGTGCCGAGCGACTTGTTGATCAATGGCCGTAGCTGAAGTGGACACGCTCGTGTTTGGCGGTCTGGCGGCGACGTGGCCAATCTGTCATAACGTTTTACATTTACATGCAAGAACCTGGACAACGCTATCACTTCCGCCAAGTGGCATGGTCTTCCTGAGACTGGAAGCCTTTTCGAAGGTGGAGACGCACTCATATCGTTTAACACCGGCAAAAACTGCGACGGCAAAGATTATCGGTGGTACATCAACACGCAGAGCAGGAAAGGGAGATATTTTCCTGAAAACTTTCGCCTGGACGGGATCAATGATGCCATTTCGTCTTTCATGGACCTGAATAAAGGAAGAGGTGCTGGTATGATGTACATTTGCTTGCTACCGGAGAGCGGAGAACCTTCAAACGTCACGGTTAGCGACGGAAGTAACTCGAGTGCCACCGACACTGTAGGAACGCTCTAAGGCCAATAATACTGGGTTCGTGCATTATGGTTGATGCCGCATTTTTCCGCTGTAAGGCACTAATATAACTTTTGAGCCACGATATATAGATGTTAGCAGCTTAAAACAAGCTGTAGCCCAAGTAACGTGAAGCTGAAGTTTTTATAACATAACTTAGTTGCACAAATAATAGCCCACCCACAAAGTATGGTTGATCGATCTGTATCCCACAAACATGTTTAATTGCAGCCAAAGACCCGGCAACGAACACTACCAATTTTGACCTGTTGCCCGATCTCTCAAGTCCAAATGACAATGTATCTGTCTGGAAGGCAACGGCGAACTACTGCTACAATGATTGCTGCCATTACAATGCTTGTTGTTGATGTCCATGCTGGCTACGTTGATTTCTATCGTGGTGAAAGCTTCGAGCACGAAATCAACAATGCAATTTCCTCTTTCATGGTAGTAAGTGAAGGAGAAATCAACAACGAGGAGTACGTCAGGCAATGTTGATACACTCGTGACAGTTCAATGGGCGAGGAATACTGTGTCGCACTGCAAGAGAAGGAAGAGTACGAGTGGCTATCCGTTTGCAGTTGGTTAACACTATGGAGCAAATTACATACCACAATAGCAACTACAAAATGCGTTATATTTCGTACGGACGTGTCAATTAGCGTCCAACACCTACCACAGTAAATGCACGAGCCGGGCCGCTGAAATTGGATGCCAAAAATCAGTATCTTGGTTTCTTCCATCGAAACTCGTTCACTGGTCTCTCCTTCATTTGTACAGAGGAACAGATGAAGACGTTGAGTTCTCAATCCACTTTCAGTTTACCCGCGACTCAACTATGTTGACGCACCTCTCTATCGTCTTATTGATCACTCTTGGCATGATGCTAGGCGTGCTAACTCAAGCTGCTGGTCACGTGGATCTCTACCAAGACGCATACTTTAAACACAAGATCACCAGGGTCAGGAACGTTCAAACAGACACATGCTACAATTTGGCATGCTCCATTGCAGACAACGTAATTACATCGGCCAAATGGAGTGGCCTCCCCGAGACAGGTGTCGCGTTCGAGGGCGGAGGGAACCTCATACTGTTTTACACGGACAGAGGCTGTCAATCTGGTTTCAAAGCGTGGCCGGTAATGACGCAGAGTCATAACGACAGGTTTTCCCCTGAGAACTTCCGTTTGGATGGGATCAACGATGCCATTTCCTCCTTTTTGGTGACGAATGCGTGGGAAATCAAGAGGTCGAAAAACGTCTGCAACGAGGCTGAATATCTCGACGATAGTACGGGCAGTGAAGGAAGCAATGCGGTGGTCAACAACACCATGGAGTATCTGTAATGCTCCAGTCATATACAATTTATATATTCCCGACTTACGGTTCGTATAATTTGGCTTTCCTTCTGGAATACGTAGTATAGTTTCAAGTTGTATTTCTGGGTGCTCTAAAAAAAATGACTTTTTAGAGATCCCATTGTTGACGCCATGTTCGAATATATCGTTACGAGCCACGTAAAAAGCAGGCGACTCAGTTGTATCAGAAGTATCTAGGGACTGCCTTTTCTTCGAGCAACGAGAAATATACAGCAAAGCCAATAAAGAACTTGTGGCCACCAGCGAGTTCACCATTTGAGCGCGCTGCGCCATCACATTTAGTTTCCTTCCGTTTCAATCACAACCTCAACATGACTTTGCTCCTACAAATTACTGTCCTGGTGGCTGCCATCGGTATCATTGCTGCTTTTGCTGAAGCCGGCTACGTTGACCTCTTTAAGGACGCTAACTTCAAAAACAAACTCCTGAGGGTTGACAACGTCCTCGTCGATGTCTGTTACAACTTTGTCTGTGACAAACTGGACAACACGATCACGTCCGCCAAGTGGCACGGCCTGCCGGAACAGGGCAGCCTCTTCAACGGTGGCGACGCCGTCATATCGTTCATTACTGACAAGGGCTGCAGCGGAGGGGAAGTGCGGCGATGGACCATCAACACACAGAGCAAAACTTCGCCCAATTTCCCTACAAATTTTAATCTGGACGGGATCGACAACGCCATTTCGTCATTCAAGGTCTGGAACACAGGAACTGACGGCGGCTTACTAAATATTTGCACCCCGTCAGAAAGCGCCATTGCGTTGAATGCTATAGCCGAATGAGCAAATGATGTCACCATCAGCATTTGTATGATCACCATTGTCTCGTAAATAAAAACACGTTCGGGCAGCCGATTTTTTTTTGCCTTTGTAAGCCTTACCCACTCCTAAACGTTTCGCTAAAATGAGAAAATGAATCTAAAACAGCGCGGATTTTGCTGCCAGACCACACGTTCTAGATATATCTGCTTTTCGGAGACCGGATACTAGTGAATACTCTAGGCTCCCATAGACCCGGGTGTTGTGTTAGCTGAGAAGAATATTCTGCTCACACTTTCATTTTCGATTATTCCTCGTCACCACCTCCAGCAAAATCCTCATTCTCCCCAATGTCAACTCTTCAGCAGACCAGTGCCATCATCGCCATTGTTGCCATGATGCTTGCTACGATGGTGCAGGCGACAAAATATCCATACGTGGAGCTCTACAGGGACGCAGACTACAAACACAAGCTCACGCGGATTGACGACGTGGAGGAAGACATTTGTTGCAGCATTGCATGCGAAGCCCTGGACAATACCGTCACATCTGCCAGATGGGGTGATCTGCCCGAGAAGACATCTTCCGGCGACGATGCCATGATTTCGTTTTACGTCGACAGAGACTGCCGAGAGCACGATATCTGGTGGCGCACCAAAATACAGAGCGACGATGATCTGTATTTTCCCTCAAACTTCAAACTCGATGGAATCAACGACCAGATTTCAGCTTTCATGGTGTGGAACACGAACAAGATTCATGGTAGTACGGTTATCTGTACTACCGAGTCTGGGACGATTGACGGTGGGAACACTACTGTTTCGGCAGTGCCGGGAAGTGGAAGTGGTGCTGCAACCAACAACACCATCGGCGACTTGTGATCTTGACTGCGTGGTGAGGTTCTTTCGGGTACATTTTCTTCTTCCAACCATTCAATTGAGCATTAACAGTTGTAAGCCTGCGTTTGACATTTATAACCTGTTGACTTTGAGAGAAAAAAAAAACGAACAAAAACTATACACTCACCTCTCGCTGATCCTAGTTACGTGGAGGAATACAAAATATCAAATCTCGAAAAACCGCCCCTCCTTAGGGTCGACAAGGTATACCCAAACTCTAACTACAGTTTTGGTGATCGCGATCTACAACGCTAGTACTGCACATACTTCCATCGTGGTCATATCTTCTTGGATGATAGCATTACTGTCGGCCAATGGATATTTCCCACAACGACTCTTAATTTAATCAAAATCACCTTCTACTAGATATGGTGTCGAGAAATGCCGCGGAGCTCCGCCGCGCTTGCCGCCGTTGCGTGGACTTGAGTCTTGGATAATCCCGTTGAGTGAGAAATGAGTGGCAAAGTGCTGATTGGCTGAAAGACAAACCCCTGATGAGTGACCAAGGGCACTGGAGAGAGGTGGTGTGCACCACACTGGATCCGGATCCTATCCGACCAGTCATATCCGGGCGGTATCCGGACAGCTACTCTTCGAGCCCTCGGCGAGGGGTCGCCGAGAGCTCGGTGGTTTCATAACGGAAGAGTTTATATTAGATATTTGTATTGATGCATAGGATAGCAAAGATAAGTGATAAGCGCCCTACGGGCGCAACAAACAGAGCAGAATTTCCCTCCGATCGCACAAGAGTCAAGTCCGCTGCGGTAAGTGTCCGTAGGCCAGGTCCCGCTTGATCGCCAGAGTTATGCCTGCCGGTGGACCCTTTGCCTCGGAGTGCAAGAATTCATCCAACCGGCGGCGCCAAGAGACAAGAGAAGTGCGAGTGGAGTGCTGTGTGTTGAGGACGACGACTCGTCCGACCCAGGAGTGCCTCCAATCTACCTACCTGCCGGAGTTCAGCTCCGGCCCCCTCGCTTACCGGCTGAAAAGTCCTGGACCCTTCTCTACTGAGGGCCAGCGAGGTTCGAGAAGTGCGTGACAGCAGACCGACCTTTGCTCGTGGTCGGTGTTGTGGAGACTGCTTGGTGGTCTGTCTACAAGTCGGAGCGCACAGGGTCATTAGCCAACCCGGTACTAGGCCGTCTCAGAACCTTCAGGTTCAACTTCGCCCTGTATACACCTAGTCCTCGCGGACTAGGTGTTCGTTGTGGGGTGGGAGTACTGGCAGACATAATTTCTGGCGTGTTCCTACACGACATACATGTATAAGGCGTTGATCAATCCTTGTGATCAGCGAGGGAATCGAAGGATTTCATTTGGATCATATGCGGGTCATCCGAAAAATGGTCAAGTGATTTGACTTGGTTATAGTAAAGCAGTAGTGAGCTCCCCCACAAAACTCAATCTTTTACCGTGATCCAAATTGATCAAAAAAGTCTACCGAAGGAATGGTGAGGGTCTAGAAAATAAACGCTCGATTGCACTAGCGTGAAAATCCACTCGCTTACCTTACTAGCTTGTCATTCATCAATTCTCCTGACCAAGCGCAAGTACCAACCGAAACAACCAGCAGATATGACTAAGCTTGGTTTCTTCGCTGCTCTCTTCCTGGTCGTCGGTGCCTGCGTTCCTGCTGAAGCCAGAGCTTTGGCCTCGGAAGAGCTGGCCGATGGCAGTGGATCGGTGAACGCCACGCTGAAGGAGAGTGTTCCTTGGCCTCCATGGTACGGTGTCTGGCTCCTCTGTAATACGATATTGCTCTATATTCACGGTTTAATGTTATCCTACCAGGATGCGAGTTTTTGTTTAGGTTGCGAGGCGCAACTACAACAGAGAAATTATTGCTCAGAAACGCCACCAGCGACTGAACCAAATCTAGTTACTTTTTTTCTCGTTACCACCGTAGGGGGCTTAACCACACAATGCAGCTCTTTTTCGAGCCTGTTCCATCTAGTGTGAATAGCTCAATTGCAGAAATACCCGATCTTTCTGTGCTATGAAGACCAGGGCCATCGTTACCTTAAATTCACCGTCTGTGCAGCTGTCAAAAAAAATTAATTTTTTTAAATGGCATCAGAGAGTTTAGCTTCAACCCAGCTGATCCAATGCTTAATAACTTATCTCGCCTTGGAAAACCAGAAGATATTGGGTTACGGTGGAAGATTCGATGGGCTTCCCAATGGTTGTTGCAGAACATACCAACACGATCCACGTATTACTTTAATGTGTGGGTTGCAGTAACTAGACGACATGATGGGTGAGGAAAAACAAGGCATGAAAATTAGGGCTGTCGACGTCGATGGTCTGAATGTCGACTCGACGTCCGTTGGCATTCGATGTCTGGTGGTGTCAGGTGACGTCTTACCGACGCTAGGCTGACATCGGGCCTCTTTAAGCTGTTGATTGGTCAAAATGACTTCAGTAAAACCAATCAGAGAGCTCAATCTTGCAGGGTCGCGCGATGCCTCATTGCCTCATCCCATTTGTGCTTTGGGACTCAAGTAAGCTCGCAATGGAACTCAGATCCACGCCAATAATGTCCTCCTCTGACTGCGAGGCAGCCTTCACCAACGCCTTAACTTCAACCGGTTTGTCGTCACTCATGTGAGCAACGCCCTTGCTCGGCTGGTAGCCAAACGCAAGCACCTTGGGCTCAGTCCATGTCTTGAATAAAGCAGTAAATAGAGGATTCTCACCCTCTTCGACCACGCGGGTAATGGTCGTGTGCGAGGGGCGTACTCCATCCATTCATCTAGCGTGAAGCCGCCCAGTTTACCACAATGAGCCTGTCAAATATGGTCATTCGGTTATCATCATGGTCAAATTGTAGCAAGTCTGTATTGGATCACACGATCTATGCAAGTGCTGGTGCCTCAGTTGTGTGCGGCAGCTTCCCGATTCACGCACGCGAATGTCAGCACACCACAAACAGGTACACCACAAGCAATAGTCGTTCACAACATGCTCGCTTGGAAGAGAAATGAAGCATCTGTGGCCTTGATCATCGAAGCAGGAGGCTAGCATACATGTACCCATTGGTAACTGAAGTGCCCTCACCGAGGTGCTCGAGTACATCTCTTAATTCGAAATAGTGACAATGAGCACGATGTCGAGGGTCGTCAGCAGCGACGTCGGCTGACAACATTCGACGTCTGACCGTTAGACGGGCCGACGACCCGACGTAGAGATCCTGACATCAGGTATGGCAACGTGAAAACAGACAAGTGTCACAGCTTCAAAATGTACTACCTGGTGGATTCTGTCACGTCGGCCAGGCGGAGAGGTGTTTCTAAGAAGGGGAACAACGGCACAGCGACGATGCTAACGTTCTACACCAAGAAACACTGTGAAGGCTACCACGGACCGTGGCTTGTTGACACGCAGAGTAGAGCCCATCTTTTGTTCCCCTCCAATTTCAAGCGCTATGGGTGAAATGACGCTATTTCGTCTGTCGCGGTGGTGTAAAAGTATCAAGCGAATGACTTGGCCATCTTCCTTCACCTGAAAAGCTCGACATCGGAAACGGGACACTTGGTCATGAGTCTGGAAGCGGGAGAAATACTTCAGCCAACGATACTGTCGAGCGTCTGTGAATATACCAGAGACGATGCAGCATTTCGTCAGTTGAGTCAACACGTACGCATGCTTACGCTAAATATACACATTTCAGTAGTAACTACGGCTATGATGGAATTTAACAACATTTAGAAGAAGAAGTTGAATAAATTTATGTGAATGACGATGCTACGGCAACGACTTTCAAAAAAGCCACTAAATTAGCAATGGTTGGCACGATTCTCCAAAGCAAATACCAAAACGTAGTCGTCAAGTGGCGTGAAACATTATTTCAGTATGCATTCTCCACAAAATGTACAGGTTCTTCTCCACTCTCTGTTCACATTTCTGGGAGACGGAAAATTGAAGACTTGAACATGTACTCAATATAACGTTTGCACTGTAAATTCTATTTTGTTTACCACCCAACAATCATCGCTCATGCCATCGTTCACCATTAGAAGTAAACGTTCGATAAAATTGATCCACAATTGGTCGTTGAGCATTTTTCTATCTGACAAACGTAACATGCAAGTGGCTTTCATGCCCGCTTACACTTTCAAATCCATTCTGCTTCTCCAACAACTCCAATGGCGCGCCAAGACGCCATTGTTACTGCTGTCGTCACCTCCATCCTGGCTCTGGTGGCCCAGGCCGCCTACGTGGACCTCTACCGCGATGCCTACTTTGAAAACAAGCTCATGAGGGTGAACGACGCGATCGTCGACGTCTGCTACAACTTTGACTGCGAGCGACGATCACTTCCGCGAAGTGGCATGAGCTCCCTGAGACGGGTAGCTATTTTGAAGGGGGATACTCCATCATATTTTTCTATACTGGAAAAGACTGCGGGGGCAAGGGAGAACAATGGGCCATTAACACGCAGAGTGACAAGGACAAGTATTTCCCCGAGAACTTCCGACTGGATGGGATAAATGACGATATTTCATCCTTCATCGCCCTGAACAAAGGCCCCAACGGCGGTACGCTGAACCTTTGCAGCATACCGGAGAATGCAATTGCTGGAAACACAACACTCAACGGGTGGAGTCAAGGCAGCGGATCCATGGCCAATGGGAACCCTTGGGTGTTTGTAAGCATCATGGGAATTGCTATGATTTGGAAGGTTAGCTTCTCTCTACAACTTTTTTTTTAAAAAAAAGTAAAAAAAGAAGTAAATAAAACCAGAACATAGTTTATCTTGAATTATTTATTTTCTGAAGAATGTTCCCTGTGTTGACACCAGCCAAGGCTGCATGCCAACTACCGAAACTATCCGGCCCGTTTCATGGTAGCCTGCTCTAGTGATTGCCGGCGATGTTCAACAGAAAAAAACGAGCATGTACTTCGAATTTATTCAAGTGATAATTCACACCAATGTTGGTGAAAATGCAAATCACACTTTGCCCACGTCGATGAAACTATATCGTACGCAATCATCGAACACATCTACAGTAGAATTCATCGCCAACCTTGAAAAATCGGAGGGAAATGCTTCACCATTCAATTCATCGCCTTAAAAACTCCCTATGCAGTCTTTTTAAAGTCCACGACGAAGAGGCCCTGCACAGTTGGGTGCATTTTTTCAGAGCAGGCTACACACTGGTTAAATAAAAGCTCCTGCACACCAGGATGTTCGACGAATGTTGAATCTGATGTTTGAACCGTCGTACACTACAAATTCAATTGGAAAGGTACGGAATAATGTTTTGGCTTACCTTTGCCTGCAGTCCAAATATGCAAACAGCCGGAAAGCTGCCCATCCATTGCATTGGGCGGGACCCTCATTCGCCATTTTGCTAGCTCTCGAGCACATCATCGCCTCTGAAGTTTTTTCTTGCTACAATGCTGCGGCGCGTTGTGTTGTTCTTGGCAGCAACGACAACCTTCATTGGCGCCTCAAGCACCCCCGAGCTATTCTCAGGCAATATAAAGTTCTACATGGACGTCAAACTGAAACACATACTTGCGACGATGAAAATTCACGTGGCGAATCGGTGCTACAATTTGGATTGCGGTAACCTCGACAATGTTTCGTCCGTCGCTTGGTCAGGCCTGCCGAAGACAGCTACGTATGAAGACGAAACCAGAGCACAAGTGCAGTTTACGTCGACAAGGACTGCACCGGTTCAAGCCAGCACTTTCCGACGAAGTGGGGCGGCGTGTCCACTTTTAGCGCTGTTGGCCTCAACCATGTCGTTTCTTCCTTCATGATTCAGCAGTTCTCGACGGGCATTGAAAATGGGGTTCGCAGTATTTGTGAGCTGGGAGCGTGAGTATTTAGGCCATTACTTCCATCGGAATTTGGATGTGTTGTTCAGCTTTACCATGGCTATTGTTCGTTTAGACTTCTAAAATTTGAGGTTGAGCTCTTTTTCAATGCAATTTAGTCAAATCATTAATTTGTTCACATTTTCTTCTAATTATTAGCTATAGTGTAAGCAAGTTCAGAAGCCCACACACGGTAATCGACATTCCATTTCCTGGCAATTTCGCAAGAATTGCATCACAGGAGGGAAGTTAGCTCTCTGTTTTGGAAGAATCCATCAACGCCGAACGTTCGAGACAACTCTTGACAGGGGAACTGCCACCGCTCCTTCATTTCCCTTTCCACGCCTGAGCATTTCAACCTCTAGTCGCTAGACTTTCGATGCTCTTCGGTATCTTAATTCTATGCATCTGGGCATCCACTTCGCCGGTAGATGGAACTTCAAGCTGGATCGGCCTGTATCGAGACTCGCACTTCATCGGGCTCGTTCAGAGCTTTCGAGATGTAAAACCCCAAATCTGCTACAATTTACTCTGTGACGGTGTGAACAACGTCGCTTCATCGGCGACGTGGCTTGGATGGTCTGTAAAAGCTTCGAGCGACGGTCTTCCACAGATATCCTTCTTTATGGACAAGGATTGCAGACGTACCTCTCGAAGTTACAAGGCCAGCGGAGAATCATATCCGTCAGACTTCTCCGCTGTCGATATGGACAACAAGATCACGTCTCTGATCGTATGCGAGAGAAACGTAGTCGACATCGACAAGACCATCACCTTCTGCTAGGGATTGAGGTAGCGGAGATTGAAGAAGTAACGAATACCACACGTACAACCTAGCATGGATGTTGTTCACCATGATTTTCAATACTAAGAACCGAACATATCGCCTTTGACAACGTGGAAAGGTAGGAGCATCCCCAGAACTTCTAAAAAAAATCGATATGATTCATGATTTAGTGGCTCGAAATCGGCATCGCTCATGATCTTATCCGGACATTCGCCATTGAACTCTTTTGTACGACATCACTTCTCCATTTGACTTCTGGCGACCGACACAACGAGCATTTACCCTCCGATCAACCATAATGCAGTTCCTATTGTATTTGCTCCTGGCAGCCATGGCGATCAACACTGCGACTGCGGACGACTTCACGGGCGAGATCACATTCTACCGCGACATCAATTTTCGCTACACACTTACCCTTGTCGCATTTACGAAGTCAAACCGTTGCTTCAACATGAACTGCGGTAGGTACGACAATTCGGTTTCGTCAGTGAAATGGTCCGGACTTCCGTCAAGTGGAAAAGTGGCGTTCTACGCTGACGCGGACTGCACCGGCACGAGCAAAACCTATTCGACTTCACTGAGCCGCGTTAAATCGTTTGTGGATGAAGACTTCAACGACCGCATCTCGTCATTCATGGTGCTTGAGTCCTCCGAATCAATCGATAATGGGATTACCAGTTTGTGCTCGATGGAGTCGGCAGCTTTGGTGAACTCGACTATCAACAAATAGTGATAGGGATGTAGTGATGGTGTCTTCATTCTCACGTGGCCATTAATGGCGTAAGTAAGATCAATACATTTACGACCTTTCTTTCCCTCACCTGATTCGAGCCTGGTATAGGATCCTATGTTTCGGAAGCAAATTGCCTTTCAGTCAAAAGAACGTTCCGAGTGAATACATTTTGGTTGGATTCGTCAGAACACCGTTAGTAGCTGTTGGGCTTCGTCATTTTGAAACATTTCCTTCAAACATTTTGCGTAATCCAATGATCAAGGCTCTTCGAATTTTCTTGAGCGTGGTGGTCGTAGCGCTGCTCATTGTATCCACTCACTGCACTTCTTACGTGATCGATGCAACTCGAGAAGACGAATCCACCGGTGCAATTTCGTCTTGGAAGGGTCAGTTGAAGCTGTACAAGGATACAAACTTTCGATCGTTGCTGATCACGCTCACCTTCAACACCGCCAACTTGTGCTTTAACCTGGCCTGCGGAGACATCGACGACGACATATCTTCTGCTTCATGGAAGGGATTGCCACTAAAAGCTTACTTCAAAGGCGGCTCCACATCGCTACTGGTGTTCTACAGCGGGATCGATTGCACAGGTGACAGTCAAGGATGGCCGACTTCGTACGAGAACGCTCCAAACGTTGATACCGTTGGTATGAATGACATGGCCTCTTCCTTCATGTTCCTGTAGAATTCTACGAGAGTTATCAGCGGACTTCAAAGCATTTGTGACTACAAAGTCACCACGAACTCGTAAGTTAATTGTATCGAGTGAATTCGAGAGGAGGTACACTTTTATTCATGAGTTGAGTTTGCTAGAACAATTAGCCTACATAACCCACCAAAAGCAACAACCTACATCAACAATGCGATTGCTAGCCTAGACGGTAGCGTTGACCATCGAGATCGGGTCGTCCTGCGACACGGTTCCGCCCACAACGTTAGCCCCAGTCCAGCTGCAGATATTGGAGAATCCGTTGTCGATGAGGTCATTTTCGGACTTCACCATGAACGACGAGATCAGGCCCTTCACCTTCTGAACGTCAAAATCTCGGATGCCACCAAAATTGGGGAGTGTAATTGAGGTTTTGTACCCACCACAATCAAAGTCTTCGTAGAAGATGATGTAAGCCTTGCCAGCGATGCCCGTCGTCGGTAGTCCGCTCCACTTGGCAGACTGCACTTTATTGTCGAGGAAACTACAGTCGATGTTGTAGCATTGGTTTGGGTATCGGATGTTGATCGTGAGAAGTCGGTTGCGGTAGTAAGTGCCGGAGTAGATCTTCACGGTGCCGTCGATCTTGCTGACAATACCATTGGCACTGATCCAGCGGAGGAAAATGACGAAGAAAACGCAAAGATAAGCGATATAGTGGTTCATAGAAGCCATTTTGAGTGGAGCTGGTTGCTTTGACGACAAGGGGTATTTGTGGATGAGAAAATTCAAGAATGAGAACGATTAGAACCCTGTTTGTTTGGAGAGTTTGGATGACGTCAGAAAAAGAAGCACAACTCAAACCAAAGAAGTTGCCACACAAATATTACATGCCATAGCCAGTTACTACACTGTAGTATATTTTTATTCTGGTTAGTGCAGCCTGATACGAGGAGTAGCTATGAGTGGCAGGCTTATATTTGCGGTTGCAAGTAAGCGTCGTTATCTGGTTCAGACACTGTGCCGCCCTCAACGTCAGCACCGGACCAGCTGCACACATTTGCATTTCCGTGTCGTCGAATTTTGGACTCTGACCTCACCATGAACGAGGTAATGGCATTCTTTAGTTTCGGGAACACGAACTCCCGAATTCCGCCGTTATGCGGTAGTAGAGCTGACGTTTTGCTACACTTGCAGTCTTTGTCGACGTAGAAGGTGATGAACGCTTTCCCAGCCCATCCAGTCGTTGGAAGCCCCGACCATTTGGCTGATGATGTGTTGTTGTCGATTGTGGTGCAGTTGACGTTGTAGCACAGGTTAGGCATATGGATATTGATCGATAGGAGCAGGTGATCGTAATACGTGCCGGAGTAGAGGTTGATGATGCCGTCGAATTTGATGTAGTCTTGAGCAACACCGGCGCAATCCTTTGCCATGAAACTCATTACCAAGAAAACTAGACAGATTAGCTTACCAGGGAGAAAGTTCATGATGATAGGGTTGGTGAATGTAAGTCCACTTCTGCTGCAAAAAAAAGAATGGACGCCGCCCAAAACTGCCATAAGACGGTGTCATAATCGATCTCTAAATTTGTCTCTAAATATAAAAGTTGCACAGGTACGATATGTGAAAGGTTTCTGATATATGCCAAAGTTTATGAGAGGTTGTTTCTTGAGGGTGGTACAGTGGCGCTTCCCGGTGGCTACATAGTGAATCCAAGCTAAAATGTATGTAGTTGCTAAATAAAGCGTGCGGTTAGGTAACATTTCCAGAAACATATTGAGACCGGATTCCCGCCTCACCAGACTGCGTTGGAGTTATGCTAGGTCTATCAAATCTCGAAGGCCTTGACATATCGGTGGATACGTTAGTTTTGGGCGGCGTCCATTTCATCTACACAGCTTATAGCTCCCAGTAATTCCAAGTCGTTACCACGGATGTGTTTATCATCCACGGTTCTCGCATTAAATGATGTCCACCAGACAAACACGATTAGGAAATTCTAGCAAATAGTTGCGGCTGGCATGATATACGAGCTACGTAAGCGGCCATTTAGCACTACTTCCCAATTTTCAACCCGACACGTAACCTGTCCGTTCAAGCATGGCCTTCATTAAGACGCTGGTTAGTGCAGCTCGTTTTGATCACGTCCTCGGTCGACGCTTGGGAAGGACTCGTCATGATGTACGATAAGCCCCCTTCTATGGCCGGGGCTACCCGTGACTGCGCAAAAATGCTACGAGTTGAGCTGCTTCGACAACAAGATATCGTCGGCCCATTGGAGGGGGCTGCCCAAGAAAGGCAACTTCAAAAAGAAAGCTCACATCGCTTTCTATAAAGACACAGGATGCAAAGGGCATCACATGGAGTGGACGACAGAGGAGAAGAACTTCCCTATCGACTTTTCACTGGACAAGATGGACAACAGCATCTCCTCCTTCATGGTGTGAGTTGACGACGACAAGGTAAAGCACGGCGTCGAGAGTCCTTGCAAGTGAGTGGTAGAGAAGTATTTCAATTTGAACTTTTACTTTGATAACCCTTTTCGACAACAGTTGTTAAAACCCAACATGCTCGGATATATATATATATTTACATTTTTTTCATTGTTCTCTGGATTTTGGATCCAGTGTTTCTCCAGCCGACATAAATTTCCTTCGATACTTGATACACAAAGGCAACCCGCGTACATCCTACGCGATGGCGTCCACAAAACACCTCTACATTTGATCAAACTGTTATCTCAGATCAGATCTTTCGAATCGGTGGCCAAAAGCGTGATTCACTTCACAGGTAATGGTATGACAACTTTAATTTCTTAATATATATATATAACTGTCCGCCCTTTGTAAGTTCTACTTTTGTTGTTAGCTATCTAAAACAGAGCTCCCGTGTGAAATGCGGCCTTAGTTTGTTGTGCTCCTCGGGATATACCAGTCAAATATTTGAATTTGAAAGTTTTAATACCTGCGATGCCACCAGCATGATGTGTTCTTCCATTTTTTTTAGTTCTTCACGGTGCCACTCATTCGAACAAATCCTAGTGAGGCAACACTTGCTGTCTACCTCTCTTACTCACCCAACGGTATGCATCTTCATCGAGCACTCGCAATTCCAGCGTTCTACAGTACTGTATTCCTCACGAATTCTGCTTCGGCGTGGTCTGGCCTGGTAACGTCTACCAAAATGCAAAATTCGCTGGCTCCGAGTACGAATGGAAAATCACTGAGACGCATCTTTGCTACAACCTCGCCTGCTTCAACAACAAAGCCTCGTCGGTCAAGTGGGAGGGGATCCCAAAGTTAGGCAAGTTCAATGGCAACTCGCGTATCGCTTTTTTCACCGGGCGAGACTGCACCGGGGACTGTCGTGACTGGCCAACCGATGGAGTGCTCAACGGCAAAAAAGGCAACTACCCGATGGACTTCAGTCTCGACGGCATCGACGACGCAGTTTCTTCGTTCATCATCTGGGAAGATAACAGGAAGCTCACGAACGGCAAGCAGACGCCCTGCCTTTGGGGGTGATTGAAATCGGTCGATTGGATAGCGGAGTTGAACCTCTAAATACAAGCTATTCTTTCAGAATGCAAAACCAAGAGTTCTAGAATCAAGTTCGTTCTTGGCTAAAAAAACTGGTAGAAGCTGAGGTAATTCAGATTTAAGATATCGCCATCCATTGTTTTTTATATGATATTTCTCGGATGTTCCAACTTTTATCCCACTTCTCCATTTGCATTCTACCGCTTCCAACTCCACACCCAGTGGTGTCATGATATTCTTCAGTTCGTCCATGGTGATGTTGACGTTTGTCTATGCATTCCTACTCAGTAGTGCTTCGGCGTGGTACGGCACCGTGACGTTCTATCAAGATGTCGAATTCAAAGGATCGACGTGTCCGTGGGATATTTCCAAGAGCCAGCGCTGCTACAACCTTGCGTGTTGGGACAACAAGGCTTCGTCAGTGAAGTGGAAAGGTTTGCCCAGCAAGGGAAGCTTCAGTGGCAAGCCACGCATCGCCTTCTACACCGATCGGAATTGCAAAGGTGATGTCCGACACTGGCCGACAGATGCGGTCAATGACGATGGAGATACGGGCCACTACCCGAAGGACTTCACGCTGGATTTCGTCAACGACAAGATCACGTCGTTTATGGTTTGGGAAACCAGCCAGAAAATCACCAACGGCCGTGACACGTCCTGCCTGTGGGGGGCCAACTAACGTATTGGACCTAACAATCTAGCTGAACCAATAGCTTCAGGTGGTGCAGGAGCCTCTATTTGAGTAATTCAGAGATTCCACGTCCTTGAGCCACCTAAAGTGACTCGTTTTCTTACTTCATATTTTAACTAGAAATCTACAGCAATCACTCGTCGATTTGTACCATTGCACGCCCGATCAAATTAATGTTGTCTGCCATCGCTGCGATAACAACCATCACTGGGGGTTTAGTCTGCCAGTCTGTTTTAGCTTGGTACGGCGTTGTTAGTTTTTATCGGGATACTGAATTTGAAGGCCCTGAATTTCCGTGGGGTATCACGCAGACCCAGCGCTGCTACAACCTCGGCTGCTTCAACGACAAAGCTTCGTCTGTGAAATGGGAAGGTTTACCAACTACGGGCGTGTTCAACGGCCAGGCTCGAATTGCGTTTTTCACGGGCAAAGAGTGTACTGGCGACAGTCGAGACTGGCCTTCGGATGGGGTTATCAATGACAAGGAGGGCAACTACCCGATGAACTTGAAATGGGATGGGATTAACGACGCCATTTCATCGTTCATGGTCTGGGAGACCAGCAAGAAGGCAACAAGAGGTCAGGACCTGCCGTGCCCGTGGGGAGTAAATTAAACAGAAAGTACTGAGTTGTTCAGTGAAGTACATGTAGCTGCAAGACTGATATAAATGAAACCACAGAATGAAGATGTCATCAGCATGACCTTCCGTCATCTTAAAGAATTTTATTGCTACCACAAACAATTTGTTCAATCCTTCACTCTGATATGCGTGCTGTATCTTTAGGTTTCGCGATTCTAAATCCCTATCACCAGCGTTGTGTCAGTGCGTTCCCTGGTTATCGCTGCTAGCATTTTGGGATTTGAGAGACAAACGACCGACTATGCGAGTATTAACGTCTACAGCATCAATTCTTGTGCTGGCTGGGTTCTCCGTGCCGATCGACGCTACTGATCTGTGGTTTTATGACGACGACGACTACGACAAACACAAAACGTTCAAGAGGTTTAATTTCGGGACGTCGCAGCGCTGCTACAACATCGCTGATTGTTTCAACAACAAGGCTTCGTCGGCATCGTGGATCAACGCTCCGAAAGCTGCCTGGCTTGCCTTCTACGACGACGAAGAGTGCAGCGGAACGCAGTATGTGTCAACCTCGACTCCGTCAGGCGAAATGAAGTTCGCCCCGGTCAACCTTGACAACAAGATTTCATCGTTTATGCAGTGGGAATACGCTACGTTCGCTCTCAAAGGGTTCGTGGATATCTGCAACGACGCCTCCATTCTTTCAGTCTACTCTACAAACAACTCGACTGGGGATGATGTTGGCCACGGCAGCAGTGACGTGAACACAACGATCACATTTTACTAGAACGAGCCCAACGGTATAATTTCCCTAGTAGTTTCTTATGACTCAAAATCTAAATTCCTTGCGTCATGACCCATGAGAAACAGTACTTGTCATCGGAGGTACTTTACACCCTGGCCAGGAGTTCGCTTGTATCTTTAGCCGTCATTTTGAATTTTACCGTCATCCGAAATGCAACTCTTAAATCTTCTAAAGCCGCTCGTTCTCATCAATACCATCGGTTCCAACGTCCAAGCCATGACCTTGATTCTTTACGGAGGAAGTGCCGATCCAACCCGCGCATTTAGGATCGACGAGGTGACTCAACGGTGCTACAACATCCATAGCTGTTTCGGTGGGCCAAACAAGTCTGCAACTTGGAACGGCGTGAAACGCCACACAAACGTGATCTTCTACAGCAACGCAAACTGCCAGACCCACCAAGCTATCGGAAAGGGTGCTCCAGACGGCGTGCTGTACTTTTCCGACGCCAAATTTGTCCAGAATGTCGCGGCGTTCATGATCTGGGAGACTGGACAGTATGCAATTAGCGGGATCGAAGATGCGTGCTACCTTGATGAGAAAACCAGAATCAACGCGACCGATGCGTGAAGTTTACCTAGCTGTATCACTTGATAGGACTGATTCACGCGGAATTTTACTTTTGAACTTTAAAAAAATAAATCACGCTTCCCTACCACAGTCGATACCTCTACTGTCGTCATATCCGCCTGCATCCACTCATTATAAGTACCTGTGACTTGATATAACCGAGATTGAGTGGCTAAAGTTTCCTCGTGTATAACCTTATTTTGTAGAGAATTTCTTATTGAGTGGCCAGCTAACTGCCAATATTCTTCTCATTCCTGAAATTCCAGCTTAGTCGGCAATGACTTCGTTCAAGCAAGAATTCTTCTTCATCATCGCGCTGCTCCTGTCAACGATGCCAGCTACCACTGCCAAGATGCACATTTGGGTTTATACTGGGCTCTACCCATCCGCTGAGCGCTGGTCGACGAAGTTTTAGTACACGCAAAAGTGCTACACGTTCAGTTCCTGCTTGGGGGATAATACTGTTGGTGCTGACTGGCAAGATATTGACAACTCGCTTGCCATGTTGCTCTTTAGTGTACTTTCTGTTGTGTCACGACTAGTGAATCAGGGTCGATAATGCTTGATACGACGCAAACGTTCCTCATAATCAACCCCTGCTTCACAGAAAACTGTTGGAAAAGTCTTGACGACACACTTGTCAATGCTAACTAGCGGTTATAGGCAACTAAACTCGTTAGCTTGTAGTGAAATGGCTGTGCTGGCTAACGTACATCAGGTCTCTTCCCTCGGAATAGCCCCATATCCCGTGACAAATAATATTTGTTGCGCGCTTATGAAGCAATAATCAGTTCCGTCTGTATCTATATTATCCTGCTTGATTTTTCAATGTTCTAACTCAGGCTATGTAAAGCTCGCGTAAGCTGCGGGCACTACAAGCTGCCGTTGAATGCCAAACACATTTCCCCAAATGCCTACCACTTTCGCATTTTCACGAAACACCACAAGGATGAATTCCGTCATCGCAGTCGCCGTCTTCGTCTGTGGACTTTTCTTCTCTGTGGTCAGAAGTTCCCTTAGAAGACCCCCCTCTGGTATCATCACTGGGATCCCGTTTAACGGCACGATCATATTGTACGACGGCGTCTACTATGACAAGCGCTTCGCCGAAATCGACTTCAAGATCAACAACCGCTGCTATCAACTCAACTGCAGCAATCTCGACAATCGAGTGGAATCTGCGAGATGGTCTGGCTTGCCCACCGATAGCATAAGAAAAAACGTGCTGCTTTCGTTTTACGCTAATGCGGATTGCAAAGGCGCCCAGGAGTCCGTTGTGCTCCCCCACAACGGAGGAATCCGCGAATTTCATCTCAAGAGCGTGAAAGGCAAAATTTCGGCGTTCATGGTAAAACAAGACGCTCTGGGCGTGAATAGGGGGTACGAAAGCGTGTGCAACGGCTATTTCGACAAGAACGCGACAGTTAGAGTGACAACGAGTTAACAGCACCAGTCATACAGGCATCCAATTCAACTTCCTACAGCTTGATAGCTTACCAGTTCTAGAGGGCTCCCTAACTACTCGTATCATTCTGCAATGTTATCCAGCCACGTTGGCACAACAAGCACGATTCTGGGGGCCTTCAGCGGCACCGCGACAGGTTTGTCGATATTGTAAGCGTCAAAAAGGGTCAGCTTTCCCTTACAGCACAACTGCGATATTTTCGATTTCAACAACCGCGTGTATTACAGGGTTTCCAACGTCGGGGTTATTTGAAACGCCTTACATAGCCTTTCGCGCTTTCCTGACTTTCACTTAGAGAAGTACTCGACTTGTGAAATCTACAGGGGGGGGGCAAGTGAAATCACAGGAAGAAAGTATGAGGCGGCGTCATTTCTGGTTCTCGTAGTCTGTCTAATTGTTGACCAGCGATTACAGCTGCACTGGTAAGGTGGTGGAGTATCTTGTGCGCGTGGATGACACCAGCACAATTTGAAGAAAAAAGACACAGTATCAGTCAAAAATCAGTTCGCAATTTGTGGTTGTAGAAGCATCAACGTGGCTTGCATTTACCAAGTCCCCCATTTCCTGTTTGTCTTCGTGGAGAACAAACCTTAAGAATGGCTCCATCCAGCGCAATTGCATTCCAAATCTGCATCACTGACCTGTTCACGCTTCGGCTTGTAACTGCTTGGTCCGGGACCGTGACTTTCTACAACAATCGCTGGCACGACGACAGCGACGGCAAGTACACGTACCATATCGACGATTCACAGCAGTGCATCAACCTCAGCTGCTACAACGATCGTGCTACATCTGCCAAGTGTAGTGACATCGTCTCATGGGGCGTTTACGACGGAAGGTCTCGTATCGCCTTTTACACTGGCAAATACTGCACGGGTACGGTCAAGGACTGGGATATCAAACATCCGAATGGGTACCAAGACAACTTTTTCCTCGACGGCATCGATAACGAAATCTCGTCATTCATGATCTGGCAGTTTAACAAGGAGGTGAAGTCGACTACGCTGCCGCGACCACTTTGCTCATTGTTTATACAGCGGCTGATAGTCCTTAGGAGTGAGACGCGCAAACATGCCATTGAATCAACGAGAACAGTGCAACGACACGTCGAATTTCTTAATGCTAATCTAATTCTAAATGCCATTTCTTCCTTTAAGGTCTAGTTAGGAGCGCACTTCACAATATTCCATTTCTACTTCTACCGAAAACGTCGTGCAAAACTGTCGTTTTGCATGCATTTCGGTCAAGTAGTACAGAATGAACTGCGAATTCCCACCAGGCGAAAATGGCAAGCATACAAAAGTGTAGTGAAAAAACTGACATGCAAAAATGCTCTGGAAATCGTCGTGCACTTTGCACTACGGTTTTTCAAAGCCTGAAAATGGTGGTTATCAACCGGTGCAAGATACGAATGACTACAGACACTGCAGAGAATTAAGTATTTTATGGTTTTAGTTCACAAGCTAGTGCCCGCCACGACAACTGGTCCAAAATCCACCCCCTTCCCTTACTTTGTAGATGCGGATGTGAAAGGAAGACGCCTTTACTAGCTCGAAAAAAGTCCTGTCGCATCCGTGGAGCTGTGTGCTCACTTGACTTCATCGTGTGTTAGCAGCTCTCGAATGAGAAGCATCCCACGCCTTAGTTCTGACAAACGAATCTCCTTCAGACTCGACGGCATGTCGTGCAGCACGACTCTTGCTTCGTTAGTAGCCTAACTGGAGGGTGTGCAGCGCACCAATACTACCAAACGATACAAATCCTGCCTGGGGGTAGTATAAAATCTTTCGGTACACGGTGAAAGGTACCGTCCCACAGAACAAGCTCTGACTGCACAGTAATCGTGAGAGAAATAGACCTTACGTCCTCAGGATCTGAAATTCGCTGCGCTCGTCGCACCAAATTGGACCGAGCCGACACAACCGCAAATGCCATCTCCAACGCTTCCATAGTCATGACACACCCGTTAATGTGGCGCTTGAGAGCCCTCTCAAATGATGCAGCAAGTTGCTCTCGCATCCTCATGAGGCCGAGCGCATTTTGTCTCGGCGCACAATTACTGAGCCGAAGATAGATGACGCGAAGCGGAGCGCATTTTTGAATCGGTAGTCAGGTGTACAGCACAATGCCCTTCGGGAGGGGTTCGAAAGCAGTCGACCTTCTAGATTAAGTCCGAAAGTCAATAGCCTTCTGGAGTCCCCAGGTGGTCAGTTCTCCGAAAGAAGTACTAGGTACTCCGACGGAGTACGCGTGTGACCTTGTGTATCCTCTTAGGTGTCGTTTGCCTTCGGCGGAACGTGGCCTCACCAAATGAATTGTTCGTATACAAAATATGAATCCGGATGCAGAGCACGAACGTTACTTCCGAAACGCCATCCCTGCAGCTGGCGGTTATTAGAAGACAAGTCTTCACAGATAACCAAATACAATACAGAGAGTTATACACAAGTATACAGCCGCTCTTATTATTTAGGACCCTTGAGCGGTGGGTCTCTCTCGCACCAGTCAACTGAAGTCTCACTTTGAACACTGGCAAGTCCCAAATGTGTTCTCAAACGCGCACCACCTCCGAAAGGAGGACAACTTTGAAAGTAAAGTCGGAAAGACTATGAACTTCCGAACAGAATATATACAGTCCAATCACACAGCAGTCAAATTGATGATTCCAGGGGTGACTACTAATAACCTCTCTAGAATCGCAGTTAATATGAAATGAAGTACCCAAAGTGAATAGCCCAACTAGGAAATGAAATAGGACAATTCACCTTCGGACGCGCGCCGTCCAAATCCTCGCCTAACTTGGTCTTGATCTTGTGGAGAGTCCCACGGCGGTCTTCGCGGTAACGACGCGTCCAACGCTGAGCCAGATGACGTAGGGCCCCCGGGCGAGGTTCTTCCTCCCGGTCAACGGCTTATTCCTCTTTGTCTCTCTTGACAGTATCCTTAGGCTTAAAGAAACCCCAAAAACACTTGCGCTCTTCTTGGCAACACGAACTCTCTGTTTATCTGTTTGTTAGTTGTCAGCTAGACGTGCCGACTAGCGATCTCTCTGAAAGCACTACTTTTATCTTGGTTTCACTATGGGTCTTCGGTCGTATTCGTCATCTGAAGTGTTTGCAAATCAGTGGCACTTGGAGGATTCTTGGCGGGTTCTTCAACTGGGTCTTGTGCATAGCCGATCTGGACGGTCGCTGTGGTCGGTCGTTAATATATGGTCTTGAGTATACTTAGATCTCGGGATATGTTCTGGGTACAAATCAACCGGCTCTCTCTCTGGGTACAAATCAGGACTCCGGATGCACTTGCCGTCGGACTCCGAATGCACTGTATCCGGGTGCGGCTCCGCGTCTTGAGGTTCCTTCTGAAGTAGTACGCCCGAAACATGTTCACCGCGCGTCCGAATGCACTCTTACTTCGGATGCACCTCGACCTCTGGATGTACTTCGACTGCATTCGGATGTACTTCGACTGCATTCGGATGTACTTGGACTGCCATCGGGTGTAGGTTCGTACGTTGTACCATACTGCACCGGGCGGCGTCTGTCGTCATCCATTTTCACACGAGCCGCATCGTCACATAGACTTCCCCGTCACGCCACATTCTTCCATAGATGTAACATACCGCATACAATCTTGAGTTTATAAGGCGTCCAAGCTCATAGGACTTTGTAGCTGCGATGTCGAGAGCCACGCGGAAATTGTTTGCTTTGAAGCTCACGAAATGCACTCGTGAACAGGATCTGTCGGCGATCGTCTTCCGTGTTGTCATACAGCCACTCCACAAAGCGAGCTATAGCTCGTAGATAGGTGTACTTGGTCTTCGCGGTAGAATTGGTGGTAAACCAATAACAGAGTGCAATACCTCAGCGCTTCCTCCAACGTGCATCGAGATCGCAAAGTGACTTCTCAAGAAATAGTTGGTATTTTTAGCCAATAGAAAGCTGTCAAAGATTCTTCGTACATTTTGCGCGACGAATTCCATCCATTTATACATTTGGTTAAAAAAAATCCGAGAAAGAGGCAGTAAACCGGTGACAAGTATCGACTTTACCGTTGATGACTCCTTCAAGTCCGTATTGTACAACAGGGGGCGGCGGGGGATTTAGTTTTATCTCGGCGAAACCACTGTGATCACTACGACAGCATGATGCACTTAGACAAAAAGCTCAAGGTAACTCCGGCACTAGCGGTCCTTCCTCAGGTTGCTCTTTGGGACAGCACTGAGTGGCCTTCGTTTCCCGTACTCGCCGCTGTACGTTTGGTGGGCCGCAAATGTCTCCATTCGGATGGGGATGACAACTTTCTCCGAGTTATCGACGCATTTTTGGACAATTTGTCCGGATCGTTGACCATGTCAACAGCATACAAGAATTCTGGTGGTAGTCTGCGTTTACTGCAGTATCTAGCGGTTCGAGTGCCAAAGACAATGTACCCGTTCTTGACGCTGGGAAGTTAACGGTGTGACAGGCCAAATGGGGGTGCATGGTGATTTACGAAGCCTGAAGTGGATCGCAGAGAATATTTACCTGGCGCGTTCCTCGCTGAAGTCATAGCTGAAGCTTCGACTAATGGGCACTTGGATGTTCTGAAGTGGCTGTGGCAAAATCATCGTGACATGGGGTACTGGGGAGGAATTGAGTTGAATGGAGCGATAAAGAACACCCATAACGAAGTGGTAGATTGGCTGACAACTCATGTTGTGCTTCGACCAGAGTGTGCAAAGTTCTGGATCGAACAAGAAGCGATAACTGGTAATTTGGAGGTTTTGAAGTGGCTGTATGAGAACTTTGACATCAGTCTTATTCAAGCATTATCCACAGCAGTAGATAAGGGACACTGGAAGGTATCACGCTGAATTCCGGACAATACAAAGCGCGTGGACCTTGTGGATGAATTTCACAATGACCAAATCTTTTATCTGTACTGCCATCCAACAGACAGGGAAAATCTGAGCATGCTGAAGGTTTTGTTTGAATGTGGGCTAATGCGAGCACCTGTGGAGGTTCTTCAATTGGCTGCTGGTTATGGCCACTTTCACATCGTCAAGTGGCTCGTCGAGGAAAAAGGCCTCACGAATGTTGGCCAGGGGTGTATCTCTGCCGCTGCAAAGGGCCGACTGGAGGTGCTGCAATACTTTCACGATAAAAAGCTGGATACCAACGCATTTAACTACCCTTTCGATGCGGCATCTCGCACGAAATCGCTCAAAGTAGTTCAGTGGCTCCATTCCAATACTCAAACCTTTTCACTACAAGCGCTATGGATGAAGCGGCTGGTCGGGGAAACCTCGAAATGTTTCAATGGCTGAGTGAAAACCGAACGGAAGGCTGTAGTCGTTTTGCGATGCATTATGCGGCTGTTAACGACCATCTTGACATGGTGAAGTGGCTCCACACGAATCGAAGCGAAGGTTGTGATGTTTCGACGATGAAAAAGGTTGCGGACAGTGGAAATCTCACGATCGGTGGTTGCACGCTAACAGACACGAGGCCTTCAATCTTGATGGAGTCATGGATTCAGCTGCAGCTCACGGCCATTTGAGTATTTTGCAGTGGTTTCAAGAAAATCGCAACGTCGGATGCACGACTAAAGCGATGGATCGAGCTGCAGGAATTGGTCATATCGAGGTCGTGAAATGGTTACACAAACACCGTATCGAGGGTTGTACTGAACGAGCTATGGACGAAGCCTCCAAGAATGGACATCTGGAAGTAGTGAAGTGGTTGTACTTGAATCGAAGCGAGGGTTGCTCTCCGATGGCTATCGACGAAGCGGCAGGAAATAGTCACGTGAAGGTTGTCAAGTGGCTCCGTCGCCATCGTTCATTGCGGTGCTCGCCGTTGGCTTTGAGATTGCTATTCAACAATTGGTGACGTCTGGACACAGCGGTGTTTCTGTTTGAGGAGTTCCCAGAGTGTCGTTCATTTCACTGGCCATCCTACGCTATAGTTAAGGTTGCATCGCAGGAAGTTGTGCAGTGGCTGCGGGAACGTACTCGCGCACTGGACTCCAGTCTGGAGTGGTGTACTTTGGAAGTCAGCTCATGGAACTGGCACGTCTGTGACTGGCTTGGGCAGAACAACTGGAAGAAAGTCGACGAGGATGACGGGGTTTTATACTGGGAGCAGTCTATGTAGGTGGCTGGGCGGTGAGGGTATCATAACGCAGTGAAGTTGGGATCTGAGAGTATCAGAGCGCATACCTTCTTTTTTTTTGCGGCAGATCTCTTACCACTATTTTTTATGTCGATAGCTGTTACGTGATCGATCTATCGAAAACAAGATTTAGCTGGTCCAGCGCGACTCGACCTTTAGGTGTATGCCGGAAGAGTTATACTCAAGGGGTAATATATATAATACTTGTATTGTAATACTTCAGTACACTTTAGTAAAGTCACTTATTTTACCTCGAGATGTCAGCGTATAAATCTATGCGGACGCATAGAGTATATTGAATACGAAGAACCAGAGGTCAGCAAAAAATATTTAAATTAAATAAATTATTGGTTTTTTTTAATAAAAATCTTTTTTATTGGTGATTCACGATACCAATACAATAAAAATTGACCCAGTTATTGACAATAAATATGAAAAAAGTGACTGGCGACTCGCCTTCAAATCTCTACTCGATGGTGGCTAGCTATGATTTTTTCCACAGTATCCACGTCGAATGCAGTGTCTTCAAGGTAAAATTCCTCAGGAATGATATTGACCACTCCAAACGCGAATGGGTATGAGTCATATGAAGTCAAGCAGCGGTCGTACAGGTAGGCAAGTCATGAATAACTTGCGCACAAATAGGAAGGCAATCAAAGAAACAAGATTTGGAACCGTACGAATCAGAAGAAGATAGTTGTGAAACTCCCGGTTGAGAACACACTATACCTCACCTGAAAAATGAAAATGAAATTGAAACTAAAGATAAGAAAAGATGCACAAAGGCCAGTCTCGGAAGTTTCAAAGTAACATAAATACAGGTGCTGTTTGCCACGAGCCCTGCAAGTTGCGATTGCAAGATCCGGAAATGAAGATCTCGGCGTGGTTTAGACTTTCGCCTGGATCCAAATCGGGGTGGCTACGGAAAGCATTAGACTTTGTAGGAAAGGTAGGAGAAGTAGATAATACTGGGAATACCTATAAGGGGATAATTATTAACTGCGACCGGAAATACATCAAAGTTTTCAGGACCTACCGTAAAACTTGTTACTAACGGTTTGGCACGGGGCGCAGAAAGAAAGATCTTAGCTAAGCGCTAATCGCTTCGTCGCCGAGCTGAAAAACAATCACAGTCAAGCTGTAGTGTATCAAGAAGTTGTGTTGTTCCGCTGGTCAGCGGCTGAGGAGTTAGCAATCGAGAGGTAAGCAATGTTGGCTACACCATGTTTCGCGTATACTTTATTTGGCACGTCCTCGATAAAGAGCTTCTCTAACGGTGATTGTACAGCGCTGAAGCTTCGGATTCGCTTGGACTAGCGCGGCGACGCTCAAGTAAACCTCCAGGTATTATATACAAGCCTGTGACACCCTCAACCATGAAGATGAGAGATGCAGTGTGGACGCTATGCATGGTGCGAATGGGAGCCTTGCCTCACCAGCCCCACCTAACTTGTTGATGACACCTCGTTCAAGATTACAGGATGTGATGCAGTACACCAGCAGCAACGGTATGATGGGTCCCAAGGAGCAAGTGCAGCTTGTCTATCGTTTTTACGAGGGGAAGGAGCGCTAGCATGGACCAATAAAGATGAGCATGATCCAGAAAATAAATAACCGCTGAGGCAAAGGCTGTTTGTTTAACCATCAATTGGTTTATTGTTTTTTGCACTTTAAATGACGAAGAGACTGGATCTGAATGTTTGTAGTTTGGGGCTGCACCTTGCCCTTGAGTTCCCTTGCTTGATCCGCATGTGGGGGTGAGCGGTGTGGTAACAAGGCCCAGTGCCTCCAAACTCGGAGAGAGGGCTGCTTGAAAACATTGTGCGGTCCCTGATTCCGCGTGTGTACTAAAAGGTATCAATGCTATTATAAAGTGTGATTAGCTTCCTCTAACTAGAATTCGTATTGCATACGCTCTTGTAGGGATCATCCACAGACATCGGACTCCTGGCCGACTAATCAAAAAGCGATATTCGCTGACGATGGTCAGAGTTTCAACTTCGCTGATGACAACATTATTCCAGCACTCAAGAAACTCAACAGGGCAATTACCGACGATGTAATTGCCAGGTTGAACATCGGTTTCGACATTCCCTTTGGAGCGATTTGGGCATTTTGCAGAGTTGTGACCTTCGGCATTACCGCAGAGGCTGCAAGTGTATTTCGCCCGTTTTTACTTCGTTTTAGCTCGGATGTCGACACTGAAAAGCTCTTGCATCTTGGCAGCCGTAGCGACGCGGTCGGCGTGCGGAGGCAACGTCACGCTGTACTCGTTGTGGCTTGCCCCCAGCTTGATTGTAGAGTGGTGGAGACTGAATTCTCGTATCTGGAAGAAGGGCTGAAACAAACGGCAGACTGATTGAAGCGTGGTGAAAGGCCTGTGCGTATGCCATAGATGTGAATGCTGAGTGGGAAAATTTGTAGACGCCAGACGTGGTTGTACGAGCGCCACATTGGTGGTACAGTGCTGCAACTATATGTCTGCAAGGAAGCTGTAGATGGTGCCGGTCAGCACAACGTGTGCACGACCCTGTTGCCAAGTTCACTGTGAACGTTATGTGAGCTTTAGCTTCGTCTCTGGATATGACTGGAGCCGGAGCCTCTTGGTTCAGTTCTTCTGGGTCCTCCACTTCGAGGCTATTCTCGATATCTTCAACGTAATACTCGGAGTCAGTGCTCTTCCTGACACCGCAGACGAACGCTCCCCACACTTGCTTGTCGAACGTAAGCTTCGCACGAGGTGTTACCGTATGGTTGCCCGACATCCAGTCCCCCGCATTTTTTTTCTTTTCGGTGAGGGTCTCAACAACCAAATTTCAATACAGGATCAACGCCCCCAACACCTGGCTGTCCGTGATACCAGCAAGCAAGAGCCAATTGTTCTGACCCTCAATCGCACTCGTAGTTATTCCAGCAAAAAGGGCACATGCAGCACCATACGCGACAGCCGTGTCCCACCGCTGTGAAAGCACTGCAGCCTCTTCTGGGGTCAGCTCATCATTCCCAAATTTGGTCCAGCTAGTGGGATGGATGTTGCGCAAATATTCGGCCACTGTCTGCTTCTGGAATGTTTCACCTACGTTCACAGTACGAGGTGCAGAACAGCTTTCGTCGATCTCTTCCAGAATCTTGTCGTATTCAGCCAAAGTCGAAGAACCTTGCAAACGAAATACCAGCGATCTGATGGTGTCAATATTTGGATCAACCGACGAAAGTGACTGCAGACGTAGAAAACGATGTGTAGAGTGCAGAATTTCAAGTTCACCTTGATGCCGCGCGCACGTAGACGAATCTGAGGGTTTTGTTGCTTTCCACGATCCGAAAAAAGTGTGCGATCATGAAGTTTTATACCAGCAGCAACACAGTTTGCAAAGAACCACCAATGTTGTCTGCTGTTTCCTTGTGAATAAAAGCTATTGCGCATGGAATGTTAGTCCAATTATCGTCCTTTCCAACCCGCAAACACATACGCCGTTGTAGTGTGCGTTTTTCATATGGGTGCCATCACATTCTAGGACGGGTACCCAATTGTCTTGGGCAGCTATAAGAGAACCCACAGACAGAAAAGCACGGAAGAAACGTCCCATACTGTCAAGTTGACAGCAGACTCTGGAACCCGGATTCTGGTGCTCGAAAGATTTCAGAAAAGCTGGTAGTTTATCGTACTTTGCTTCAGTACGCGTCATCATTTTCTTTTCGCATGCTATGGCCCTGTACACTAAGGTAGGGCTATGCAGCTTTTAAACCCGGGTATCTCCATGAGCTGCTCCAACGAACATTTGCCGACAGAGTCACAGCTTGGAGAGTGCACAAGATTCAGGTCGCTCACGAACCATGCGTTTGGAGGGCAAAATGTTTTTTTTGTGTTGGCACGCGTAGATTTGCTCGTTTTTGATAAGCAGACTTGCCAATTACACAACTGCGACTTGCACGCCCAAACTTTACGGTGTCCCGAATACACTTCTTGGTAAATTGTCTTGTTCTCATTCCAAGCGAATGCGCGAAGGAATTCCGTGCTGAGAGCCGCTGTTGCAAAAACATCATGCAGACTGATAGTCTGCTGGCCGTACTTCTCCACAAGATTGATCTTGCCAGGCTTCATGATAGTTGGGGAGTGAGCAATAGGATGTGTGGTTGTTTTCATTTTATTATTAGTTGCTACGGTTCGTGGGTTTCAGCAACGTCCTCGCGTCATTAGAAAATATATGTTCTACTATTTGAGTAGCGTTGACGTTGAAGATAGCTTCAACGTCAAAAGCCAATCAAGCCGCTTGATATTCCCATGTGGTAGTTTTATGGTCGGTCCTGAAAACTTTGATGTATTTGCGGTCGCTCTTGATAATTATCCACCTGTAAGGACAGATCTCAACGGATTAATGTCATGGTACTACGTAATTTCATCTCTCTCAACATTCAACTTCGGTCAACTTTTGTGCAACATGCAGCCGCGTCGTCCATATCTGTCATGGCTTATCGTCCTGATCGTGATATGCTGCACCAACAACATTCTCGCTGCGTCAGTTTTGTTTTCGTTTTCTTTTTTAGTGTGACTGGCGGTTGATCATACCAGCGAGGTTGCGCCCTGCTTGGATGAGTTACTGCTGCGTTGCAAGCACTGGCAGAGCAGCTTGTCGATGGAGACGGATAGCGATTCGTTGCCTCGGTAGATCCACGGTGCCTGGGCACCCAGTTGCTGTGATGCAAGCACCAGGAGGCACTGGCAGAGCAGCATGTCAAAGCACACGGACAGTGAATCGTTGCTACAGTATGTACAAGGTAGGCGATTCAGAAGCCGTATGCGATCATGTTGCAGCATAGCGATTGAATCACCTGAGGTGATCATACTGGGAGATGGCACCGTCACCAAGACATCCAATGCATTGCGGCACCATTTCTCCACGAGATACAAGCACATGCAATCAAAACCTTTGGGCTGCGCTATCAGCACTCATATCCCAGTAAAAAAGATATGCATGTATTCCAGACCATCTTAATACCGGCATATCACGATAATTGATGGCACTGTCGGAAATAACAGACACTTAAAAAGTCGATTTGAAGGGAAAAGACGATGTATAAGATAAAACCAAGAATCTCGAACAAGCCCCAGCAAGCCCACAAGCTACAATACGGCCTTGCAAATGTGATGCGAGGAAAACATGGTGTTGGGATCTCGGTTCAGTGCCAGTTTTGAAGATTGTTGGGTGAGAAGAAGTTGTCGGGGGTAAACGTAAGCAAAATGCAGAATTGGAGGATATACAGAGTTCTATATCGACCGCAGAGCTTCACAGATCATACTGTGACAACCCATACCATGAGTGGAGTGAATTCAACGTCTCGGCGGCGCTGAAAAACTACAGTTCGTCACTGGACAAACGTCACGCAAAACTCAGTTTTAGCCCGTTTTGACGGAGAGTCATCGGTGTTGCATTTCTGGCGATACAGCGATTCGTGCCTTTGGTTGTGCCAAAGACCCTCAACAAGTGGAGCATTTGCATCCGACAGCTAAACGCAGTTGCGTGCAAGGAGAGTCAACGACCGTAAACACGAACTCGAGGCTTGCTACTCATGCTCAGCATTGATAGTTTTGCCGCAACGGAGGGGGAAGCGCCTACAGAGGTCGAACCCACTCCACCCCCAGCATCATGGCTCTAACGAAAGCGATGGTTCTCTCTCAAAAAGATCAAGATAATACCAGAAAGCTAATAATGTACTAGTTAAATAGACTATCTATCTATCTATCTATCTATCTATCTATCTATCTATCTATCTATCTATCTATCTATCTATCTATCTATCTATCTATCTATCTATCTATCTATCTATCTATCTATCTATCTATCTATCTATCTATCTATCTATCTATCTATCTATCTATCTATCTATCTATCTATCTATCTATCTATCTATCTATCTATCTATCTATCTATCTATCTATCTATCTATCTATCTATCTATCTATCTATCTATCTATCTATCTATCTATCTATCTATCTATCTATCTATCTATCTATCTATCTATCTATCTATCTATCTATCTATCTATCTATCTATCTATCTATCTATCTATCTATCTATCTATCTATCTATCTATCTATCTATCTATCTATCTATCTATCTATCTATCTATCTATCTATCTATCTATCTATCTATCTATCTATCTATCTCTTTGGTTGTGCCATAGATGACCATCTATACCTAAGATATTAAGACTCCTCTTCGCTTCAAACTGCTGAGTCTGATTTCTTCACCCTGAAATGGGAACTCGACGATCGGCGTACTGGATTGACTCAGCTGTCTCTTGAAGGCATTTTTCAAGCCAAAGGAGTTCGATTTGTTAAACAAACGGTAGATGTTCTTAATCAAGTTATACTGAATTCGGCACTGTGCCAGGTTTAAGATTCTGAGGGTGCCGGTTTTTTAAGCTAATATAACACAGAATGGCATTTGCCGGTATTAAGATGGTCTTATACATTAGGGGTTGTCACGGTTGGAAAGTATGTTTGAGTGGCCAATCAAATCAAACCTTCGCGTCCCGTCTTTTTCAACTCAAACATACCAGAAAAAATCGGCTAGACTTGAAAATTTGATGTGATTGGCGGAACGATGCTAGAATGTGATTTGATTGGCTGCGGCAACAACTAGCAGCTTCGGCTTCGTTTCTGTGATGACAAGCGCTCACACAAGAAATGTGAAGATTTGATTTGATTGGCGGCCGAAACATACTTACTTTCCAACCGTGACAACCCCTATTGTATTCCCAGTCAAGTCTAAGACGATCTAGCACTAGTACACAATACAATATAAATTGCGGCAGTATTTATAATTGAGCTATGCTAAATTGTAATATTTATTACTGCGTTTCATTAGCACCAATACAACTTGTTACGGTATTGGAAGACCTGTGCGAAGGAGGGCAAGTTATACTAGATTAACTCGCCAGTTTGACTTGCTTCTTTCCGTCAAGGACGTCACATATCGATTGCGAGATGTGCTCCGCCACGTAGCGACTTCCATCGAGCACCGTCATGAACGAGTGACCATGTGGCACAACGCGATGTTGTGCGTTCACGAAGCGTAATTGGAACTCCTGCATGAACTCACCCGGTACCCATTCGTCCACTGTTGAGTACACGAACAAAGTCTTGTCCTCGTGCTGCGTCACCAATTTTTCGTCCAACTTGACGATTTCCGCCATTTCGTTTGCTGCCATCCCCAACACGTTCTGAATGACGCAGGAGTTGACAAGTGACAACGACGCTAATCTCACTGTTTCCTCAGCATGAGATCCAACCGATCGTCTCACGATCCGTCGACGCAGTGATACTGGAACGAGATAATCGATCATCCCCATGAACATCACCACAAACTCGTAGTTGTTCAATGATGCCATGAACTGTTTGCCTTTGCGGGACAACGCGACGTGCATGATTGTAGGCTGCAGAAGGACTAACTTGGCAATATTTGGTGAGAATCGCTTTGCGATGTGCAGTGCGATGTAGCTCCCGATTGAGTGTCCTATGACCACAAGGCGGAGCGTCGGGTCTTGACGCAGTCTCTGATTCACGTAGAAGATCTTCTGGTCCATTTGCTCTTGTAGAGTGAAATCTCGGTTGTGGTTTTTCCAAGGCATCACGTGTCCAGCATGCGACAGACAACGAATTTCATGACGACGTCCGTTCTTCTTCACGATTTCGTGCATCAGTGGCAGATAATAGTAAGGGTTTCCTGGATTTCCTGGAATCACCAGAATGAGCACCTTCTCCAATGGTGTCTCCTTATCTTCCTCTGGGGCCTCCTCCCTCGCTTCCTCTTCCGGATAATATACCAGTGATAGTGTTTTTGTGTCGTCCTCGGCCACGACATTCCACTCCTTGACAGGTGAAGGAACTTTGCTGCGATAGTTACCATCTTCACCGTTTTCACCCGTGGCATCTTCTTCAGCGTCAGAGTCGGCGATTAAATAGCGTCGGTGTTGATCTTGACGCTGTTGTTCCAACTGTTCTTGATGACGTTGGTAGATGAAACGAGCAACAGCTGAGCCAGGTAAAACGGAAACTGTAGTCGTAACCTGCACAGAATAATATTCAGTGGTCAGAGTCCGACATAAGCCAAAAGACGTGAAAAATGTCTGTCCTAACCTGAGTGCAAGAGTGAGGCTTGCACGTTGTAAAATACCCAAAACACAACACTGCTGTGCACCCTGTGAAACTGCTTTTCCAGGACAAACACCAGTTGTCGGGTCGGAGAAAATCCCAGCATTCTCCTTAACGTGAAGACATCTAAAGGGTTAATAAAATAACTCGTATTCCTCAAGTCCTGCCTCTCAACGTGCTGAAGTGTTGTACTTATTAGTATTCCGGTGAAATTGGCCCACACGCAATCCGGATCAATACCGAATCAAACCGTGTAAAACCCATAGCATCAAGCCAAAATGGCGAAAAACAAACTCACACCAGAGTTATCACACTAGCTATTAGACACCATGCGCTCCTGAGTGACGAGCGATTTTGACGATCTGGTGGTTTGCAGGGTCAATATTTTCAGCCTTTCACTTCAACATAAGGTCTATCACAGACCGTGCAAGGGGGCTTCTGGGCAAATGACTCACGCGTGCTTGAGGCTTAATGACGCGGAGTAGCGTACATCTCCGGTACCTTCTCAAAGAGTCTGCACGGCGCTGATCAGTTTGCAGAAGCACGGTGATGGCAACTCATTCATCACTACTGTAGAGTCTGTTGAATAGTTTTGGTTGCCTCTTGATGTGTTTGTGATAACTGCGATGAATAAAAAAGGTTTTTTTTCGCCACTGCTCTGCCAGCATTGGATCAGTCGTATATTCCAGCGCTGAAGCCGCGGCTGGATCTGCGCGTACTTCGTTCGACATCTGTCCCCTTCTCCAAGTACGTTAGGATATTGAACGCACACGCCAATGCGTATTGGTATTATGAAGACGTGGTACCTTTGAAGGTTTAAAATCACAATTACCCACGTTCAGGTTTTGCCCGCAAACCCGATGACACCAGCTGGAGGAAACAGTAAAACATCACGTTTTGTAGTGTTTGCATAAGCTCATGCCGATTCATGCCGTCAAATGCGGGGTAGTAATTTCGATTGGGTAGGTGATACGTGGCAAGTGTGTTTATTGCTGTGGAAAAGAGCTCATAGTGAGTAGTTGGACAAATTTACTCCGTATAATAACGCAAATACTTACTGAAGATCAGCGGGATGAAGACCTCAACGTAGTTCAAAAGAGCGAGAAATTCTGCCATGTAAAGAAGGCGTCGTACCTTGCATGTATACCGTAGAGTAATTGATACGTGTGTAGACCCATTTTCAGCAGCACCATTACCCTCGACGGTCGGATGAATACATGTAGCTCTTGTACTACGCGCTGCAGAGCTCGTAGGCCCGACGTTTTGTGGTAGTACTGTCATTTTCGCCAATGCCCCCTTAGTTCTTTCAGATTTAACATTCGTCGGTTCCATATCCCGGTATGAAGCTATACGTACAAGATCTGCCATAGTGGCGACCCGAGCGCTTTCTTGATTCTCGTCCAGTTGCAGTAGGGCACTTGCTCGATCGAGCGTTGTTCGCTCCAGATATTTACCAGTTCGGGCAGAACCGTGAAAACTACCCCAACCTTTTTTCTTGTCGATACGTCGCTCCAAAGTTATTAATCCACGACGAGCACTCTCGATATCACGCAGCGATACCAACGTAAGCAGTACATCTGCAAGCGTTATCTGTAGTGATGTCCAGATTGACGGAGATTTCTGCATACAGTAAGACATGAAAAGCGAGTTGAATACTTCAGCATGAAAAACCACGAACTCAGGAGTAGCATCGCTGAGACGAACGGTGACGCGGTCGAACAGATTTCGCATGATCAACTTTATCACCGGTAGTAACAACGCAAAAGCCCTTTGCCCATGACTAGACAAAGTCGTGAAGATGTAGAAGAAAGCTGGATAAATAAAAACCATAATTGAGGCACATATCCACAATTTGACCAAGTCGATGACAGTTTGCCGAGTTTCAGAGCTTTCTCGGATTTGTTTTGCCCATTCAACCACCACAAACATCGAAATCAGCACAACCCACGCGGGCGATACTGTCATGATCGAAAAAGGCAACGGAAAGCCGATAGTACATGTTAGGCCGTAAAGAACACCAATAGTAATTGCTGACACGACGAACGAATTCACTACCGCTCTTACGACGGTATGTGGTCGTGGTGGCATGATAGTGCGAACCTGGTGTGTTGCGACAAGGCTAAATACCACAAAGCTGTAGTACACCCGCACGAAGCTCATGGTATTTTCCTCGATGCTGTCGGTTGGTTTAGCAAGCGGAAAAATATCAATCAGCACAGTCACAGCCACGCATGGCAGCGGAATGCCGACCACAATCGCGATATCATTAAACCAATTCGGTGTACTTTCATATTTCGCCAGCTCTAACACGCGCGCAGTCGAGTAGCTGCCGTGAAGTTCTACCTGTGCGGCCTCCCATAGTTTGGCGAGCGCGTACAATTTTGTCCTTAGTGCTGAAAGGGTTCGCATGAAGAGGAAGACGAACATCATACACGTTAACTTTTGTTGTTGCGGGCGTATTCAATAAATACTCGCACGGTTGACCTTTGGATGTCAGAAGAACGGTGGTTTTTAGAAAGAGAGGCTAGGACGACTCGATTCACTGAATCAAATGTATTGGCATGCTAACAATAGTACATGTATGTATATTACGTCCATTGGACGTCGTTCAAGCTGCAGGCGAGGATTGAAAATAACTTTATTTCCAATTATTGCTTGTCCTTTAATAAATGAAATGTACTGGACGTATACATGTATCGTAAAATCTCTGACGGCAAATTTTGAGCAAACGAGTACATGTACTTCGAAGCAGTATTCGTGCATTTCAGAAGACGTATTACGTTTCCATTCTGCCATTGCGTGCCCAAATCAGAACTTGTTTCGTTCTTCGTTCTATTTCGCAGTGATGCTCAGTGATGGCACTAAAAGCAGCCCAGAACTTGTAGGTGACAACCTGAATGGTTACTACATATACCTGTACAGTAGCTGACCAAGAGAACCAACAATTTGAAATCAAGTTGCCATGCAAGCAACTGCATACCTTGGATGATGCTGTTCACGATATATTGAGGGCAAACACCTTCATATTTCTATTCACTTCGCTCTGAAACACCGCAGCGCCATCTTAACACTTAGCATGGCGGTTCTCCTGTTTCTTCACCTCTTGGCACTGCTCTCGTTTCAGCTGGTGGCAGCATGGTCAGGAAGCGTGACGTTCTACAACAACCGATTGCACAATGACAGCGGCGGCATATATAAATACGTCATCGACGATTCGCAGCAGTGTATTAACCTGAGCTGCTATAACGACCGCGCTTCCTCTGTCAAGTGAAAGAACTTGGTGACGTGGGTCGCTTTCGACGGCAAGTCGCGCATCGCCTTTTACACGGGTAAGAACTGCACCGGCACAGTACGTCACTGGGAGATCAAGAACCCCGGATACTTTCCAGAAAACTTTTCCCTTGATGGCATCGACGACGACATCACTTCGTTCATGATCTGGCAATTCAACAAGGACGTGAAATCGACAACGCTACCGTGTCCGTGGAATTTCAAGTGTTGCTTGGGGTGAAACCCGACCATGTTAGTTGTCCAGACATAAGCCTCTAAGAGACAGCAATAATCTACTAATCCGTGTTAGTCAATTGGAAAAACAATATTCAGTCCGTTAGAAATGCAAAACAACACTTGACAGCTCTACGCCGCCGTCGCATCGAATTCGCGCGCCTTCTTGTCGTCGAGAACCTCATCAACCCACTGCGAAATATGTGCCGCCATGTCACGCGTGCCGTTGGTTTCCATCATGAAAGCGTGAGCTTGCGGCACGACGCGATGCTGCGCATTTGGGAAGCGCACCTGGTATTCCTGCACAAATTCCGCCGGCACCCACTCGTCCACCGTCGAGTAGACAAACAGTGTTTTCTCTTCAAACTTCTTCACCAACTCGTTATCCAGCTCGGTCACATCCTTCATCTCATTGGCAGCCATTCCAAGTACATTCCGCATGACACTCGAATTCACCAGCGACAATGAGGCCAACTGCAACGTCTCGGACGTCTTGGATCCCACCACACGACGCACAATCCAGCGACGCAATGAGGGTGGCACCATATACTCTACTGCCCCTACTAGTGTCACTCCACGTTCGTAGTGGTTGAAAAGCGGCATCATCTGCTTACCCTTGGGAGACAACGCCATGTGCATGATCGTAGGCTGCATCAACACCAGCTTAGCGATCTGTTGAGGGAATCGCCTTGCAATGTCCAGTGTAAAGTAACTGCCAATAGAGTGTCCAATAACCACGAATTGAAGTGTCGGGTCTTCACGTAACCTCTGCTTAAGGTAATAGGCCTTGTGTTCCAGTTGCTCCTGCAGTGTGAAGGCGCGTCCGTTGTTCTTCCAAGACATAAAGTGGCCAGAATGGGACAAGCAGCGGACTTCATGACGACGTCCATGTTTCTTGACAAGCTCCTGCATCAGCGGAAGATAGTAGAACGGGACGCCAGGGTTTCCTGGAATGACGAGAACTAGGACTTTATCTCCCTCCGTCTCCTCCATTGGATAATACACCAGCGACTGCGCCTGTGTGCCGTCCTCACTCACGACATCCCACTCCTCAGCGGGGGCTGCAATTGGATTGGGGGACACAGCGTCATCATGTTTGGAATGATCGAACTCAACGCTTAATTGGCGACTTAAATCACGGTGCAGACGCAGCTGATCCAAGTGGCCACAACGACGGTGGTACACGAAGCGAGCGAGTGCAAGTGCTAGGATAGGTGCCAGCACACTGTGGCGTTGTGCCTGGAGCTTGAGGTTCTCCAGGAACGCAGGTACGTTCGGGGGTAGCGACGCCATAGCTTTTGGTCAAATTGGTGCTTGGGCTCAGATGACAAGCGATGTTTCGTATACATCTTTTGATTGGTCAAAACAAAATTCGCTTAATAACTGTCCAATCATAGTAAAACTTAGTTTTGACCAATGAACAAGGTTATTGGCTCAACTGACAAGTTCAAGCTTCACTATGGACGAGGTCTGGGGCGCCGCTGCGTCAGAGGCTCGAGCCACGGGTTTAAAGACGCTATTGATGGAGGAGATCGCGTCTTCTCTACGTGTGCTAAATGCCGCGTCCTACGAGCTGCTGGAAGTTGAGCACGAAGCTCTCGTCCAATCCATGACAAGAGTGTTGGGTTGGCTACACCGGCAGATTGCGACGCCGCCGCTACGTACCGAAGCGTCGTACCGCGTATTCGAGGAAGATCAGAAGACGGTGGAGTTGTCCGCATTGAAAGAACTGACGCAGGTGTTTCTGCATTTGCACAAACGGCAGCAGACGACGGAGAAGTCGATGAATTGGCGTCTGTGGATATTGTGGGTGGAGTTGGGCTGCACACTGGATGTGTTACGCTGCTGTGAGGCGGTGGAGCAGAAGATGGAGCGTTGTGTACAATTGGTGATGACGTCGCGACCTCCAAAGGACTTTCCGACGTCTGAGACGCACTGCAACAAGGAGAATCAGGTGGCGTTTAGTCGTGAGTTGTGGGATGCGGTGCTGGCCAAGCCGCTGTATGGAGCTCCTGAGAGTGTGGTTGGGGAAGTTGCACCGAGATTGGTGGAGTTGTTTCTACGGCTGCGATGCGTGGGTACGAAGAGGCTTTTATTGCGAATGTGGCTACACCACTTCGACGACACTTTCATGGTGCGTTGACGATCAATCCGTTGTTGGAAGATGTCTGGTTAAAGTTTGCAACTTTCAAGATGGGAGCTGTGAATATTACCAAGAATGCGGCGGGTGTGGCTGTGACCGTGGTGGTTTTGAACTCGTTGACTTCGTCACGCAGGAGTTCGGAGGTTTCGAGGTATCTGGAGTCGTTGAGTGCTGCTACGGTTGATGATATGTCACGTGGGCTGTTTCCACAACCTCACTATCCTATTGCTATTGTTGCTATTGCGCTGGGTCTGACAAGTCTGGATGACGCTAGACCTCCTAGCAACTGGCTGTCCAACTGCAATTGGGAAACGCAACTCTTTTGTGCCAATTCGCGTTCCTGCGGCTTGTTAGCTTGCGACTCCAGCATTCACGCTTAAAGCCGTACGATAATGCAACTATTGCGGATTATCAAGTGATAGTTCAACGCAAATTGAAGGTATTGACTCTTGAGCCGTCGTACAGTGTTCTCCAAGAGTACTCGCTTCGGATGACTGAAACCTGCATCGAGGAAATGGTCGGATTTTTCCAGACTTCATTTAGGGCGTATCTGTCTTTGATGGAGGCTGTGCGGTCCGTGCTTCCTGAAGAATTTTTCCGTCCAAAATTGTTAAATCAGCTCCAGGTGCCTGCTGATTACCCAACCCAAGATGAAACTATGCTCACATCCGCTCCAGAGATTGTTGCGCTTCTCAAGCAGTTCTATGGAAGTGTAGCCCCGCTTCTGGAAAACTTATCTACAAGCCATCTCGTGCGGGCATTTCTCGCTCTCTCTCGGATCGAATTCGCACGTGAGATATGTGCATCTCCAACTACGAACGCCTCCATGCAAACAGTGACACGGCGCCTGGAGCACGCCCTAGAGAATACTGCATCGTCACCGGATACAATCTTCGCACCGGTGTTGCGATCCCTAGCGATGCACTCGATGACTGCGAACGCCGATATTCCTCCCGAGGTGAACATTATTGCTGGCAGAAGAAGAAAAGGATGCTGTATCTGCGAAAAGTACCAGTGACAAGACTGGAGAAAAGCAACCTGTCAAGGAAGCTGCTGGTGTACCCGAGACAAATGGATTGTATGTCGCTGGTTTGATCTTTGAACTGATGAAAATGGCGCCAATGAATATCTTGAAGGCAAGTGCGATGGAAGTAGAAAGTCTGCTTGCGCGTTGGAAGAACAACCCCCGTGTGCTGCGTGCACTGAAAAGTGCCCTGTTTGCGAAGATTTCGCATAATTGCGAAGCTGAAAAGCGTGCGTGGCTTGCTGCCTGGTACATCGAAGTTGATAATCACTACCCAGTCGATAGGTCAGCTACCAATCCTGTGGGGACGTCTCGTTACAAACGAGTCGTTTGTAGGCAACGTGTATTAACCCTTCAGCAAGTGGGAAATGTGAGTCGTCAAATTACGAGGTTGATGTTGACCATCAAGCAAGAAAAATGGTTGGTTGGGCTTGGATGATGAATGCAGTGAATTCTAATTATGCAAATAGTGCAATGAGAGTAATGCAGGTAAAAACTGCGAGCTAAAAGGGCTACATGTAGAGCCGCTGCCTTGGTACCATGTTTTAGGTCAATTTTAACCCCTAAGTACATATTTTTGTGATGTTGTTGGGTGCATTCAGTAATCTCGAGCAACTAGTATGATACGCACCTTTCGGGCTGACGGCGCGACTTGAGCACCACAACATGTTGGGCATAAGCCAGAAATGTCTTCGACTGGTAAATCTTCCACTAAGGAAGCCAACGTCGTTGGCGACGAAATAGGTTCATAGACTCGAACGGACAGGTACATGCTGCTGGCAGTAGCGGCGAAGCTATCGACGTAGTAAAAAAGATAAGCGGTATAGGAGCTACCGCAAAGAAAATATTGCGTTCCGATACACTCACAGAGGTCGGTTTCGCTACGCTTTGCTACGCTCCAGCCATCTGCCAGCATGAAATCTCTTCATCCTCGTCGACGAGATTCCATTTATTCTGCCCAAGCCAGTCGCATACGCGCCAGTTCCAAAAATTTACTAGCAAAGTGCGCACCTCCAATGCACCTGGGGCACGTTCATGTAGCCACTGCACAACTTCTAGCGATGCAACCTTAACTATAGCGTAGGATGGCCAGTGAAATGAACGACACTCTGGGAACTCCTCAAACAGAAACACCGCTGTGTCCAGACGTCACCAATTGTTGAATAGCAATCTCAAAGCCAACGGCGAGCACCGCAATGAACGATGGCGACGGAGCCACTTGACAACCTTCACGTGACTATTTCCTGCCGCTTCGTCGATAGCCATCGGAGAGCAACCCTCGCTTCGATTCAAGTACAACCACTTCACTACTTCCAGATGTCCATTCTTGGAGGCTTCGTCCATAGCTCGTTCAGTACAACCCTCGATACGGTGTTTGTGTAACCATTTCACGACCTCGATATGACCAATTCCTGCAGCTCGATCCATCGCTTTAGTCGTGCATCCGACGTTGCGATTTTCTTGAAACCACTGCAAAATACTCAAATGGCCGTGAGCTGCAGCTGAATCCATGACTCCATCAAGATTGAAGGCCTCGTGTCTGTTAGCGTGCAACCACCGATCGTGAGATTTCCACTGTCCGCAACCTTTTTCATCGTCGAAACATCACAACCTTCGCTTCGATTCGTGTGGAGCCACTTCACCATGTCAAGATGGTCGTTAACAGCCGCATAATGCATCGCAAAACGACTACAGCCTTCCGTTCGGTTTTCACTCAGCCATTGAAACATTTCGAGGTTTCCCCGACCAGCCGCTTCATCCATAGCGCTTGTAGTGAAAAGGTTTGAGTATTGGAATGGAGCCACTGAACTACTTTGAGCGATTTCGTGCGAGATGCCGCATCGAAAGGGTAGTTAAATGCGTTGGTATCCAGCTTTTTATCGTGAAAGTATTGCAGCACCTCCAGTCGGCCCTTTGCAGCGGCAGAGATACACCCCTGGCCAACATTCGTGAGGCCTTTTTCCTCGACGAGCCACTTGACGATGTGAAAGTGGCCATAACCAGCAGCCAATTGAAGAACCTCCACAGGTGCTCGCATTAGCCCACATTCAAACAAAACCTTCAGCATGCTCAGATTTTCCCTGTCTGTTGGATGGCAGTACAGATAAAAGATTTGGTCATTGTGAAATTCATCCACAAGGTCCACGCGCTTTGTATTGTCCGGAATTCAGCGTGATACCTTCCAGTGTCCCTTATCTACTGCTGTGGATAATGCTTGAATAAGACTGATGTCAAAGTTCTCATACAGCCACTTCAAAACCTCCAAATTACCAGTTATCGCTTCTTGTTCGATCCAGAACTTTGCACACTCTGGTCGAAGCACAACATGAGTTGTCAGCCAATCTACCACTTCGTTATGGGTGTTCTTTATCGCTCCATTCAACTCAATTCCTCCCCAGTACCCCATGTCACGATGATTTTGCCACAGCCACTTCAGAACATCCAAGTGCCCATTAGTCGAAGCTTCAGCTATGACTTCAGCGAGGAACGCGCCAGGTAAATATTCTCTGCGATCCACTTCAGGCTTCGTAAATCACCATGCACCCCCATTTGGCCTGTCACACCGTTAACTTCCCAGCGTCAAGAACGGGTACATTGTCTTTGGCACTCGAACCGCTAGATACTGCAGTAAACGCAGACTACCACCAGAATTCTTGTATGCTGTTGACATGGTCAACGATCCGGACAAATTGTCCAAAAATGCGTCGATAACTCGGAGAAAGTTGTCATCCCCATCCGAATGGAGACATTTGCGGCCCACCAAACGTACAGCGCTGAGTCCAGGGAACGATGGCCACTCGGTTGTGTCCCAAAGATCTACCTGAGGACGGGCTGAGAATGCCGGAGGAGTTAACTTGAGCTTTTTAACTTGGTGCATCATGCTGCCAGTATCTTTCACCGAGAGTACATGTAGAGGAGCTTCTGTTGAGTCAATTCTTGTCAGTGATGTTTTCTGCACCTCTTTCCCAGATTAAGTTGAACCGTGCTCGTTGCGCGACAACATGAAGCGGTTTTCGGTTGGGAGCTTTTTCAATTATTTCGATTGACACTTGTTTGTCAACTACATGTAGATAACTCGGTGGTCGATACGGCAAAACCTGTTTCTCGAGTCAGTTGAACTGTTTCAACACTGTCCTTCATCAACTTACAGACGCTTGTCGCCGTCCCACTTGTAGAATCCCTCGCCCGTCTTGCGACCCAACTTTCCCTCCGCCACCTTCTTGCGGACAATCTCCGGCACGAAGAACGCTGGTTCGTTCGGGTGGTCACGCACCCATCCCTCAAGGATGAAGAGTGTAGTGTCAAGGCCAACATAGTCCGCCAGTGTAATTGGTCCCATGGGGTGACCAGCACCAAACTGCATGCTGACGTCAATGTCCTCCTTGGTGGCATCTCCACGCTCATAAAGCGAAATAGCCTGAGCCAGGTAAGGTACCAGCAGGCGGTTGACAATGAACCCAGGTGTGTCCTTGCAACTCACCGGATGCTTGCCAATGTCCAGCACCCACTGCTTACAAGCGTCAAAGATCTTGGGGTCCGTCGCGTCAGTGCGAATGACCTCCACGAGCTTCATGAGCTGAACAGGGTTGAAAAAGTGCAGACCAACGACCTGTGAGGCACGACCTGAAGATCCAGCAAAGTCCGAGATGGCCAGAGACGACGTGTTGGACGCTAGGATGGCCGAGGGCTTGGCCACCTTACCCAGATTGGCGTAGAACTCCTTCTTCACTTCCACGTTCTCCACAATAGCTTCAATCACAAGGTCGCAGTCCGCGAGCTCTTCCAGCTGCGTGGTTGGCGTGATGCGTGCCAATGTGTCAGCAGCCTGTTCGTCCGCTTCCTGCTGCGTAAACGTGCCCTTCTTCACGCCGCGACTTAGAAGCTTGTTCAGCGAGCCTTCGATGCGCTTCATGCCGCTCTCAAGGCCCTTGGGGTTGGCGTCCAGCGCCACGACGTCGAAGCCCGCGGTGGCTGCTGTCTGTGCGATGCCGTGGCCCATGAGACCCAGACCCACCATACCCACCTTTTGGATCTTGATGTCGCCTACGGAAGTTGCCAAGGCGCGCGCCAGTAGCGACGGCGTGGAGCGGGGAAGCGAACGGTACACACGGCGCAGCATTATGGAATTAGGAAGTGATTTCGATTAGGTAGATCGCCGACTGACGTTTCGCGATGGGCTTTGATGCTTCAAACGTCGAGTTTACGCAACAAAACCCAACGTGGGCGGGAGAGCGATCTTCAACTAGCGGATTTGAAAGGGTTTCGTGTACCGAATATGTGGTACAAACCTGTCCGACCAACAGCAATGAGCTGCACCGGAATGGTGACGAGTATCTTGGACTGTATTACATCAGAGTCGCAACTTCACCAGTGCTACAATACATGTACAATGCTGAACGGTATCGCTACAACAACATTGCACCAGCGCGATGTTAAAGCAGCAACAGCGTGCAAATCGCGTCCGGCTCCATACGCAATGGCGTCGAGCTGCCAGTCTCTGCTCGTCAAGTGTGAGCTTCGTTCCGTCCTCGGTGCAAAAGCACTGCAACTCGTTGTCACCAACAGCAACACATCAACAAGATTCAGACTGCAACGTTTCAAGACGCCACCACACTGAGACGCTCAAACATGTTGTGCTGCGCAGCCTGCTGCCGATCTCCACCTGTCTCCTTGCCGTCCGTCTACCCAATCAGAAATCACCTTTCGCAGGGCCAGTGACGTATCTTCGCAGCTATTCCGACAAAGTCTCCGTTCCGCTCATATCGTCCGTCCACCGCCATGGCCACCAACGAGCGTACGTATCTGCTGACGCGCAGCCTCAGCGGCTCAATGGAGGGCGGCCACATGACGGTCAAACCCTACGGTCCGGCCGTGACGCTGGCCATGGCACTCAACTACGTGATCGGCACAGGCTGCTTTGGCCTGCCCTACGCTTTCAAGGAAGGTGGTATCATCCTCGCACTCACGCTCATGGTCGTCGGCGTCATCGGCTCGCTCATCACCATGAACTATACACTCGAGTCACTTGCACGTGCTGAAGGCGTGTGTGCAGCTACAGGCGGAGGCGTACCGCGTCACCAGATCACGTACCGCAAGTTCGAGTTCGCTACGATCGCTGAGATGTTCGTGGGTCGTTGGGGCAAAGCCGCTGTGCAGTTCGTCATGGGCTCGTACTGTATCGGCTCATTGTGGTCTTATGCATCTGTGTTCTCGTCGTCCACGGCGTCGCTCTTCTTCACGTACGTGTTGGGCGACACCTGCGACGTGTACGACGACGATCCGTCCAGCGGCTGCTTGAAGGGCTACTATGTGTTCATGGCCATCTTCTCAGCTATTGTGCTGTCTATGGTGCTCATGGACATCAGTGACCAGGCGCTGGTGCAGAAGTTCCTGTCTGTTTACCGTATCGTGGCCTTCGCACTCATGTTGCTTACCATGATGGTCAAAGTGGCGAGCGATGGATCGGAGATTGTGACCTCGCGTTACGATGCAATTGGGACGGTGAACTGGGGGAACTTTGGCAAAGCTTTCGGACCAACGTTGCTGGCGCTCAACTGCCAGTACAATATGCCGGACGCACTGCAGCCACTGAATCCCAAGTCCAAGGCGCGTTTTGTGGCGTTTGCTGCGCTTCTCATTGCTGGTACGTGTTACCTGCTTGTGGGTCTTCTTGGTGCGCTGTCGTTTGACAAGATCAACCCACTGGCAACGCTCATGTGGAGTTCGTACACTGGCTGCGGCAATGGATGGGAAGAGTGCGAGCACGCAAACCCGGTGGGTATCATCGTGCAGCTAATTATTTTGCTCTTCCCCGTCGTCAACGTGGTGTCCGCGTACCCGATGGTGGGAGTCACCGTAGGCGACAACATGCTCATGTCGTTCCCGTCACACCTCACCGCGCGCTTTGGCGAGAGTATCACGCGCAGCATGTGCCGCCTGTCAGTGGCAGTTCCACCCATTCTGTTCGCTGTGGTGTTCAAGCGTCTGGACTTCATCTTCGCTATTGCTGGGCTCTTCGGCTTCTTGCTGGGTTTGACGATTCCGTGCTGGTTCCAAGTCATTGGCAGTCGCTACTGTCAGCAAGTGTGGGGATTCCCTGGCGCAGCTATCACCGAGTTCACGGAGCCTATTGTGAGCTCTGTGCCGTTCGCTAGCGTGTTTCTGGCCCTCACGGGTGTCATCACTGCAGTGGCCATTGGCACTCTCAATGCTTGAACCTAACGAAATTCTCGTGGTGGTGGAATCCACAGATAGAGACAGACAGAACGGGGAGGCAGCATTCACGAGATAATAGTCCTTACGCAGTTGCAGTAGCATCCAAGCAAACGTCATGCTATCCTGTATGTTGCTTTACTCAACAGCTACAGATGCTTCATCACATACGAAACGCTTCAGCTGGTACCCCAGGGGCAAGGCGTGTCTAAGCCTTTCGTGATCTTCTTGCTGTTTTCCCAGACAATGAAGGACGAGACGGCGTCATTGATGCCGTCTAGCGTGAAGTCCTGGGGATAGTTGCCCTTCTTGTCGTTGATATATCCGTCCGTGGGCCAATCGCGCCTATCACCCGTGCAGTCTTTGCCAGTGAAGAAAGCGATACGTGACTTGCCATTGAAGCTTCCTTTAGTCGGTAGACCTTCCCATTTCACGGACGATGCCCGGTTGTCCCAGCAAGCGAGGTTGTAGCACCGCTGCGTCTTGGAGATGCCCCATGGGTACGTTGGACCATCGAAATACACGTCGGAGTAGAAAGTGACAGTGCCGTACCAGGCAGACACGAAGTTGCTGACGAGTGCCAAGGTGCAGAGCGAGAGAACCGCCGACACTTTAAGCATGGCGGGTGAAGTGTTTGTTGTGTTGGAGGGCAAACGCTAAAGCAGAAGTGTGTCACCGACTGCAAGCTTGACGTTCTGCATTGCATCAACAGCGGTGCATAAGACCAGAATCATCTATCGACGTGATTTATCCACTTGATTAAGGAGCAATGGCGCCATCAAGGGTAGAACGTCACAAAGGCAGCTTGCTGTTGATGTAGCCATCTTTCAATATTAGAGCATTTTTATTTAACAGCATTTTGCCATTTAAACAGTTTTTCACAAAACCATGGAGGCTGACAGAGTGAAGGATGAGCTGGCGGCGATGCAGCTGGGCGAGAGTGAGGACGTGAACATGGCGGACGCGGACGCTACCGACACGGGTGTTGTTACGCTAGACAAGGTGTCGCTGCTGCAGGAGAGCGTGGACAAGATGGCACTCAGCATGTTCAACGCTCTGCGTCTGCTGCCGATCGCGACGGGGGACAACGCCAAGAAAGAGGAGACGAAAGACGCGGTGCGGACAATTGGTGACGATTTACCAGAAAAGGTTGAATCAGTTTGGGGGCTAAATCAATGGTTGTTTGCTGCTGTGTGGACAGATTACGACGCTGGCCAACGACGTCCTGAAGATGGTGCAGGAGACTGATGCACTCATCGACGACCTGCCGGGCCTGGACAAAACGGAAGCGTACGTTACCCAGCTCAGTTGCAGTTAAAGGTTGTTATTGTTGTTGTTGTTGTTGTTGTTGTTCTAACTGTGGACTCTTTTGAGGTGGTGCAGTGAGCAGATGGAGGAGCTGCGACGACTGCAGATTCAGAGCGAGGAGGAGGCGCAGACGCTGCGTCAAGTAGTGGGGGAAGCAGGTAAGGAGCAGCAGACGATGTTGCAGGTGCTAGTGAGTGTGCTGATGTTGTTGCATGTTGTTGCTAGAGCGATGGATGGATCGTGCGCGCGAGTCGTTGCGTGTCATCTCAGAGACGCGTCTGCGCCGCTGAGCTTCATAGAATACGGACATTCTCGACCAATTACGTGGATGGCTGCTACACAAACGCAATGGCAGCAATGGTATTGCCATTGCCATTGGCAGGCGTCATAGCTGTGTCGTCTTCATGATGGAGCAAGAAGCAGCATCATGCTCGACATCGAACACCACTATGTGATTGGTCAGTAAATTCAAATAACGTAATTTGATTCGCTAAAATTCATCGTTCCTAATGATACGAGTCATAGCTCCATTTTCTTGGGGGTGAAGTTCATGGCGGATATCTACGGCGGCCGAGTACTTGCAGGCGAGGACAGCGAAGAGGATGACGAGGATGAGGCAGGTAAGTAGAAGCTCTAGCAATGCACCGCTGTCACCGCGCCATCCTGTGCTAACCTGCAACCCAATCCTCGCAGAAATGAGTTTTCAGTTCAACGGCTTTGCGACGCCAGCGGCGCCTCGCTTTGCAGTGCCCACAGTCGCAACACCGCCAGCAGGAGCAGAAGGCGAAGAAGATGATGAAAGTGACGAGGAGGAGGAGAAAGAGTTGCAACTGAAGGTTGATGTGAAGACGGTGGAAGTGAAGGGGGAGCAAGATGAGGATGAAGAGCAGGCAGCCCAAGCTCAGGACAAGAACGAGGAGCCGATGGTTCCAGACACCAAGAAACCAACTGAGGAAGTTGTTAAGACAGAAGAGAAGCAGGAGCTGTGGAAAGTGGACGAGTCTGTCAACGGCATCGAAGTCATGAGCAACGCCTTTGTTGGCACAGTGCAGCCCTCGCTAGACGCGACGATCCATCGGATAGCCGAGTTGAAGGAGAGTCAGCAGGTACGATGCAGAGGTGTGATGCAATGCTGTCGATGCTGTGAGTACTGATGCTGTTTTGTTTAATTGACGATTGCAGCGGTTACTTAAGATGCTGACAGAGCAGAACACTGCCATCAAGTCGAACAGACAGTTGGAGGACGCAGCTGTGGTGCTCGAGAAGCTGCCATTCTACGCGAAAAAGCTGCAGAATATTAAGCTAGCGATGCAAGAGATTTCAGCTAGTACCGAGAAGATGAAGCGACGTGCTGAAGGCCTACGGATCGATGCGCAGTCACGTACGTCGATATCAAACACCGTCGACAATGACGTCCTCCTCTCTAACTATTCTATGTGTGTGCTCTGCAGATGCGATCAAGAAAGAGAACAAGCGAGACGCACAGTCGCAGTGGAACAAGTTGTACGCCGCGAAGAACGCACCAGGCTCCGGTGCGGTCTCTGGTCAGTCTTAGGTTACTTTCCAAGCGGAGCTAGATCGTAGTACATGGTGTGACGGATAATATAACTGCGTGCCAATAGATCCACGAGCAGTGCTGCCACTGATTCCGCTGTATTCCGTTCAGGCAGAATTGCCAAGCGCCTCTAGCCTTTGTCCCTCAACCGTCAATGAGTGACACATGGCTACCTTCGCCAGTCGCCACCAGTTCACGGACGCAAATGCATCTAACGCCACCACGTCCAGCACAACGCATTGCAAAGCCAAAAGTTCCTTATATGTAACGTTAGTTTATTCAGGCCGCGATACGTTCGACACGGGGCTCTGCCAGCCACACAATCCATGTCTGAGCGCTTCACGGCCTCCCTGCCGCTTACTGGTACTTGAAGTAGAGCGCGGCGAAGGCCACGACGGCCGCCAGCACGGCGTACAGTGGGCCGTTCTGTCCGCTAATGTCCTGTCGTCCGCTGGCCGACGCCTTGCCGCCACTGGAGCTAGCACTCGTCTTGGCGGAGGCCGCCTGCTTGACGTCGCCCTTGATCTTGCCGATCTCGTACTGCTTGAGCTGTGCGCGCGCGTCGTTGGAGTGTCCAATGTCCTCGAATTCGTCGGTGGCATCCTGGCCGGCCACGTCCACCATAATCTCCGGGCCACCCGGGTGGTCGTCCAGGAAGGCGGTCACGTCGTACACCTTGCGGATGCCGTCGTCACGGATGACCATCCAGCAGTCCTCCGCAGTGTTGTGCGGAGCCACATCCTCCAGCGTGAATTCCTTCACAGCAGCAGGCGGGGCGGGCGTCTCGGCGGCAGTGGTCTCGGCCATGGTTTGTGTCTGGTAGAATTCCGAGGGTTCGTGCGTAGCTGCTCGCGCAGAAATGATGAATGGGCGGAGAGGACCACATAAAGCGAGCACTTTGGTGTGCTGGACATGATATTGGGAAATAAAATGTCCTATATTCATGTGGTCTACCTGAAAGTAGGCTGAAATTGGGACTCGTACCGAGACTAGGAAGTGGCTACGTGGCTACAAGGACAAGTTGCTGTCATATGCTGGAGGTTCGACCACCACCACCACATTAAGATGCCTTCCCCGCTGATGGCGCGAGGACAAAGATTATTGCATTGTGTTGCTGCATTGAGCCATCGCGGACTAAACCGTTGCAGTAAGAAGGTTGGTCGCTTCCCAGTCACTTCCAGCGGCGTCTGCAAAGCACCGAGGCTCGTAGCGACAATACATGTCTGTAGCATGATCATGCTAGTCAGTAGAGCGTCAAACGCGCTGAGGCGGTACCGCTGGAGCGACGGCCAATCAGATCGATAGACGACTGCCGTGTAATTTGGTGACACGGACTTTGCCTTTCAACCACGTCAGACTTGCAATGAGCAATTCTAAAGGGATCACCAATACTTTGACCTGGCACGACGAGCCACGCATGTAGGAAACAGTGTTGTAGCTGTTGACTAGCCAATTAAAGCATGGCGACAGAGAGGATATCATTGAGGTTGGCAGTATTCGTATTGAGAGAAGAACAAGCGTTTCAGGTTCAAGGTGTCTGGTTCACCGAGGCTACGACTTCTTGCCTTTAATTCCGCGAGAAATAACCATCTCTGTACCATTCTCCATAATATTTGTGCGTGGCGGTGTATGATGACCTCCCCACGGCTTCATTACTTGCGGACGCTCTACATGCGGGAAACCCTTGTAGAGCAATTTAACCCAAAACGAATCTGGAGCTGGTGAAGGTTTCAATAACCCCCTCTCTTCCCCCTTCGCAGTCAACGGCGTGTCTTTATCGCTCGAGTCGAAGTCTTCGTCATCTGCGGAGAAACCGCGGTCGTGAACACCGTTCGGACTCGAGTCGAGATCCGAGAATTTAGCGTTAACATCGTGCAAGTCTGAATCTCGTCGCAAAACCTTGTTCTCGACAATTTCACTGGTGAGAAGCACGGGAGCAACTACTAACGCGACGAACATGAGACGCATGTTTGCTTCTTGATTCTGAGCGATGCAGAAGTACTTCTTGCGGTACGAGCTGGAAAATTGCGGACTGGTCGGCTAGAACAGGCAGCATGAAATCATTTCGGATGGGTTACCTATTGTCTGGCAAGGTGTATGCCCCGATAATGCTGCAGACTGCAGCCTGCAGATGGAGTCCGTTTACGAAGTCGATCGATTACGCTGCCAAAGCAGTCAGCACTCTTGTTACTGGTTACCTAGTACAAACTGCGTCAAAGATACTCAATTCTAGACTACAGACAATCCCCTCCGTAGTCATAGCTTCGGGAACCCACTTTTTATTCCTAGGTAAGGGTATTCCTGTCTTGGGGTTGTGCTATGGTGATGGTACAGCAGATTGTACCACATATATGGTACACACATATCAATGTACCACTCATTTGGTACAAACAGTAGAGTGTTGTCGCTAACCATGCCTTTAACGGCGAAGAGTTTGTGACATCACATAACCCTCTGAACGCCCAATCGACGCTGAGAAGCTAAGAGTATTGGCATAGAGTTTGGCCGTGAAGGAGTGCGTCGCCAATTCATTATTCAAGTGAATGCAACAGACCTATAGCGTGGGGGTCGGATTCGAACGATGCCACGTGCGTTACGCGAGGAATTTCAAGAAACAAGGCTTTGTCGACTACTTCAGACGTCCTGTACAGAATGGACTTTACCATAGTTAAGCACCCCAGAATATTCATATTTCTTGATTTTGTATTCCTTATTACGATTTAGGGGTGAGGGGGAATAATTACTTGAACTTGTATGCAACCGTTCACCAAAAATCGTCGGGAACCACTTTCATATTCCTGTTGAGCGGGTATTCCATACCTAGGGATTACTAATGAGGGGATCATCTGTATTAATAAGGAAAATCGCCACATCGACGTGTATGGTCTCGGTGTTCCTTCCAACCACCATCGGTCAATTCGTGAAATTGGCATGCGGTTATTTTAATTTAAGAAAACAACTGCTGTCTGGGGGGCTGAGCTACATAGTACACTTGTAAGAGGTCAAAGACGCTCGCTCGAATTTATTCGTCTAAGTTACGTTTAGTCTAAAGATGGATTCACTTGCAAAACTCCCGCAACGACTATTAGATTTGCCTAAGCCCTAGAACCGATAGCGGTACATGTACCGTAATGGTTTACTTCTCTGTCCCATGAATTTATGAACAGTTCATAAAAACAACTAGGGCTTTGCCTCTACTCAAACGTATTCGACAAGTGAGGGCTTGTTGAAACGGTTGTGGTGAGGCGCGCGCCCCTGAATTTTGCTATCTACATCTATCAAGAACTGAAGCTGCTACAACGACTTTTCCACCAGCACATTTAGTCCAAATAAGTTTTGTTGTCGTAATTCCTAAACCAATTAGCGATAATACATCAGACTTTCACGAACTCGAGATCTCACTAATATTGTCATGGTGGGCCAATCATAGCTTGTCAAAAAGCGCTAGAAACCATAATATCACTCCTGAAAATCAACGAGGTTTTTTCATTCGGCTGTGCTATGATTGGTCAAAAATAGAAATTTGCTCAAACCAACGTCAAATGACCAATCCGATTCAGTATGTGGTACACAAAAAACCTAATTGTCCATAAATTCGTGGGACAGAGAAGTACCATGTTTGTACATACCGGTCCCGTCCCGTTATTATTTTTTAAAATATTAAAATATTTAAAAAATACATATACCGGTACATGTAAGAAACGCCGACAGGGAAAGAGTAAAACCAAAATCCCAAATTTTGCATCCTCAATCTTATAATAGATTTAAAACGTTAATGCTTTTAGCTTTACCAATTTGCGATTCGCAAACTAGCGAAAAGTAGACTAACCAGGCCACTCTTTAGTCGCCCCCACCGGTCCTGATAATGTGGGCGATGACTTGGTATTTTGTGTACGTTTATATCGTCACGAAAACTTTTGGAGATGATATGTCGACGACGATTTCAGCGACAAGTGAAGAACAGTGATTCAAGAGGTTGAAGCTCCAACTAACAGCGCTGCAGTGAAAGAGAGGAACACTTATCGACGTCACGGATTCCAACCTGGCGAATCGTCTCTTATAAGCTCCAATAAAAGACGCCGTTTTGAAATTTCGAGAGTGAAGCAGATGAAAAATGCAGAATGGAAAGCAGCAAACACCCCAGGGTAATTTCGAAACATCTACCACATCACTATCCAAACTGACGCGGCACTACCTTCACCATTCCGTTTTCTGTGTTTGTCACGCGGACTGGAGGAAACGGATAAATGTGCTTACTAACTGGAGGCGAGCGCTTGGCATGCGGGAATAGCTTGTCGAATAGTGTTTTCAGCGCGGAGTCAGTCGCTGAACGTGCCACCAAACGCCTCTCTTCGTTCTTCGTCAACGCGTCGATTGATGAGCCGTACGCGTCTCCAGCACGAAGGTTGCGGTTGTAAGTCGGATGCATCATTCTTTGATCAGCAGCTTCGTTGTCGACTGGGAGAGCGTAGTTACTTGAAAGAAGCGCGAGTGTGGTTGTGGCAACGATGAAGAGAAGCCGCATATTTTGAATTTGAGCTTGAACGGATGAAGCTTGAGCAGTAAAACAGCAAATTGAGAACTGGACGTAGGAAGTAGAGTAAGGTTCGTGACCAGAAAAGTTCAAACGCGCTGGTTCGTTTTTCTAGATTACGACGGTTGGGATTACGGACTCCCATCAATGGCCATTTCCTTGGTCCATCTGTGGGCAGAGCGACTGCAATAAAATATACATATGCAATCGCGACGAGAGTAACAGATACTGGGCAATTTCTCGGAAGCGATCGGTGAACGCCGACGCGCCGAATGGGACCTTTCGAGTTCAAAACAGAATTTGCAAGTACGAACTTTGTACGGATGCTGATTGTCATTAGTTTTATTTTGCAAGGAAGCTCGGACAACACGAGCAGGACGGCATGCCCGCAAGGCAAATGCACTAGTGACTCATGGAAGTTAAGTGACAACAATGTACTGACAAAATAAAACAAACACACTAGTGACTCGCACAACCCGACTCGCTTAATACTGCTGTACCCTTATGAGCTCTATTCGTTAGTATCTATCTCGCATTGTCTTGAACGATTTCACAGCTGCAGATAGTGTCCTCGCCCTACTTTAAAACTTGTAAAGTAGGAAGTTATTGGCTGGTTCGGTCATGAGGCCGAGTAGCTGGTGTAAATGTTGTTGCACCGATCAGACCTTTGCATATTGCCGGTGAGTTTGCAGATTCTTCTGTGTGCGCACCGAACCCAAGGAGGCAAGCTGACAGCGAGCGAAGGGATGCTGGAAATAAATCGCCGTTGAATCCGACGTACCCAGTAGACGGCAAAGTGACTGTCACTTAGTGACATAGCACCAGGGCATGGGAAAAATAATATAATATCAATATTATTGATATTATATTTTTAGAATATACCACGATCGCAGGCATTATTACTGCTTCGTTTTCGAAAAGAATACAATCCGGAGTTTGTGGTCATACAAATATCAAGATGAGAATAGACAAATATGAATAGTAATTGTATTTTTGATACGGAATAACTTATTATTGGAAGATGGGTATTATAGTCATTATTACTGGTGAGGTTTTGGTCAGAATACTACTGAGAATTGTATTTTCCATGCCCTGCATAGCGGTGACTAAAGGGTATCCTATTATAATACGCAAGGTAGTTGTTCATTCCTAGTTTTCGACGACCAACAAAACGATTATTTGCGGGAGCTGTCCGGCCCCTTCCTCATGACCAGACCACTTCCTGGCAAATACTAGAATTGGTAGAATCACCATCCCACTTACGGTGAGCGAGGGTACTGCTACTCCCGCCTTTATCGTTGTACCCATTCTCCGTATAACAGTGTTACTGTGTACGTTCCCACTTTCCCATACTACTGACGCCGCGATTGCCTCACACAGCCACATCGTGCATTTTGTACAATTGGCAAGCGCGATAAAAATTTCAGCAACACCACTCGCCACTGTAGCACAACCAAAACATGATCTACCCGTCACAAATCTAGATGTAGGTATCCAGTTGATTGATCGTTTATTTTAATTACTGATAGCTGGTCAAGCAATTGCTCTTCTTGCCCGACAACTACGGCCTACTCAACCTTTTCCATGACTCCTTCTCTTTATCTCTTCGTGTGGTTGATGTAACGCAGCGACAGCATCGACAGGATCCGGAAGATGATAATCGTCACGAACACGTAGCCGAAATTCTCCCAGCGGTCATCGTAGTTGTACTGGAACGTCGACTCAATGTAGCCCTTCACCGTTATGTGGGAGATCGTGACCGGCGTACCCGTCAACGGCTGGCAGCCAAGGTTCGAGCCCACGTTCTCGTACGCGCTCAACGAGTCGTTCCACGTCGGTTCCTCAGGGCAGTCACAGAAGACCAACGCAGACAAGATCGAGATCGAAAATCTTTGAGGCACGATCGTGTATAGCCACTTGTAGCCCTCGGGGATCGACGACGCCGGTGGGTTGAAGCCAGCGAACAGCAAGAAGATCGAGTTGATCAGTGCGCCCATGACAGCAGCCACCTCGATACTCGGGAACGCGTGGATCAGCAGTTGTGCGAAGTACATCTGGCCCAAGACGAACAGCGACACATGCACCCAGTACAGCACCGCCGTGGCGAAACCCTGGAAGCCCACCATCGGGTAGAAGATCACGATGAAAAGCAGAGACTGCCCGAACACGTACGGAATTTCCACCACCGTGGTTGCGACGAAGTACCACAGCGAGTTGTACGTCTGCGCAGCACGCTCGCGGTAAAACGCGGCACGGTCCGTCGAGAACACAGGCAGCGTGCCCATGAAACCAGCCATAGCCATGAACAGGGTCGACATAAAGACCAGACCCACGCCACCAACCAGACCGCTGTACGTCGTGTAGTCCACGCTCAAGAACGACAGACCGCAAATGATTGCAACGCCGAACACAATGCCGAAACGAGTCAGGTTGAAAGCTGGAGTACGCCAGTACAGGTTGAAGAAACGCTTCATCAAGAAGTACATCTGGGTGGAGCCCTTCGAGGCACGTTTCTTCATGAAGGTCGCCTCCGGCCACTCCGGCGACGTCGTCGTGATACCAGGCTGCAGCAGCATTTCATCCAAGTTGCGCTTCTGTTCACTCTTCGAGAAAATGTCCACGAAGTCCAGGTCCCGTGCGCGGTCGTTGCTCACACCGGCACCGATCACCTCCAGCATCCACGTAGCAGGGTTTTGCTTCGGCGGACACGGCTTCACGCCGGGAACCGCCTCCAAGTACTTCACCAACTTCTGGCACCTTTTGCCCAACTCGCCCACGAACACCGACTGGCCGCCGCGCTTCAGCAGAATCAAATGGTCAAACAGGAAAAACACATCTGACGACGGCTGGTGAATCGTGCACACGATCGTTCGCCCGCTGTCTGCCACCCTACGTACACCGTCCATGATCAACTTGGCCGAGTGAGCGTCAAGGCCGCTCGTCGGCTCATCCAAGAACAAGATGCTCGGCTGAGCAGCCAGCTCCACTCCGATCGTCAGACGCTTGAGCTGCTCCTGCGAGCTGCCACGAATGATCTGGTCCGCAATGCCGTGCATGTCCAGCAAGTCCAGGCATTCCTCCACCGTGTCGTACTTCTTGCTGTCCGGGATGCTGCTGTCCTGACGCAGGAACGCACTGAAAGTCAGCGCCTCGCGCCTCGTAGACGCCTCCGAGTGCACATCCATTTGCTCGCAGTAACCCGTAGCACGACGAATGGCCAAGTCATTGGCTTCATAGCCGTTCAAGTAGATCTTGCCCTCGATGGTGCCGCCAGTCTTCCTACCGGCGATCACATCGATCAACGTCGTCTTGCCCGCTCCGGACGAGCCCATCAATGCCGTCAAAGTGCCGGGCGTCGCGTAGCCGCTAATGCCCTTCAGCAAGTCAAGCGTCTCCTTCGAGTTCGTCGGGTCCGGCACCGAGTACCACAAATCCGTGAACGCGATCGACACTGGAATGAAGTTCTTCTCGCGCCGCGGAACGGCCACCATCACCTCGTCGTGAGACGTGTCCGAGTTCGAGTCGTCCTTGTTCTTCGACTTCGGGGTCATGGCCAGCGCGTAGCCCTCCTCCGCTTCGTCCTCAATCTCCTTCGGCAACAATTGGATGTTGGTCGGCGCCAGATATCGGCGGTACTCCAGGAGATAGGTGCTGGCACCCAGCAGGAACACGTAGAAGAAGAACATGAAGATAGCACCAGTCCACAGCCACGTCTTGCTTGACGGCACACCAAATTGCGCCAAATAGTACTCGCCCATGTTCATGTTGAACTCAGAGCAGTAGTTCACGCCACCGTACTCACATACGTCGTACTTGGACGAACGGTACTCGTTCACGGACAGTGCTCGCATGCACCAGCCGATGGGGTTCATCCAGTAGATCCACACCAGGTAGTCAGGGATCTCGCTCTTCGGCTGCACGAAACCAGCAAAGATGATGATAAACACGATCGAGAACGTTGACATCGGCTTTGCGATATCCAGGTTCGGGCACAGCGCCGTCAGCAGGAAGAACCACGTCGACAGGACCAGGTTCGTCAGCGTTAGCAGCACCAGGTAGATGATGTACGCGCCGACGTTCGCAACGAAGCCGCACATCCAGTACACCAATGAACCAAAGATGATAATCTCGAACAGCGACGGCGGGATCAGCGCAATTGAGTAGCCAACCACGTACGATAGCGTCTGGTAAAAGTTCGCGCCTCGCTGCTTGTAGAAGATCTCACGGGCCTCCATAAACACCGGAATCTGCGAAGCTTGACTCAACGACATGAACAGCACTGCCTGGAAAATAACGCCCAGCATCACCTGCACGTCTGTCGGATCCACATCGTAGAATGTGCTGCCGTAGATCAAACCCATGAAGCACGGCATCACAATACGACTCGCAACGTACGCCTTGTTGCGCCACAATATCGTCATGTGACGGACACTCAGAGCGCCGATGTTTCTGAACCAAGACCGACGGAACTGTTTTACCGGGTCCATGTATTCACTCATGTGCTTCTCCAGCTCAGGCTCCATCGGGGCCTCGATCAAGCCAATCAGGTCCGCGTACACACTCGAGTGGATGAAGGCTTCCGCGAACTCACTTGCTGCACGGGGGTGCTTCGTCATACCCATAGACAGCGGGATCTCGTACTGGTGCTGCATAAGCGTGCCCAGATCCAAAAGGTAATCGGCTATATCACGATCCGCCGGACACTTGAAACCCAGACTCTCGAAGTATGGCACCACGTCCTCGCGCGGGCCGTGGTACATCACCTCGCCCTCGTTCATGATCAGTATGTAGTCGAACAGAGCAAACACCTCTGGCGCGGGCTGAAGCAGCGAGATCGCCACCGCCTTGTGCAGCGTCTTAGCAATGCTGCGCTGTGTGCAGATGATATCATACGTCGCAGCACTGTCCAGACCCGTACTAATCTCGTCCATCAGACTCACGTACTTCATGCCAAACTCCATCTCGCCCGTCGTCACACGCTTGCGCTCACCACCTGACACACCGCGAAGCATAGCGTTGCCAATGATCGTGTTCTGACAGTTCTGAAGACCCAACTGGCCGATCACCACGTCCGGATAGTTCTTGTAGTACGCCTTGGCCGCCTCGATAGCCGCCAGATTTTCCTCCATTGACCCCTTCGTAAACGTCTCCGGACCCTTCTCCGCCAGACCCGCGCCAACAAACTTGTGCGCGTACTTGAGCGTCTCGCGCGTCGTCAGCGTCGCGAAGTGTTTGTCCGACTGAGGAACGTACTCCACGAACTGGGGTACGCGCTTGACGATCTCCTTTTGGGGCAGGCCGTTGTATGTGATCTCGCCCTCCACCGTGATGTTGCTCTCCAGGGGGAACTGTGCCGACAGCATCTTCATTAGCGCCGACTTACCAGAACCGGGCTGGCCCAGCACCAGCGTGATAGTACCCGGCTTGAACACGCCACTCGCGTTCTTGATAACCTCCTTCCGCACAACACGCCGCATGGGTGACATGCGTGCCAGCGAGCGAGCGACCGTGTTGTACAGCGTCGGGATCTCCGACTTGGCGGTCACGTCCTCTGTGATCGTGATGTCGGCCGTCACCGACAGGTTCTTGTAGCGCACCTCCAGCTGCGGCATCTCACTACCGATGGCCGGCTCGAAGCTCGACGCCAGATAGCGGTTGAGTGCCTCGGGACCGCGCTCCAGCATGGTCTTGCCCGACTCCAGGTTGAGGGGCGCCGAATTCGCTGACATCCTTGTGTGTCTGCCCTCGACCAAGCTTGACTTTCTTGCTGTATCAATGGAGAAGGACTTCCTCTCGAGTGAGTGAATTCAAAAATGAAAGGAACGGGTCAGCTAGACGCATAGACACCAGCTAGGAGCGGTCAATTGGCGACCGCGACAGCCAGGCGAGCAATCCCGCGATCCCGATTGCGCGACAAGCGTGCGAGCAATCCCGAGGACTTGATTGCCCTCACAAGCAGCGTCCCAGAGTGGTACAGACTCGCCAAGTCACTCGGGGCCCCCGAGCTACATGTATCCCAACAAGATGCGCGTCGCAACGCGCTGACTGGACTGGCCGTCAATCGCGCTGCTGGTGCTGGTGTTCCTGCTTATCCCGTTCGGGTGCCGGCAAGCCGACCAAGCGAGGCTCACTCGCCAGTGGCGGCGGCGTCTCCCACATTCGTTGCGATAGTCGCCGAAAATGAAGACGGGCCACACATCAAAATACATTCTTTTCGGAACTTGTTTTTGCTTGGTCGGGCAGAGTCTGCCACAGACGCTCCATTCCTTATTAAGATGTGCAAATGCTGCCATCATCTGACCCGGACTGATCAGTGCTGATTGTGCCATGGTGAGACAGTGCATCCCCGCCAGTCGCGCACATACACATTGCAGAGAGCTGCGGTGCAGCAGCTTTGCCGCCGTTGTCTCTTGGCGCTGGCCTAGTCGGCGCTGCAACTGACCATCAAAAATGTTGCTACATGCAGCTCGATCGCCTAATGTGCAACTTGCAGCGCATGCACCAGGCAGATCCGATGGCTGTACAGTATGCGATACACTTCGTCCGTCGACCGACAAGACTGGTGGCCCATCAGTGATGGGCAAGCGGCTCCCGTAGCAGTAAATCCCAGAAAATATCACATTACATGTACACCACCGACAGGCAACGGCCATCGCACCGATGCGGGCGATGTGAGCAAGTTGATCGCGATTGTGGGAGGCCAGGGATTCAGCTAAGATGACACGTCGGGACTGCCCGGTTATATAGGATAATCGGCCTCCTGGCCATGCGTCCAATGGCCCCTGCAAGCAGTGAGCAGCTTAGCCATCCGGTCGTCTGTGCGCACTAATCTAACCCCGGACTTGGTCAACGGACCCACGAGCCCTTTGAGGAGTGCCCCGTGAAGCCCGAAGTATCGAGTCAGCAGAATGAGACAGCGAGGAGGAGAACGATTGAGTCATGGTGGAAGACCGAGACACCAAACATACCATCTTTGGAGTGGTACATATAAGCATGAGCTCAATACATGTAGACTGTCTGACCCTCTCTCTCCGATGGGGCGATGCAACGCAGGAGTCCTATAGCACTAAACTCTGGTGGTGATCCCCAAATCTCTAGTGAATCACACCGCAACCGCCGCGGTGAAGTACATGTACCAAACCTTAGATTTGACTGGCTTTACAGGACCTTGTTAAACGTTCCTGGATCGGCATCAACCATCACAACGATTGTGACTGCTTGACCTCGGGTGCCGACTCGGCGTTGCCGATACATTTAACGTTGGTCGGAGTTAACTACTAGAAGCTGGCGCTTAAAACGGCATCAGTCGCTGCGGGTGGGGTCACACAGCTCCGTTAATTGTCGCGGAGTATTCGCCCTGACTTCTGTGTTGGCAGCTAATGCATGCACCTGGAGCGGAAAGCTAGAGCTGGCGCAGACGAAGCACCGATTCTTGCAAGGTATAATTCTCTGGATTTTATATCCAGAGTCCTACCCGGGATACGAACGAGGTCTGAATCTATTTATTTCTGATAACTTCCTTAAATCGATATACCCTAAGTTATCTACATTTTCACTGTCGAATCATACCGGTATATTTTAATATCTGATTTTGTGAACCCATCTTATCCTGTCAAAGTCGGTTTTCGAGCTTTTCTACCAGTTTGGCGGCTCCTGTTCATGGAATTGAAGATTAAGTCCCCTTCAAATATCGTGTTTATCCTCATTATTTTCCGCAGCAGTCGAAATTTATCCGGGATTCTATGCTGCGGCTAGGCACTGCAGAGATTGCCTTCGGTGACTACAATGATGAGGAGTACGTTGACCTGAAGAACAACGAGAAGAACCCGGACCGTCCTGCCTTTGGCTGGACGTCCAACAACAGTATATTTCCAAATTGAAGCACAACTCGAACGGAAGACCGGCTAAACGAGTCGTACCCCCTCGGTAGCGTCGTATATACATGTAATACAAGCTATACATGTCATACGAGCGGCTTGAGGATCGACTCGATAGCCTCGTGCAGAGCATTTAGTTGTCGGCAGTTCAATACCATGATGAGAACAATTTCTTGCTGACACTTTTGTTTGCGGTTTTGCTATCTCAGCCCCAGCGAAGCCCTAGATTATCACTCTACAGATCGATCGATACATGTAAGTTTATAAAACCCAGAGCTGTTCCGCGCGCATGCACGGCTTTGTGCCATTACGTCGAGCAATTTATTATTATAGTTATGGTCGCTGAGCGCTAGCAAAACATTACGTTATCAGCAGTTTGGTCTCGTCCAGAGCAGGAGAACTAGAGCGCCCAAACGCAAAAAGAAATTATTTACCGACTACTAGTCAGATCTTGATTGAGGACACTGACGGCGGAAACTATTACCCAGCTAAGTCCCTGAAAATCCTATGCTGTGTTTGTTAACTGTATAGGGCTGAGCTGGATCTGACCAGGATTGGCCCTGGGTTTAAGCCCGTGCTCCGCACACGGATCCTATCCAGATGCGATTTATTTATTTTTGTTGGGGCCGCGGCTCCTAGGGAATGAAACCACTGGACAAAACGCAGCATGCGTCGACGTGGTGGTGGCTTTCACATGACGGTACATCGGAGAAAATGAGTCAAATGGTAGGTGTTGACACTCGGTGTCTTCCTGAACTAAGCGTCCACGAGGCCAACCCAACAAAAGCAAGACGAAACAAAGGGCAATGCAGCCTTCAATACTACATTTCTTTCAAAAGAGTCTACTACTGCTAATGATTCACCGTAGATGACTACAACTTGCAGCCTAGGCACACCTGTCTACTTTCCACTACCATAATACATGGCTACATGCATATGTACCGGTACTTTTGGGAGCACCGGAGTCCCGCCAACTGTTTCAAATGTTAAGAAGCAGTCTTCACTGGTCTGAGTCGATATGGACCATTTTGCTGTGGCTTCGGTGGTGGGACGTGAGGGAACAACTTGTAGAGGATCTGCTTCCACCAGGACATCGACTCCGTTCCAATCTTCGGTGTAAATAACCCTCTCTCTTCCTCCTCCTTTCCATCTTCGTTCGATTCGGTATCATTATCAGCGTGGATTTTACCATTTAACTCGTTTGAGTCATGCTCGTAATGCTGGCGTTTTGTACCGTTCTCGACGCGAAGAGTGTCGCTGAACTCGAAGTGTTTGGCAGATGCAGGGAGCGCGTTGCCGCTCACGAGAAGAGAGACCGAAACCACTAGTACCAGTACAACGGCACGCAGATGCATGTTATTGCTCCCTCGGGCAAAACAGAGCGAATTGAAGACTGACTGTGATTGACGGAGCTGTCGGTACGGGAAAATGATCAGAGAAAAATCTAAACTGGAATGTCGGCAGTATGGTATTGCTTCTTGATGACGGGAATTTGCATGAACATAAGCAAATACAGGTATTCCCAATGTCGGAGACGATTGCGTTGGTACGCCCACTGCATCAACGGTGTGTAACAGATCTCTAAAGCGGACTCCCGAAGCGAATACAGATACCCCTCGCCAAATTAGTAGCTGAGATAACTAATAATCGCTCAAACTTAATACAAAAGCCGGTCCACCGACTCGGTAGATTGGCTTTACTATGGAGCTTACCTAATAGGTCCCCATTTCTCAAAGCTAATACGAAAATATTCCCGGATCGACCCAGTTCTCGCAGTTTTAGGCGCCTACTCGTCCCAAAATATCACAATAATAGGTATGTGACCCTTTCTAACTCACAATTTGCTTATTTGTTGGGAACATATTTGGAGTAAATGCCTAAAAATTGAGATTTTAACGCCTCGAAATCTAATAAGTTGCTGTACTTGATACAAAAGCCTTCCACGGGTGGTATTAAATTGGCGAGGGGTATCTGTACATGTATTAAACCCACAGTTTTATCGCCACGGACTATACATGTACCGTACCGAGTTAAAGTGTGGCTGAGCTACTACAGTACTGTAGTTTTTTCACAGAATCGTACGCCTCGGATTATTTCGCGATAAAAGTTTTCATACTTGAATACCCTGGCTCAGGGTCCCTGAATACTGCTAGCAACAAACATAGCAAGTGGACTACAGCGAATCAATCGCAGGGTCGTGTGTGTTGTTAGTGTTGATGTCCACGCTAAGAACCACGCCACCTACAAGTGCTAATGGTATTTTTTGTGAAGCATAATACTTCAGTACAAATTTTTTATTGTACATTTCTACTGCAATATTACTTTTCTACTTTGAATTTTCGATAAGCATCACGTCTATCATTCATCTTTTCATCATGCCCTGTTGCCACTTGCTGTCTGCTGGGCTCGTGCTGCTCACGTTCCTAGGCGTCTTCGGACCCACAATATTACTCTGTCACTCTGCAACAGCCTTACAGTCACCTGACCAACCCCCCACCAATGGCAACTCACAGCAAGTGGTGAATGTCGTCGTAGTAGGTGCCACGGGGGACTTGGCAGCAAAGTATCTGTGGGTGGCGATGTTCCGTTTGGCGTTGAAAGTCAAATTGAAATCTGGACGGTCGTTTCGCTTCTTTGCGGGGGCATCAAATACTTTGGAGCGAGGGAGAATATGGCAAGAATCTTTTTTCGACAAGGTGTTTGCTGAGAGAGTGTGCGGAGTTTTGGAAGGGAAGCACGAGCAGTTTTCGACTGCGCAGACCAAATGTCATGAGTTTCTAAAGACGGAATTCAAACCAAGTATCCAGTATGCTTCGTTGCGGACGGAAAGTCATTATCGAGAATTGGGGAGGCAGTTGATGGAGGTGAACGAGCAGATGATGACAGAGGGCAGGGAAGAGGGACGAATTGTTTATCTCGCTATCCCGCCGCAGTTTTTCCTTCAGGTGGGAAGTTGTGGTTATCGAAGATGCTGTGTATTAGGATGCTGACACTTGTAGGGCCTGGTAATGATCTAGAGTTGTGAGATGATTCATCGCTACTTGCGACCGCAGCGAGCGGGGATAGATTTTGCTGATCCGTTCCTGCGGGTTGTGGTGGAAAAGCCTTTTGGTCGGGATCTTCAATCTGCACATGAGCTTGCTACGCGTCTTCGAGCAATATACAGCGTACGCTAGAGTGCTGAAGATGGTACAGTGGCTAAAGCTCTTAACTTTGTTGTGTTCATTATCTTTTGGGTGATTGCAGAATGACGAGCTGTATGTGATAGACCACTACGCCGGAAAGCCTGTTGTGCTTGCTCTTCGCAACTACTTCCAGCTCAATGCTGGTGCACTGCATCCACTATGGAACTCGGAACACATACAGGATATCCATGTACGTGTCGTATTGCCTTGTATTCGAAAGTCTTGCAGCGGAGATTGACTTCAGTCTGATTTTTGCGTTGTGTTGCAGATCGAAATGACAGAAACAGCAACACTGAAAAATCGTGTGCATTACTTTGACGGGTAAGCATGACTGCACACCTCTCAGCTTGATAATCCTTTCGCTTGACAGACCGACTTTGATGTTGGTGCAGTGCCGGCATCATTCGCGATATCATGGTGAATCACTTGCAGCTGCTTCTGAACGTTGCAGTGGCGCCATCATTTGAACCAACCATCTACTCAGCATCAATCTCATCAATTGAATGTGCCCGGAAAGTCCATGAAGCCCAACTGCGCTTTATCAAAGCGCTAAAGGCCCCGCGTACTGCGACCCAGCAATCGCTTATCGTCGCGCAGTACGACGAATATGCTGCACACTACCAAGCCGAGATGGACGAAAGCCTTGACAAGAGTGACCACTTCACTCCGACAGCTGCAATGATAGAGTTCACCAGTTCATTAGATATATGGGGAAACACCACCTTTCACTTTGCTGCAGCCAAGGCCACTCCAGAACGACTCCTGGCAATTACTGTCACCTTCAAGGACGGCATTTTTCCCAGTACGGAAGCTGCATGCACTTTCACGGTAATTATCCAGCGAGCACTCAAGGCCGGCTCTCGTCACAGCCATAGAATTGAATGGTCTTGCGATATCAACGGATTGCTGCCAGAGCTTCAACTCCCTGACGGCTGGGAATACCTGAATTCCGACGACCACCTCGTCATAACCCCCGCAGAAGCCATACAAAACCTGCAGGATATGGATGCAGTCACGTGGGAGCTAGGAGATGAACCATCAGCATACGATGTCTTGCTGCGTGAGGTAGCAAGCGCTGCCACTGAACACTTCGCGGACCTGGACGAGGTAGAAGCAGCTTGGGCATTGTGGACTCCAGTAGTACATGCTGCCGAGGCCCTCACACCACAATCCATCGGCAAGAGCAAAACAAACAACTTCCTCGAAGTCGAGACATCCCCTGATGGTCAACTAAGGCACGCATCATATCGAGCCGGGACATCTCCGTGGGAACAGCTCCACTCCAACTCAAAACCTCAGCATACACCTCCAACACCTAGAGAAGAGCTGTAGCCAGCGAAAGTCCGCCATAACCCGTAACCACATGTAGAACTAGTTTTAGTCCCACAATTCCGGCGTCAAAAACCTGTTCCCGAAAATGAACATCAAGTACGGGGCCATTTGTGCAGGACACATCACTTCAAACACTTCCAGCTTGCAAATTCTCAGCGGGAAAATCCAATCCTTCGGCACTCTAAAGTGCTTGACCACCGTTGCGTTCGGCGCTCTCGTTACTCCACTGTCTTCATCCTCTCCCACTACTGGGCAGTGCATGCATCGCTGCCAAATCTCCGACGGTTCCGGACCCATGAGCTTCTCCACAATAACCCCATTACCCACAACCTCCTCCTCCACAGTGGGCGCTGCTGCTGGCCTCACCTCGTCCTTGAAAAGTCCCTCAAACTCTCCAAATGCGAAAATATTGGCATACAATCCAAATTTTGTATCCACGAATCTCACAGGCACCGCCGTCGACGTGTCTCCAGCTTCGTACAGTGAACTATTGAAAACTGTAAGCTCATAGCCTTCCGGGACCTCCAACTTCTCCTTATTAGTAGTACGTAAGAACTCTAACCCAGTCATAGTGACGCCTATATCGGCGTTATAGTCCCACGGCACGAGCTGTCGCGCCCTGTAGACCCCTAATAAGGTGCCGCTGTCGATCCAATACACCACATTAGCGTTCTCCAACATCACTTTAAGAGCGTAGACTAGGTCTTCCAGGGCGTGCAGCCGCTGGTCCACAGTGACACACACTCCGGGTTTGACGTAGCGCGCGTCACGATGGGCGCTGGAGATGCAACGACGCAGCGCGTTGGAGGACGGAAGGCGGTCGCTTAGCAGACCACCATCATGCAGAGGCGCATACAGCAGGAAGAGCCCGAAGAGAAGCAGCTGCGAGGCCACAATGAGCGCGAACTTGAGCTCCCGGCGCAACGAGACCATCGTGGGAGAGTGAAGTTTTGATTGTGTGACGTGGCGCGGGGTACACAAAACTATGAAAAATGATAATGGATGAAGTTGGATGGGCGATAATGAACGTAAGAGACCGGTTGTTGCTCATTTCTTGTTTCAGAATTCGGTGGATGAATATCGTTAACTCTCCGACTATACTAGAACTCATTATATAGCTTTTTGGCCAATAGGATGCATCTTAAGACGGAATTATTTTTATTAGCGAATCAACGGTCGCCCACCACTTTATTTTAACCAATCAGAGACCGTTTGAGCTTATGAAGGCCGCGTGTTCACAGCCCCGACGTATCGAGTCGGAGGTCGTGGCCAAGATATTGATATCCCTCTACAAATTCTCAGTCATTCGCATATTTGCAGAATAACCCTCAAGCTCCGACGCCCCGACCAACGATGAGCCTCAGCGACCTTGCACCCACCAACACGAAACGCGCCCGCGAAGGAGCGGCAAAGCTTTCTTGAAGTTCCTGAGGGGCGAAGCCGTCGGCTGGGAATACCTAGAGACGTGCATGATGCGCGAAAGCGCCCCTCTCATCCTGGAAGCGGTGGTGGACAAGTTTGGCATGTACCTCGCCTTCAAGGAGGGTCGTAAAGGCCAGCTCCTAGCCCGACACTCGGTCATGCAGTACTATCGGCAGGCGAAGAACTGGCTGCTGGATCAGTTCCCCCAGCATCGCGCGGCAGTCGACAACAACCTGCTCAATAAGGGACAAGTGTTGGAACGACACTGCATGAAACGCGAGTCTGGAACGTTCGTTAACAAGGCGCCGGCGTGTACGAAGAAGGCGCTCAAGTAAATGACTGAGTACCTCTATTCGACTGCTGTTACTGCCGCTGACTACCAGGATGCCGCGCTCCTCTGCCTCTGTGGTACCTCTTCGGACGTGCGTCGGACCTAACGCTTCTACGCAAGGCAAATCTATCCATCGGGGCTGGAGACATCTTCTTCGTTCGCTTCATCAGGGTCAAGATGTCTGAAGAGCAAGGTCTATCGCTTTTCCCAGACGCCGATTTTGCCACGTGCCCTCTGCTTGCCATCGCTCTTGCGCTGATCACGCAGCAATTCCGACGGTGTCCCTGCTGAACCAACTTCCTGAACAGCAGTCGATGTCTCAAGAAGCGTTGACCCCAGCCACGCCATTAATCGACTGGATCAACCATCCGGAAGCCGTGGCGACACTGCGGGCGGCGCACGTTGACAAGTCCAAGAGCGCTGATGCGTCGCCAGGTATCCACAGCTACGTCAACCGTTTCCTTGAGCGAGTCGTCACGAAAGCAGGAGTGGCTGAGCGATTGACATCCCATTCGTTTCGCCGTGGAGGAGCGCAGCACGCGAACGGTGCCGGCATGTGCGTCCAGTGGATCTTCGACAGAGGAGCATGGAACATGACGGCGACGAACAAGGCCTCCGCTTATGTCTTCAACACTCCAGCCGAGGACCACAAAGTCGGAAGAGTCTTGAGCAGCCACGATCCCGAGAAGCCCGTCCCTCTTCTGACACTGGACGCCTTCGACTCCGATACGCAGGCGAAGATCCGAGGTGTTGCGTCGTCGCTCTTCTCATCTTCGTTCGGTATGGAGACGACATCGTACAGCGTCAATGCACGCGTAGTCGACACGCTAATGGCGTACCTGTTGCGCCACTACCCGTTGTTGAAGGAAGCCAAGGCTGACGGGCTTGCAGTTAAACGTATCGAAGCATGCGCCATCAAGAAAGCCGTTACCGTGAACAAGCTCCTGGCGTGGTCGGCGTACCTGTCCTGTAATACAAGCGCATCGAACACCATAGCGGACACACCCACTCCAGCAACCACGATCGACATCACTGAACACCCAATATTTCGACACCAAGCAGCCTTGATTCAGCAATTAGTCCAAGTCAACCACACGCTTGACACGCGGATGTCTATGATGGAGGCTAAGGTCTACAACAAACACGAACGGACACCACCAGCACAAGCCACAAGTGAGGACGCTACCGACAATGCACCACCGGCGAAGCGACGACGTACCTCTACAGCTTCCAGCTTGAAAAATGTCTGGTTCTCCTGGTACGCTCAAGTGCCGCGCATGTGGAACTCGACCAACGCAACCATGAAGCATACTCGATCCACCTCCAAGCTGGTCGTTGCGTTCTTGAAGCCCTTCCTTCCAGACGGCTTCGAATTGGACGAGAAGGAGCAGCGCTACCGCGACGAAGTGCTAGCGATCGGCACAGCAACTGAAACGAAGCTGCTATTGTTTCTCCGTGAGCACGACATTAAGTCCCGCGGAGCCCAAAACGTCTTGAAGTCCATGCGTAAGCTGCACTAGAGTGGTCATCTTAATGATCACATCCGCCGCTATCAGCAGCTTCAAGCAGCAGGGCGCATCGTTGACTCCGTGCCGTCACACACACACACCATCATAGGTTTAGTCTCCACCTCGTATTTAAGCAAAGTTTACCTTTTTGATGAGCACCAGTCATTCTCCTCCACTGTGCGCTTGGTTGTTCTTGAGCTCACTCAGCAATTTCCAGCTTCTCCGCCATGCCGTCGAAGCCCACCAAGAACGAAATCAGCTCCTCGTAGAAGTTCAAGACGCTCTGCGTCGCTGCTAGCAAGGATCACAAGATTCGTCTTAGTGATGAAGCCATTCGACACCTCCGACTCACCATGAACACGATTGTAGCCTCCGCTAGCTTGCTGCCCGAAGCCATCAGCGTCATCTACGCCTCGCTGGTCCAACGGAAGAAGCGACGGGCGACTCTTGAAGACGTGCGCGAATGGCTCGTTGAGCCTCCCCCAGCTGGTGAAGAAGCCACCGAGGCTACCGATGGCGAGAAGCAGCACCACGTTCGCAAGCTGCTGACGTGGAAGCGCGTGAATCGGCAGACGTACTACCTGGTTGACTGGCAGTCAACGTGGGAGCCGCGCGCGCGCACATCCACGATGCCGTCGTCGCTGCCTTCGAGAAAGAGCGTCGCCTTCCAGTCCGCAAGCGCTTCTTCGAGGACGAGGCTGTGGAAGACAACTCGCTCAACGACACGGAAGGATAAGACGACAAAGCGTAAGGAGTTAATACAGGGTGTATTACATGCTTAAGAATCAGAGACTTGAGATAAACAGTGGTAGCATCGTATTGAACACTAAGCTTAACCTCCTTTCGGAACAGCAAAGTTAACCTCGTTACAGCGTACTCAAACATACATGTGAGTGCAGCATCGAACACAAAGCTTAACCTCCTCTCGGAACAGCAATGTTAACCTCAACACAAGCAAGCACACCACGCACAGAGAGCAAAGGTGGCCGCATATCGCACATACATACAACATACAAACATGTAGTCAGCCCGCGGCGGCGAGCCATTGGGCGAGATAGTAGGGAGTAGTCGACTTGAGCCTTGTTAGAAAAAAAATCAAGAATGGCGCTAGCTTTGGATTTGCGGCTTCAGAAGCCAACCATCTCCACAAAAAAACCCTTTTTGTGAGGTTTTATCCACGTCTTTCCTGCAAGCCAGTGGTTGGCCTGAGTAATTTCCGTAAAAACTCTCGTAAAAAGGCCGATTTTCAGATCGGGCCCTCATTCCTCAATTTGCCACGGGGCGTGAACAGGTCTCATGGCGCCCTCTTTACTAAGAAATGCATCTTTTCGTTTTTCTCCGTTTTCTCGGCCCACAGGCCGAATTACACACTCACTCTAATTAGTTAATACTTGTGTACTTTTTCGTGTCACGCGGTAGATTAAAAATTTCCTAGGCATCTCGAAAGAGCACAAAGACATCGGATTTGGACAGATCTCGCTGAGCTGAAGCCAATCATGGTCTCAGGTTGGCAAAAACATGAATATTGTAATCACAAGAGCTGATTCAAAGTTTAGTTTTACGCTACATAAATCGTAACCATAATTAGTCAGGGTGTATAGCCTGGGAATCCGGCTATAAACTCGCTATAAACCGGCCTTTCACACGCCGCCTCGTTCGCCCATCCCAATATTAGCTCCCCTAACCACATACACAACTACTACATAATATACACACTGGACACACAACTATGGACTGGTTTTGTTGCGGGTCGGAGAGATCGGAGGTCGGAGATTTTTTTGGTATGGATGAATACGGTAAGGTTGAATATGGTCACTTTTGCGACTATACTAAAAGTTTTTTACAGTTATCTGGCCAATCATATTCATATTGGACATAATTGACCAATCAAATTGGGTTGACTATGATAAATAACCAATGAACATATAGGGGGTTAGGTGAGTCCTGTAAGCCAGCCGTTCCGACGTATCGGGTCGGAAAACTTTGAAAAATATGTGTATTGCCATTCATTTACCAAGTCAACTACGTATCACTTGCATATTTGCCTTTCATCCGACAAGGGCCATGGGTTTAGAAGAACTAGAGCCTAGCAACACTAAGCGTGCTAAGGCTACGGCTGTGGCAACTTTTAAGAAGTTCTTAATGTCTGAGGGTGTTAGTGATGAGTACGTGCGTACTTGTATTGAACGTGATGATAGTGGAAAGTGTTTTGTATATGTAATGGATAAGTTTGGTATGTTTCTTGCATTTACCGAGGGCAAAAAAGGCAAGCTGTTGGCTCGAAACACTTCGATGCAATACTATCGGCAAGCTAAATTATGGTTACTCGAACCTTTCCCTCAGCACCGAGCTGCACTAGAAGCACGGTTGCTGAAAATGGGGAAAACACTTGACAGCTTTTGTTTGAAGAGATATGGTGGTGGCTTAATCAGTAAGGCGCCACCATGCTCTAAGACAGATTTGAAAAGAATGCTTGTAAATTTGTATGTTAACGCAAGTTGTTCAAGTGACTACCAAGACGCTGCCTTACTCTGCTTGCTCTGGTACCTGTTTGGCCGAGCGTCGGACCTTGCTCTGCTGCGGAAGCAGAACATCTCGATCGATGCGGGCAAGGTGCTCTCCGTTCGCTTCATTCGCATGAAGACGTCCGAAGAGCAGGGCCTCTCGCTCTTCCCGGACTCAGACTTCACCACTTGCCCGCTGCTTGCCGTGGCGCTAGCATTTCTCAGCCAAGCTGCGCCATCTGCGGATGTCATCGACAACCTCCCCGAGCAGCCAAGCCAGACCTCCATCCAGCTGTCTCCGGACGTGCCGCTGCTGGAGATGCTGGACCATCCGACGGCGACCTTGGGACTTGACGCTCCAACGACCGGCGGCCTGGACACGACTCCGACCATCTACGCCCACGTGAACCGCGTGCTCGATCGCGTCGCTAAGTCCGCTGGCGTTGAGGCTGCTCTGACCTCTCACTCGTTTCGGCGGGGAGGGGCTCAGCACGCGAACGCTTGCGGGCAGCTGACAGCGCGTTGGACCTTCGATCGCGGTGCCTGGAACATGACAACAACAAACAAGGGGTTTAATTACATCTTCAACACCAGTGCACAAGACCACAAGATCAGCAAGATACTCAGCGACCACGGTGCTAAAGCCAAGGTCGCGCTCCAGACGCTGAAGGCCTTCGACTCCCAGACGCGCACCAAGATCGACGCTGTCCAACGTCTCCTGTTCGCGACCTGTCAGAACCTCGAAGCAACAAGACACAACGTCAATCAGCCCGTCCTCGATGTCCTTACCGCCTGTGTGCTTCGACACTATCCACTGCTGAAGGAACTCAACCCAGAAGCTCCAGCTATTAAGCGCGTGGAAGCTTGCGTACTTCACAGCGGTAGCTCGGTGGCAGACCTCCTCGGCTGGTCGACGTATCTAGAATCCGCGGCCGCTACCTGCACCAAGAACAGCAACACAGAACCCACAACAGCGCAAGCCACCAAACCAACTGAAGTATCCGAGGAGCAGAAGATCATTCGTCATCAAGCTGCTGTCATTAACCAATTCATGGTGCACATCCAACGCCAAGATGTGCGGATAGACGCGTTCGAGACCAAGCAAAACAACGATCCTGTCCAAGCTACAAGCAAATGTAAGGAGCCAGCGATCACAGACACTGATGTTAGCAAGCCAAAGAAGAAGCAACGCAGGTCGTCGGCGACTCACCTTCACGCTACCTGGTTCGCGTAGTACGCACAAGAGCCGAGGATGTGGCAGGCGCCAATCTCGAAGCAGCAGAAGTCCGACGCCAAGCTGCATGTAGCCTTCATGAAGCTGTTCTTGGACGGCGGGTTCGAGCTGGACGCGACAGCATCGGACTATCGCGATCGAGTCTTGGACGTGAGCAAGCAAGCGGAGACGGCGGTGCTGGCTTTCCTGGCCGACCGCAAGACCACGTCGCGCGGGTCCGGCGCTGTCCTCAAGCACCTGCGTACCCTTCACCGCTCTGGAGCCCTGAACGCCATGATCGAACGCCATCAACGCCTGCTGCAGACCGGTGTCATCAAAGATACGGCTCCTGGATACACACAGGACGTACTAGATATAGTTAGTTAGTAAGCAAGCTAGCGGTAATGCATGAATACATCTTAAAGCAAGTAGTGACAACGGCTGAAATCGAACCAGCAGCCTCAGAGCTTAGCTCTGCGCTCTACCATTGAGCTACGTTGTCGGAAGGGGGGGGGGGTCTCGGCACCAGCGCTTGCTGAATGCTGAGCGTACAGGCTGTACGGCCTGAGAGGCCGAGCCGGAGGTCTGCGCAATAGCGTAGAAAAAATGAAGACTGAGCGCGAAGACTCCTCGTCGGCCTGCGAGTGTTGAGGTGTGTGGCTCGTAGCCACTAGTTGGCTGCGTGTCTGTACACTAAGAAGTGGCAAGATTTTATTGGTAGATGAGTAGCCAATAGGCTAATCCCAGCGATGGCTGGTTTCCGGCATCCTCGTAATATCCGGACAGATGTCTCGTTATCCAGACCATCTCAAAAATCTGGCCTCATTGTTGAATGTACGGGCTCGAGAGCCCTGTGCTTTCGAGCCAAATTTGCATGTTTATAGTAAAAGGCGTTTTTCTCAGCCCACAGGCCGTTTCAGGCGATTTCCTACCGCCTATAGAAAAGGCTAAAACAAGCTCTCTGTCTGTTCCGATCTCGTTATTGTTTCCCCTAAACCATAGTACACCACTTACACATAAAATACAGACCCCAAAGATAAATGTACCAAGGTAGTGGTACACGTCGGAGAGGTCGGCAGTCGGATAAATTTTGGTATGGACCGTTTCTTACTTCTTCGACTTGGATTTCGTTTTGCGTCGTTTATGTTACTATTGTGCGTTCTACTCAAAATTTCCATGCGTGGTTCTTTAGATCTTCATTCCAGTTTGTAAGTACCTGCCTTAAGAGTATGCACGAGTTCAAATTACCTCTAGCCCCGTAGTGTGGTTACAATTTTGTCAAAGGGTTTGCAGAAATGCAAAGATAGAGTGATATTCAAATAAAGGTCATGGGCAGGAAGTGACTTGATCTTCTTGTTGCTAGCAATAACTCTGCCAAATCATTGAGTCTTGCGAGCAGAAATAGACCAACTAATCAATAACGGGGTTCTCGGGGAGCGCCGTCTCGTCAGAAGACGAGTTGATATCCGAGCGCGATGGCGTCATGGGCGCGCACAAGGCGACGGCGAACACGAGCTTGATGGTTGCGGTGAGCACTGCCAACACCAATGACATCGTGGTAGTTACGGTCCGTTCGACGTACACTATCAGGGCGCTCTCTGTGAACGGCAAAACGTGTAGCGATGCGGTTGCGGCGTGCCTCTCGGTTGCGTTGCTGGATCTCTCGGCGTTCGTTGAGAATGTTTTTTCTTCAATCTCACTCAGGCGCTGCAAGTAACGCGCGTAGCTGTCGCCATCTTCATGACGCAAGGGATTGACGCGAATATGAAAGTTTGTTAGTGCCACGCAGGCCTGAAAGAAGATGTCGTAGTTCTCTTCATCCCAGCGATATTTGGCAGCACATATCGACCACAGAGTACACAAGCGCCCGAAGTAATTCTCTACCAGAATGCGGTCGTGAGCGATGCGCTCGTTGGTCTCAACCTGGGCTAGCGTGAGGGCCTGCAGGGACAGTCTCTTGTGCGGGGTGACGGCGCGGAAGTCATGCGCCAGTCCTTGATAGCCCTTATCAGCAAGGACAGTCCAGTAGGCAGGATACTGAGCGACAAGAAGACCATGATCTTCAAGCTCGTCGTCCCCGTCGGCTTTGCGCAAAGTCTGGGTGTGAAAGTCCGCGTTCTTGCGGGAGGTCTCAATGTCGGCTTCATTGCCTGAATAGTGAGGCGTGCAATTAACCGCTTGGCCATTGGGTAGTACACATACCTCCACTTTGTAGCCATGGAGGTGGTGCTTTTTGCTGTAGTACAGTCTGCGTTCCTTCATGCCACTAGCCGGCATATTTACTGCTGCAACGTAACGTCAGTAACATAGCGCGGGTAGGGATAGTTAGTGAACGCGCGACAACCAATTACAAGCCTCCTCGTGGAGAACTTGTCGAGCGCCGAAGCAACCATGGTCTCGTACAGGTACGGCGCCACGAACAAAACGAACTTGGTGATCATCTTTTGGAACGACAGCGATTTCACCCGGAAGACCGCCGCCACTACGTCCCACTTCCTGCAGTTCTTGAGCACGGTGAGCAACATAAACAGCACGACCTTGCCACTGTAGGTGCACTTCCGCCCGTGACCCGTGTTCCAGTTCACGGTCACGTGGTCCCGCACGAGACTCCAAAGGCGCTCGAACTCAACTGGCCCAACGTTTGTCATGCTCAGAATGCTTTCAGATTCGGCGTTAAAGAAGGAATGGTAGACCGGGGACGGCGAGTCCACCTCGTCATCTGAGTCGCTGCGCGCCAGCAGTACGACGTCGGCACGACTTGTGAGGCGGTCGTTGTTTATCTGGCGAAGGGTTGCGATGATTTTCAGAGCATGCTCCGGGGTTATGCCGGTCTGGGTTCGTGCTCAGGCACGGGGGGTTGGGAGGCGACCATGGTAACTTCGTGAGAACTCGGCGAATTTGGAAATGAACTGGTCTTACCCTTGTCAACCGAACTTCAACCATAGCCTAAGGCACACGCAATAGAATGACGCTTTGGCACTCCGCACATCTTCATACAAAAACTATCTTGCCTATCAAAGTGTCAGACCTTGCTGATTCATAGCACCTCTCACTGTTGTACATGGCGGGCCAACGCAGTTGGTTGAAACGTCGAAAAGTCTAATATTCTGACGTGAAGGTCTAAAAAATCAAGCACTCAGCCAATCGCGCAAGCCATAGAAGACGCTGATAAGTACGAATCGTACTTAGAAGGGTATCACAAAACCATATGTTTTCGCGCACGCGCGATTCACTAATGACTTGCCTTTGTATTGGCGACGATTGGCGTGGTTCGGACATGCGGCCCGATTTTGTAAATTTGGCCGGTATTCACAGTACTAGGCCACAAACTTAAAAAGTACAGTATCCGTAAATTATTGGTATGCATTGTACATACCTGTGTTATTTACGATACCATTGTGTATAGCTCAAACAATGCAGTTACTGATGTATTGGGGCATAATTATTCTAAGCTGCGGTATTTACGGATCTAACTCTGTCACTTTGAATGCAGCTGACTTGCATCGGCAAATCTGGAAAAAAAACCATAGTAAGGTTCAATAATTTCAAGAAAAAACTCTATTTGAATCGGGTGAGAGATTGTCGTATCTAATAAACATGCTATGTTCGCTAAATGTCAGCCAGTTACTTTAGGGCCTCGCTAAACTCAACCAGCACCTTTCACAGTCCCGCTTCTCGAGTTATACGAGCACGACCAACAAGATAACAAGTACCGCCGCGCAAGCTGTGGACCGTCTCAGCCGTCAGTGGGAGGACGAGGCCGCTAACCTTGCCACGAGCCACCAGAACTTCGGTGACGTCGCCCGCCACGTCGAGGAAGAAGCGTCTGACTCCAGTTCCCCTATCCTCGCTGAGTACACCGCCAATGGTGGAGATGATACGCTCAAAGGGATGACCTACTTCTCTGCCCCCGAACTGGATGCGCTTTGGGCCCTCGTCGAGCTTGCAGTAGCAATTACGTGGGCGCAAGGTCGTGGTCGTAAGCCGTCTGTTTCAGTAAAGGATGCGCTGTTCATCACGCTGACAGTTCTGAAGCACTTCGACACATGGCAGAAGCATGCGATTGACTTCAGCATCGGCGTGTCGACGCTAGAGAAAATGGTTCATCGCGTCATCCAGACCGTTGAGCCCGTGCTGTACCCACAGCTGATCAAACGTGTCAACATGTCCGAGCAGATGGAAGCATCCGACACTTTCACCAATTCCCCGCACGGCCTGTATGCGACGGACGTCAAGTTCCAGCCGGCATATCGACCGAGTGGACGCTTCACGGAACAGAAAATCTACTTGTCTGCGAAGCACGAGTTGTATGGCTTCAAGATTGAGTGTTCTGTCGCACCGCCAGGACTGGCTGTAGATGTTTCAGACCACTCACCTGGGTCTGCGTCGGACCTTGCCATGATGCTCGACCGACTATCCATTCATCGGCAGATGCTACGCAAGGAAAACGCATCGATCCCCGAATTGGGAGTTGAATCGACCCAGTTACCCCAGATGTGGGCTGTCTTGGTAGACAAGGGTTACCAAGGTGCTGGCCGGGTACTCCGAATGATACAGCCCAAGAAACACTCGCGAGGGGGTACCCTTGACCGTGACGACATTGCGCGCAATAGGGCGGTTTCGGCGGATCGTGTTCTCGTCGAGAACTTCTTTGGTCGGATGTGCATGCCGTGGAAGGCTGCCTACGCAACGTTCAAGTGGATCGAGTGCCGGTCCGATAGCGTCGCTCGCCTTTGCGCAGCGCTAACCAACTACCACGTAGGCTTAATGCCGCTTCGCGCTCGCGACAGTGATCACTACGATATGGTGCTTGCAAAGTATCAGTCGATGGGTGAACGTGTTCGTACGCAGCGGGCTAGGGCCCAGCGGTACTACCGTATGTACCAGCAGCTACGTTCTCGCCCAGCCCCGTACAACACTCGACTGCCTCAGCGCGAAACCCAGTACAACTCTGACAGTTCGTTCTTGTTAATTTGTAGACTGGACACCTCTTGGCCGTGGCAAGTTTGCTTCTAGCTTATTAAGGGAATACAACAATGTTTTTAGGCGGTTGCTTCGGCTGTTACTTTATGCGTTCTAAATCTAACCGTGACACTAACCAACTCGACATCAGAATGGATGTAATTAGACTCCGTGCAGCTAGATAGGATTAGGCTGCAACTTCATAACGGTGAAACCCACGGAAGCCGCAAAAGCCAGGTGCCCACTAATGCACACACCACGCGCCATCTTAAACTCCACAATGCACTACAGGGCTTGGAATGTGACGTTCATAGTACTTCGGCCCGCCACCCCCTTGGCTATCGATGTCAAATTGGAAAGTGGTATGGGAACTGCTAGTGTCGGCGGCAACACTTGAACTTTAAGCCCACCGGATTTATTTATAGGCACAATACAGGTGATATTAAAGCATACTGACTCTCGTGAGAAATTCTTCGAAAAATAATTTTTGGGTCACAAATGTAGCCAACCGTTTTTCATAGGATCGTACTTAATCCATATGATCCACCCTGGGTGGTGAATTGTTACCGAGATGCAAATCTATTAGAAATAACAGTTGTAATCCCGTAAATTATCATCTGCTACCTGAAAAAGCAAGTCGTCCAGCAGATAACTACAAATTCATATGTAACTGAGTCTTTCGCAAAACGATGGTTCATGTTCTAAGGAACACTTTTTGAGACTGTTATCTACTGTACGATGTTTTCAAATCAAAAATGATCCCATAATGAGCGCTGAGTCTTCGTCGTTCTGGCCATGTGCAAATCTACTCTAAATTATCTGCTTTCAATCAGATACACTTTCGCAAAGCGAAATACTGAGGGCTGAGTAGGCGTTGACCGTTCTATTCGGTCAAGATGATCAGCTCGTGCACATATGGTCGACTCTGTACAGTGCGAAATAGTAAATACCAAAACCACCGGTAGAAACTGTGTACAGCACAGCATATTCAGCTTGAGTACCAGTGTAACGACCCACCAGCGCCACGGGTCTCGTTGACAGAGACGCAGGCTGCCATGCTCTCATCCACTCAGTGGTCAGACAGCCACGTGCCTTGCTAGAAAGCAATCATATTGCTACCCCAGGTTGCAATGTAACTGCAACTTCAAATACATTCATCCTGTTTATATTGTTTTCGGTAAGTACTACGGTTTGGACATCAGCCCGGTTCACATGAACCGAGGCCCATACCAAAGCTATCGTACCTTAAGATCTCCCACAAGGGGAATTAACGAGGAATTACCTTATCCGAGTTGAGATCCACTCGGATGGCCCCAAGTGGGACTATTAAATGGACCCACTCACTTTTGCGGGGTAGGTTTGAACTAGGGTTATTCTCAGAAAAGTAAGACCTAAAGTGATTGACGTACTTTGACAAGAATGCATCGCTGGTTTTCTCGTTGGAGCAGCGTCATTTTGAAATTTGCTCACATTGCAACTTGTGTATCGATGGTTGCGATTCTTCGCAACGGAAGACAGCTCCGCACTCCACCGGCCGCTGTCCAAGCGCCAAGAAAGGTTGGGAGGCACAAAATTAAGGCCCCGCGCACCTGCTACAAGTGCAAGCGCACGTTGAAGACGCCCCAAGGTCTCCGGAAGCATTTGGCGCGCAAGAATCGTTGTGATAAGCGCTCCGATGCTGCTCGCGTTGAGGCTCGCAAGTTCGTTCGTCGCCTAGCTAGTAAGGCGTACTACATACGGAAGAAGGATGGGATATCTCTGGAAGACTGGCGGGAGGTCATGCCGCTAACGCGTCTTCAAGAAGCTCGCCGGACAGTCGAATCTATGGCTAATCGTTAGAAGACAGGAATCTAACTCCCGACAAATACACTTGCGTGAGCGATAAACAACACATATTCATGCTATCTTATCTGAATTACTGCCATCGTGATAGAGGCCTTGCAATCACTCTGTCGCACGAGATTTTCGAAGACGTTTCTTGAAAAACTATGGCAATAAAAAAGGGTTTTTTGTGCTAATTTTGAAAACTTAACATTGATATTTGTCAATCAGTTTTAGAAAGATTATCATCATTTTTGGCGCATTATTACCAAAAACAGATCGATTATTATCATTTTTCATTGATTATCATCGTTTTCAGATAAAATATTACATTTGTACTGTCGACAATCTAAGGAAACCTAAAGCGAATTCTTTATTTAGTTTTAGTTTTTTGTAAACTGTCCATTTCTACGGCTGCCTACTTGCTTCCTTTTGTTTTTCTACGTTTATGCTTTGGTTTTGGACCCGGTTTCTCCCCGCGCTTACCCTTTTCTGGTGTCGACACTTTAACCGTTGGAACCTTCACACTGTCGTCTGTGCGAAACTCACCGTCCAATGGCAGAGGACTGCAGCGAATATGTCGCTCGTAAGTGTCGAATCGATAGTCGTTCGGCGTCATATAGAGTCACAATACGTTTTCTGTCAGCAGCGGCTGCGCAAATCGCATGCATACATGGGAATTCGTAGTCTTGCCAATCTCGGCAAGTGCATTCACCACCAGGAAGATCCACATTTCTCCAAGGGTGGATAAAACCCGCACGCTGAGCAGGACCAAGATAGCTAACCATGTAAGAACCCTTCATACAAGGGGTACACTTACATTTTCCGCTTGCAGCTGAAAGTTCATCACGTCGTTTTTGTAGGAACGGGACCAAAGAATCCTCACCAAACCGGAGAGCCCATTCCTCTGCTTTTTGTCTCATTCCAGATGCACGCTCACACAGCTTCATAAAATACGAGTTGAAAGCGTCCAGCGGGTAAACACTACGGCAGTCGTCGCCAATCCAGTTACTTGCCTGTTCCGCAACATTTGAAGTTTCTTCCCCGTATGTTGGTAACTTGTTATTGGCAAGAAATTCATACTTTACCCAATGTTCCTTTTTAATCGTGCCAGGCTTGTCAGCGGCCTTTTTGTTGGTTGATGCAAGCTCTGCGTAGAACAGATTGAAGTCGTTTTCGGAATCGCTATTGGCAATATCAGTGATCAAATTGCGTTCGGCGGCGGTCAGCGAATTAGTTTCTGTAATATTGCGTTTGATATGCTCTAAGCAATACCGGTGGCCAGCCTCTGAAAATGTTTCTGTCACAGCATTTAGCAGCCCCTTCTGTCGATCAGACACCGCAGTGAAACTCTGAAGAGGCCCGAGGGCTTTTTTCACCACAGATAAAAACCACGTCCAGTGATCTTGATTTCCTTTAGGCACCAGCGCAAGGGCGAACGGCTTTACTTGTTTATTGTAATCTTTGGAAGTCGCAACGAGAAAAACACCGTAGGAGTTCATCCCAGCCTTTAGATTTGCGCCGTCAAACCCAAACATTCTGCGGGAGAATGTCGCAATACGAACCCCAATATTTGGAATGAAGCAGGCTCTCTTGAAAGTTCCATCAGGCTCTGTTTCGAAACGCCAAGTTGATCCTGCATTTTTTGCAGACATGGCTTCTAAATATGACCGCAGTTTTGGTAGTTGACTTTGCGATTCGAATGTAGGGAGGCTTCAATACTCAGTTTGATTCGCAAAATTGCAGTAGAGCTGAGTGTAATGCCTTCAGATTTCAAGAAAATTGAAATGCCTCGCCCGGTCATGGTGCTAGTGGATCCGTTATGATCCGGAAGCATTTTTTGCTCAATAAGGGCCTTGGCTCTTGTAGTGTCCTGTGTAGTATTGCGAAGTTTGGTCACGGATCGGGGCACTGAACCTTCAGCAAACGGTGTTGCAGTAGATCCCACATTTCGAAGATGCTTGTGGCAGAAATTGGCTTTAGAAAATTGCCACCTGCCTTCTTTCCTGAGGTGTTGATGAAGAACGGGCAGGAACCCTCAGCGAAACACAAATCTTGATCAAAAAATTGTTGCCCGTTGAGTTTTTTACAGCGATATTTGGCGTTGTGACCGCTGCTGCTGTCTACGTGTAGTTGACATCCGACTTCTTGAGCAAATTGCTTACAGCACCGCCGAATAGCCTGCTGAGTTTGATAAAAGTCGGCTCCAATGTTGCACTTTCCATCTTGAGCCACCCCATAATCTTCCCCCTGTGGATTCGTCGTCTGTATTGGTGTGTCCTCCCCAACAACCCGAACGATTTTGCTGCCGCTAGGTCCGACGCGTCCAGAATGAACTGCGCCGTACCGAAGTTCCTCGGCTTGGCCACCGCCGTCTTCTTTCGTTCGCACATCTCAAAAACTAGCACTGTTAAAAAATGTAAGATTGGTTACGGCGAACGCCTAAAAATATAGCCTCGTTGCGCCGTGCTCAATAATAGATTTGGTATTTTTGCGTAGAATTTGTTATTTATGTAAACACTCTCTTTGGAAATGCGTCGACCCACTTGGGGCCATCCGAGTGGATATCCACTCGGACAAGGTAATTCCTCAGAATTAACCCTCCAACCCCATATGTTGGACCCACCAACATAACGAGAGTATAGCTCTTGAAAACCTAACCACAGCATTTTTCCCATGGTGGACCCACCAACATATTCGATTTTAGACTTGCTGTTTGTATTGAAAATTTACCGATTCTTTATTCAAGTATTTTTTTCGTGTGAAAGATGCTACGATGCACAGGTGTAGAGGTCAAGGAAATGAGAGGAAGGATGGGAGAGAACAGTAAACAAGACAAAAACAGAACGCTCTGGAATGAGTGGTCGCGTGGCAGCTCCTTCTCTCATTTCAAGATTTCGCGGCTCGGTAGCAGACACATGGTTGCGCTGCCGGAGAAGACGCCGTTGCGCCAATATCAGCGCGCAGTAGAAGAAGAAGCAAACATATCAGTGGTGTTGGGCGTGCAAGTTGCGTTGCTCGATCAATACTGAGGTAGCGTGCCCTTCGTCAGTCAAGCCCTGAAAGCTGTGGAGGCAAATCTGCCTGCGAAGGACACGACGGTTGAGGAGGATGGCGATGCGAGGTGTCGGCGTACGATACGGCGGGCAAGGCGTCCGTAAAGGTGAGCGCGTGTACGAAAGCACGGTAGGCAAGGCGACCGAAGGGGGGGAAGGCTGGCGGCGAGCGAGGAGGAAGCACAGGTGAAGCCGTCTGTGAAAGGCGCAGTGGTCGAGTCGGCAATGGTGACAAAGCTATCAGGAGTAAGTGGGCGCCTATAAAGGAGTGGACGGAAAGGACGCGTCTGCAACGAAGAAGATGACGGACATTGGGGTGAAGAAAGAGAAGCCAACTTCAGATGGCGACGAAGCCATTATCCGAAACCATTCGCACAGACATCCGAATCCGCGATTCCTTTTCCAGAATCCGTTCAAGCGAGGCACCAAACCCTTCGTTACATGTTGTGCTTATACTCCGTTCAGCAAGAGGAGCGTGGTTGTTTTACTCTAGTTTATTCATACCGGTGAGCCCCGGCTCGCTGGTATTTTTATTTTTGCTAAGTTCATTATGTTAAGAGGCCAATGACTTTGAGTACCATTCTCCAACATGTCCCCCAACACCGGATCGAACTCTACATGGGAGCTAAGACGAGCCAGGAAAACTGAAATAGCAAGCGCTACATATCTGAGCGACTGCTCCCTGGGCGCCGTGCTTGGGATCGCCGCCCAGGACACAAGGTCGATACCATCAGCCACCACGTCAACACAGAGGAAACCAAAGCTAATGAAGCGCCGGAGAAGTAACAGGCCAGGAAGAGTCGCTCATGGATACGGATGTAATGAGGTAGTAAGCAAAGGATGCGTGCTACAGAGGGGCTACAGTATGCATATTTCTATTGCGCAACGTAGTAAGTAGCACCGACTCTGTTCGGCTAGTTACCGTGTGTGTGGTTACACACGCACAGAAAATGTTATCCCCAATAAAAAGAGCATTTTTGTACGTTGGATCCTCCATCTAATTGATCGTAACTAGGCCTCCCATACCAACATAAAGGGTAATATGTTGGAGGCGGCTTGACTTTGCACGTGAACAGAGACAGCGTCTTCCCAATCACTCCCGGCAGCAAAATCGCACTCAGAGGTGACACATACAAATTCCGTATTAATTTATGTTGGTGGGTCCAACATAGGGATCCAAATATACCCCTGATTTTTTGGCCGGGGGTTGAAGGGTCAAGAAGCTTCAATGCTTATTTTCATATATAATTAAAAGGACTGGACTAACTAGTCATAGGTATGTAGGAACCAAGATTCTATGAATTATAACATTTAATTCACTTTCCAATTTACCAACTTCGGAGACCTACATGCTCAACTCAAGCCTCGCTTCGCGTCCCCTGCTGAACCCTCGCCTCCCTAACGATCCTCGTCTACACGACTCTTCAAGCTCCCTCTGGGATCATCGCTCGAGTCGTTCTTCCTCTGCCAGCTTTTACCAGTTGTGACTTTTTACCAGTTGTCCCCTCTGGTAGCACTTGATTTAGTCCGGGAGGGACCTTATCTACGCCGTTTTATGTACGGCACCGAAGAGGCTGATCAGCACAACAAAAATCTGAGCAGCACAATAACGACTGATTTTTTTTACAAAAGTATCTGACCAGCACATTAAAATTTGGTCCGACACACTAAATGTTGAGCCAGCACATCACAAATTGGTTGGCCACAAGAAAATGTGTGGCAGGCACAATATAGCGGTGGCCACCGCCTTCACTCAACGATTTTCGGGATAGCTCCTCGGCGCTCCCCATACAGCCCAACCTCCCCACCATGCCTACTTCGCACCCCTAGCAGCCGATCTGCAGCGAGCTCTCTGAAGCTGACGCTGACTTGCTTCGGCTTAGCTTAAAAGCACACGAGTTTTCTACAAGCCAGCTCATGCCCTCCACCGTGTGTGCTTCTGCGACCCCGCATTCAATGCTGTACAAGCTTGTCCTTTGTGCATGCACGCAGTGCAAGGCCGTAGCTCCGTTTTCGAAGTGCCCGTGGCGTGCCAGGATGCTGACGTGTCAGGATGGCAAGAGAGTGACCATGGGCGATCTTGGAAAGCACTTCTCGGCGGCTAACCCGCACAGTAAACCCAAGATTACGCGAGCTCAACGGACCTTCATTCATGCGTTGACCTGCGAAAATCTGACCCCTCTACGGATTCTACATGCAATAACCCGTAAGTTTGAGCTCAGCCTCGAAGAGCTACCTGAGCTACGTAAAGTGCAGAATTGTGTGAGCCATTACCGCAGGACCAAGGACGGTGGTAATGATCGTGCATGTGACGTGGCAGCTCACGTAGCTGCGTCATCCTTCACTGGCTGTGAAGCTGAGCATGACGCGTCCACCTTCACGCGCGACACGGATGCTAGTGGCAAGTGCATTGCTGGAGACGGCTCGGATGCGCGTCCGTTTGTTGATGGAATTACCATTAAGTCACTACTTAGTTCGGCCATGCGTGATCCTTCCTCGGTTATCCTGCATGTTGACGCCACCTTAAGCTGGACCAGGTCAGCCATCCGGTCATCGTCTGCGGACTCTCGGATGATGCACGAAGGTTTCACTTGCTGGCGCTCTTCATTACGTCTCAGTTGGAAGAGCGCCACTTCATTGATGCGTTTGCTGCGCAGCGAACTGTGTTCGCGCAGGTGACTGGCGCGCGACTGAGCGTGCGCTACGAAATGGGTGATGGGGATAGTGCACAGTACAATGCAGTGAAAAGCGTGTTCGGAATTGACGACACGTACACATACCTCATGTGTTATTACCATGTCATTGCCAAGGTTCGGACTGCACTGAAAGAGTGCACGCGTGGGCTACATGGTGACGTTGCCGCGATGGTGTATGCTGGTATCTACGACCTTCACTTTTCATTGAGCGTGGAAGAATATTTGACGCGAAAGGAGAAGGTGCTGTTCGAATGGAGCCAGAGTCCTGAGTTTGACGCGTTCCGAGCGTACATGCTCAAGCATGGCTGCTGGGAAGCTTCAGTGGATGGCAATGCTATCTGACACCTTCCGGATTCGCCACTAGAAACAATCCGTGCGAGACATTTAATCGTGCGTTCAAGCTCGACTACACCCAGAAGCGGAAGTTAAAACTAGTGCTACTGCTCCAGCTGAGGGACTGCAGCAGCCACCGTTCAATGGCGGCGCTGGAGTTTTTGCAGCAACGGACAACCGACTCGCGCCTTCAGACGCGTGCAACTTCTCTTCGCACCGGAAGTTTCCTCCGCGAGCACGTTCATGAGCGTAACACCATCGAGTTCTTGATCGACGACAGGGGCTCTGACATCATCCGCGTAGTTGAAACGCCGGTGCCGCGCTTCCACATTCCGTCGCGAGGCCGATCGGAAGGGTCTCTCGCAGCGGCAGCTCAATTCTCGGTCAATTATTCTCGGATGGAGGTGGAGGCGCAGCCAATCACAGGCCGGCCTGTGAACATCAAGACGGGCTATTGCCCATGTCGCTACCACGCAAAAATGAGTTGCTGTGTTCACTGGCTTTTTGCACTGCGCGTAAGGAACCACATCGATGGAACTGGTGAACCACTAATGGTTAATCGCACTCGCCAACGTCGTAATGACGGTGAGACCGACAAGCGTAGCCCTGGGCGCCCAACCAACGCTGGACACGCGCTACAAAAGGAATAAAAGAAAACCAAACATCCATTAGTTTAATGTAATAAAGAAAATGACATCATCCTCCATGTATCTTACCTTGATTGTTATCTGCAGGCAGAATGACAGCGTCAAGTAATACCGCTACAAGTTGACACATCTACCTGCAGTAGCAGCTTTAGCTTCGACTACAACATCAGCAGTAGCGCGTAGAGGATTCAAAATTTCTGTTGCAGTAATGTACAGCGTGTCGGGATGAACCGACGCTCCATGAACGCCGGAATGGCAATGCTGACTGACCGACCGACCCTTGCTGCCTCAAGCAGCAGGTCATCCTGCACCCCGTTCTACAGATAGCAAAGATACATCAGCTAGCGGTGGGCGGGAATCCAGATATCCAGCGATGGCGGCGATCATGCTGCTCATAAGTTTCCAGTGGCTCATTGGTCTCTCGCGGCTCGTAGATCTCCTGCGACAGGGCCTTCATCGTCTGCAGCCGCTGCACCAACTTCTTACAAGCTCTAACGGCGATATCAGCTTGCGGTGTCTTCTGCCGTTCCCGCGCCGCCACCGCTGGTAGGCTTGCCGTGCTCCTGCTCCACTGCAGTCGTCCTTCTCGCCCTGTTGTCCACTGTTGGAGTCCCGTGGAACTCCACTCGCTGCACAGCCAGAAGAACGTTTTCCGAACTTTCCTCAGATCGGATGGGCAGCCATTGTAACGGCTCGTCACGTGTACTTGTGCAGACCAGCATCCTATTTTGTTTTTCACAGATTATGTTGTGTTCGTGATATTTTCTCTACGACACCTGGAAAGCCACTCGTGAGCAAGTGTCGTCTCCACTCCTCCGGCTCTCCAGCTTTCTCGTGTCATCGCTGATTGCATGAGTGCTGTACTAGCGTCTTGTCTATTAAACCCGGATCAAGTCAGTGCCCGCACCTGTCGTCGCTATCCGCGTTGCCCAAGCGCAAGGAACGTGACTACCTGTTCCGATACTCGATTTCTGAGCTTTTTGAGAAGCCCGAGTTTGCTAAGGACGTCGTCTCTTTACGCTCTACATTTGCGTTTAGTCTCGACAGGAACTTCCGCTCTGTAAAGGCGCTCCAAAATCTGATTCCGGATGCTGCCGATCACCGTGCATTCTTTAGCGTCTGTCGGATAAGCTCCTAGTCAAACCCGTCGACCAGTCGGAAGTTCTCTTCACGTATCTGGATCGCAAGATCCTGTAGTACGTTACCGCCCGTTGTGAGCTTGAACGTAAGCTTCGCCGACTGGATTTGTGGATGCCCAACCGCCCCTTTTCAAAAGAAATGACGAAGTATCGCAAATCCTTTCGGAGGAGGGGGTAAATAACTTTTGCAGTCTCTATCATAATTGCTTAGACAAGCTTTACGATGGCGCCTTGCTGGGTCTCGCCTGTCTGCCGCAGAGCTCGAATTTAACGTACACGGCCCTGTCATTGTGGGGTCGCCGCTATTCGTCGATTGAAGTTGAAGGATGGTGTTTACTTGGTGGCCGTGATCAAAACGACGGCCGTCGGGTATGTGTCTAAAGGTTGCTGGCAGAAAAAAAATCATCGCGTACGCCGGGATAGTCAAACGTAGCTTGTGGAGTTACGGTGAATGGATCGAGCGCATTGTGTTCGTGCGCAGGATTGGTATTGATGAAGAATTTGTTAGTACAATTGGACCATTTTGCTTTTGCATTTATATGCACTTCGGTTATATTACACTGTGTACTAGGGAAAGCTCTGCGCTGGTAAAACCTATTGAGATGTCATGAGTTAGGAAGTTGCCGCCGTGAGGTATCATTTTTACATTTAAAGTGACACACGTACTGTTGATATTTATTTATTCGCGGCTCTGGTAGTTTTGATACTGGCAGTTCGATGGAACGCATTCCTGTCTAAAGCCATTAGGAAACGCCACAAAAAGCTATGCAAAAAACAACTCCCCATTGATGCGACATAGTGTACGTTCCATTTGATAGCTCGCTTCCTGTTGTTTTCACCAGCACATCGGTATGCATGCCCATAGTAGTACAGACGTCGAAATGTCCTCCGATGCAGCCGATTTGAGAAAAATTCTACATGGTTTTGTGTAAACGCGAGAAAATATCAAAGTTGCAAAGTCACCTGAGGTATTGTGTTCCAGTCGTGCTGTATTTTGTTTTCATTTGGGTAGCTCGAGTCCCCAAATTGCGTGCGCGTGGTAGACTGGAAGATGGTGAATGACTGGAAACCACAGCGACAAAGTTCAATACTACTACCATTCTACGTCCGTAGATTGCATAGCAACTCCAGAACGTGCTTCACCTCTAGATTCACGATACTGGCACCTATTAGTCCCCATACTTTGGGTAACGCGCGATTACAAGGACGTCCATTTCAAATTTCGAGCACAATCCCAAAGAGTTTCAAAAGCTCGGAGCAGCACGTACGCATTAACGAAACGAATGGATCACCTCTGTTCCATACACTCCGTCTTTTTTCGGAAACCCTTTCACAAATATCAACTCCGCCGACATTCACAGGCACCTTAATCAACCGGAACGTGCATCTGAGCAGCATAGTTGATAAGGTATCGTGGGAAACTGGCTGTGTGTGTGTGCATGCGCTAAGACCAAGATCAAAGGCTAACGCAGCAATATACAATTGTCCAGCTCCTTATGATTTTTTTTATCTGAACGATCATACTATTCTTGATAACATTCCTCTGTATCTTATTTACAATTGCTACCAGCCATCTAAGTCAAATGACACAATTCGTTTTTGCTCGGACGGCGGACTCGCCTCGCCCAAAACGCTCGATCAAGAATGCGCGTTCACAATGTGGTGTAAACTTGGGCTGAAACTAAAGGAAACGGCTGTGATCGCAAATATGCTGAAGAACGTCAATCATCACATGAAACATACAAACTAACGCGAGATTCTAAGTGGGTGTGCGGGCATGGTGTCAAACGTCTTCGGGCCTTTGGTTGGTTTCAAATTCACCAAGAGAATCGCTAAAAGCTGCTGATCAAGACACCAGATACATCCTTTCCGCTCGGTAGCGATGGTGCGCTGGACGAGCGCCACAAGACACCCCACAAGAAAACAGACAAACCTTCAAGCTCCGTTTCATCAACTCTTCAACGCGGCCCAACCATTCGCCGTGACAACGCGTTTAGGCAAAACGTGAAGGCCTTACCTACTGCGCGAGGCCCTTACTATCGGATCGCCTTAAAGGACATGCACTGAAACTTCACGCTGAGTACAATCGCTGTAGCATCGGTGTTGATATCGAGGCAACCATTCAGATGGTGAAGCACGCGATTCATCTTGCACGTGCTCACGATAAGGCCTCGAGTGCTGAGGAATCGTATGCAGCAGTGTGCTCAAGGGTTACAGCGGTGTTGTCTCCAGCTCTCGGAACTACGCGGTTTCAATCTGAATTAGAATGGCAAGCCGATGCTCCCTCTCCTGCGTTTGCTTAGATTAAACATGACGAAGCTCTAGAAGCTTACAAGAGTAGTGAGATCCAAGTTCACGAGGTGTATAGGAAACGCGGCATAGACGTCGATCCCGACTGCACAATGTTGCAAGAAAACATCTTTTCTTTGGGATACCAGAAGGGATTCGTTCGCTGTAAAGCGCAAATATATCAGTCTTAATGAATAAATGTATATGTTTTTATTGGTCGGGTATGTACTGAAATGCCAGTGCGTGGCGCCTGTTGAAAGCACTGTAGGCACAGAAGGTCAAGGAGCTGGACGAAGGTTCTTGTGGTGGAGATGGTAGAATATGCAGTGAGAGTTTAGAGAGTGTATCTACCTACGAGGCAGCTACGAAGCTGCCGTGCAGCGGTTACCTACGGACTCCCTGGACATGCAGGCGACTGCTACGACCTGTCGCAGGTTTCGGAACCACCAGACGGTCGTTATCCCATCACTCCTCCTCGACCGGTGCTGGTATTTGCTTCGATGGAGTTGATCATGTTCGTGTTCGTTCTCGTGTTCGCTTTCGCATTTGTGTTCGTGGCCGTGATCGCGGGTGGAGTGGTTAGTCGCAGAGCAATTACCAGATGCGGGTGGACTACTGTTCCAACTGGTTCAGTAAGGATGTCGCTTTCATGCTTTCTGTAGGGCAGTACTTGACGGTGATGTCGTCTCGCTCAATTGTGTCGCGAATGAAATGGAACTTGATGTTCACGCGCTTCATCCTGTCAGACATGATCTCGTTTTCCATCGTCTTGATTGCACTTTGGTTATCAATTTGAAGTTAAACCGGATCTTCACGCGACATAAGCTTGAGTTCTTGGAACAGTTGTCGAACGCACAGGCACTCCTTCACAGCGATGCATCCCGCAATATTGTCCGCTTCCGCAGTAGATAACGCCACCGTGGGTTGTTTCTTGGCAAACCAGGCCACTGGAATTCCGTTCATCGTGACCAGCCCTCCAGAAGTCGATTTAGCAGTCTTTCGAACTCCTGCCCAATCTGCGTCGCTGTAAATTGTCGGACGAGCACACGCGCTTTTGTTTGGACCTCATTGGTTCATCAGACCGACCGTACGAGTTCCTTTCAGGTATCGAATGATCCGTTTTACTCTCTGCCAATTTGCACAAGTCGGATTGCTCACAAATAGAGGAAATAAGTTTACTACTACAGTAATGTCGGTCCGAGTACAGTTGCTGAGCCACAAGGATGATCCGATCGTCTCTCGTATGGGTTGAGACTCGAGGAACGAGGCATAATCTTTTTCGTCGATACTGGTAGATATATCCATCGGAGTCCGAGCAGGTCGGCAGTCAGAGAGGCCGGTTTCTCGAGTAGTTCGTCATTATGGATTGCTGGTGGAAAAATGTGCAGTGTTCGTCTTGGTTAACACACACACACACACCTTTCTAGGCATTTGAATCAACGCCAAGGTTTTTGACGTAAACCTTCGCCTTGAGTTGCTCCATGATGCGATCGGTGTCAGCAGAGTCCTGGCTCACGATTAGGACATCATCAACATAGAGCCCTAGCACAGTGAGCTTGCCTCCAGAGAGTCGAAAGTAAAGGCACGGATCCAAGCGACAACTGGTAAATCCACAGTCCCGCAAATACCGGTCGATCATCTCATTCCATAACTTCTCGCTCTGTTTCAGACCATACGGACTTTTCTTGAGCAGGAGTACTTTCTCCCTTCAAGCTGTATTCCAGGAGATGGACGCATGTATATCGGCTTGTCAAGTCCAGCCTGAAGATAGGCGTTTGGTGCGTCACCTTGACGTACGAGGACGTGCTAAATCGCTGTTAGCACGAAAAGGAAACGGAGACTGGACATTTTGAGAACTGGGGAAACCGTTTTTCCGAAATCAATTCCATAGCGTTGCGTGAATCCACGTGCAACCAAGGCTCGTGTACTTGATCTTAAACACTCACGTGCCGGAGATTAAGTTCGCATCGGGTGGAGGATCAACTACCTCGCAAGTCGCGTTTTTTGGAAATTGCTGCGAGCTCGGTGGCAATGGCTTATTTTTACTGCGGCCACTGTCGACTTGTCATTGCTTCTTCTGTCGGCTCTGGTACATGGTCATTCTCGGCGAGGAGTGCCAACGCGGCACCAACTTCAGACCCTATAGTCAGGAAAAGTCTTGCTGGATTAGCGAACGGCTGGAGGAATGTGTCTGGCAGAGAAAACTCCTCCTCGACGAGCGGTGGGCTGCGGTGACTATCACCAAAAATCGCTCGAATTTTGCGAGCTGAGAGTTCTCTGCCAAATTCTTCGTGACGAGGACTAGTTGGTCGATCATCGCTGGTATCGTCGCCGGGGCTGTTGGTATCGTTATCATTGGTCCTGGTATGACCGGGGGCCGAGGGAATACCTCAAATTTGCCATCGGATCGAAGATACGTCACGGGGATGCCAAATTGGCGGTCAAACGCACTGTAAAATAAGCGAATATGCTCGGCAGCTTCCCCTTTGCTTTTAAGCAGGTACACCTTATTGAAGCTTGATCCATAGCGTGCATTGTCACGATATGGTTGTAGCCTGCTCGATCCGGCTTGAGGTCGACCTAGAGGTCCATACCGATAACAGCGCCGACTTCGTCTGTGGGGGCGGACTCAGACGTATCTTCGGATCGTTGAGCACGCTTGGTTTGACTCGCTTCGGAGTCGCTCATATAGAGCTTAGCTGACTAGTTCCCAAGTGTGATACCCGACACTAGCCCCTTGTCCACCATGTCGAGAATAACCTGATAGTTTACGTGGCCGAGCCGCTGATGCCACTTCTGGAGCGTGCTCGTGCTCACTTTTGCAAGTTTGCAGTACCGAGCAGGGTACTGGATATGCACCAAAAGTCGCGATTCTCGGTTGCTACGGCTCCAACTTATTTATCATTGTCCCTTATAGTGCGCTCGTCGCCGAAAATTGCTTTGAGTCCTGCCTTGCAAAGTTGTTTCACGGAGACTAGGTTGCGTTGTAATCCAGGAGCAAATAAACATTCGTGAGCAGGATCGGTATGGTAATTCCGTTTACCGGTGTCGTGATGACATAGCTTCCTTATGCTGTAGCCTCGATGACGAATCCATTGGCGACCAGGAAAGGCAGGTATGCAGGCTCCAATCCAACAATGAGATCACTGTTTCCGCACAGATGATGGGTTGCCCCTGAGCCGGGTAACCATTCTGACGGTTCATTCTTGCTCTCTGGTTTTGCCATTGTCATTCAGACATCGTCCACATCACTAGTATCGATGTCACTCACAGAATTGACGTCGTTATCTGATGCAGCAGCAGCATTTGCTGATGCCAACTGCTTTGCTTTGGTCAATAACGGACAGGCAGTAAACTTGTGCTTCGGGTCAGTGAACACGTAGCACTTCGCTGCCATTGCGGCATTTCCATCCGCGATATCGTCCTGGCGCTGGGAGAAGGGGTCTGCTCTTGTGGACTTTTGTTCTTTTGCTTGCGTTCGTTGCGTCCGCTAGTAGTTTGAATACGCTTTCCAGATCCGTGCTTGCGCCCGTCGCCACGAAGTTGGTAAATTAGAGAACGGGCACGATCCGCTTCTTCAAAACGGTCACAATTACTGAAATCAACCTTGGCGTAGACGTGTTCTGCAATTACAGGACAGGCATTTTTGCAAGACACTTGCAGCAGTAACAGGGTGTTGTCTCTGTCCATGAGGCCTTTGATAAACTTCAGATACTCTAGGAATTGACTCCACGAGTCTCCAACGCCCTTTGAGCTCCAGGTGACTCAGCTTACACCCAGGTTCTGCTAAAAGCAGAGTTGTTAGAGTCACATACGGGATGCTCTCACCCGGGTGATTGCGTTGCCACTCCGCGTTCTTCTTGTGGTAGTAGCGGGAGGCTTAATTGTCCAAATAGTTAACGATCACTGATGCCTTCAGTTCATCGGTCCATGTGGAGCCGTTGAGGAGCGTTTCAGTATGGAGAGCATGCTCATATTCCTTGATGTAGTATTTAAAGCCCGCTCGGATAATCTTCGGTCCCGTCGAACAGTCGACACTTAACTTCACTTTTGGTTTCTTGGGCGAGGGGGGAACCGACTCCATGGTGACGTCACTTTCTGACGGAGCCGAGTGCTCGAGTCGGAGCTCCATACTGCGCACTTATTCTTGCAAGTTCGCTATCAGGGCGACCAGAGCAGGGTCGTTTGTTGCCATGACAGCAGGTTCAGCGTCGGTGTGAGTCACAGGAGATATTGGTGTTGGGAACGGTCGGGCAAGTGGATCAGAAGTCACGCTGCGCTCCGAAAAAAGTAAAGATAGGTCAGTGTGCTCCACCGCGTCTTCGATAGACTCGAGTTCTCTTTGCTTGTCCAACTTGTCGTTTCTGCTGACCACCCGTGTTTACCACCTCGCGGTCTTGCGTTGCGGTTATAAGCGAATGTCGCTGCCACGCGGGGATTCTTTGTCGAACACTGAGTCAACTTTTGACGTCGTGTGTAATTCTTCGTAATCAGCGATTTATGGCGACCTCCACAAACCCGAAAGCTCAAGTTAAAACGAAGTCGAAGAATCCGAGGATATGTTCAAGATGTCCTGTATGTACAAGTCCTGGGTGGGGAAACCCGAGCGGGCATCTTGAATGGACGATGCACATCCCGAATGTTCCAATGATCAACTCGAATCGAGCAAGCAATCAAGTGACGAAGGAAGCCAGTTAGGGGCTGGTTTTGCAGGCGGGTTCTGGTTCTCGGTCAGGTGTTGAGGGTTCAAGTCGTTTATGATTGGTACTTGTGGTGTAAAGGATGGGCCTTTTTTTCGCCAATTCAGACAACCCCAAAACCACATCTCCGAGGTGGTTCTCGGGTTCTGTGGCTTCTCCAAAGAAAATCGACTGTAATTCGACATCAAATCGCGAGATACAAATCCATCGAGTTTTCACATTTCTGCTACTCTAACTACCAATACTATACTGAGAACCAGAACCCGTCAGCCAAACCAGCCCCTTAGGCAGCGAAGTGAACGAGGTCGAACCTAACCAGTCGACATTCGAGGAGAATCAAGCCAAGACTACCTGAAAACCATACTGAAGCAATGAGCCAGCTGAGTGCGAACGGGCGAGCCGTGCAGCAGATCCAGGTACCCAAGTATCAACATTGATGAATAGTTCCGGATGCCAAGCTCGACGAGTCGCCCAGGCCTACAAAAACTAAGTCGAGTGTGTAAGGTCCAAGAGCAAAGGGGGACCGCTGAAAACCCTGAAGATAGACCACTATATCTGATGAAAGAAGACCTAGAAGCCACAGTAATTTGAATAACATAGTTTGTTTATGTTTTGAAATACATGTGGTTTGAGGAATCAGTGCTTTCCGAGTGTTTTCGTCGAGGAAGACGCTTGACTAGGAAGACTGTCAGAGGACCCCCCCCACACACACATGGGTCATACGTTCCCGTCCCTGTTAACTTGTCCTAACACTCAGGTTGGTCCAGTTGTTTCATTTACTAAGTAGTTTGTGGGCATCCCAAGTGACCAGTCGGCCGGGCTTGGACGCCACACATAGTGTGGATGGCCAGCGTATCATATGCCAGCTGTACGACCAATAACGCTGCTGACTATCAAGGGCTGTTAGCCCCAGTCACGACTTTTGATAGGACAAACGGAAGGACAAAAACTAAATATCTTGGATTTTGTACACTGATACACTATAGTAAAATCGAGTATAATGTGATTTTGTCCTAGCATTTGTCCTACCAAAAGTCGTGACTGGGGTTAGTGGGGCTTCGGTTTGCACTACGCCACAAGCTGCGTGGCCTCCATTACATTTCATATTCGCTAACCTGGTTTTGGGTGATTAGTTGCGATGTCTCCTAAGATCCAGATTGTTAATTGTACCGGACGGTAATTGTATTGTTTTCATCGATACCTTTGAGAGTGGTGCGCGTAGGGCATCCCGATTTGACCTGTATTTCGGACCGCTGACTACTTCGACAGGCTCCATATTGTATATATAAACTTTGTGTATTGATTTTGGCTATCTCTGGGAAAAGGTGTTTGCTCGTGGCCTCTCTGCATACATTCAGGAATTTAAGGACACGTAAGCCCTGGCCTTCTTGCACTTTTGTATTTCTAACCAAAGTATACACATAACTCGGTGGGGTGAAGAAACAAAGACCGGTGCATAATAAACAGAATCGGTAGTTTACACCCCAAACATCTACAATAAAATTATTATAAGTTCGAAAACAATTGTTAATTCCCAAAGTATTATATTTGCCGTTGTCGCGAGCTGTCGGAGCCGCTACCATGCAGACCCTGCGATAATACCGCTTGAAATTGATTGTTGCGAGTCCTGTCAGTAAATAACTGGATCAAATCCACGCCTCCATTAAAATAAAGTATTGGTTATCTGCTTCCAATGCTGATACAATACCAGCCACTGCAACATCTATTGCGCGTCCGAGTTAATAATCTGTACTACCATGTTAGCACTCCAGAAGCGTATATTCTCTTTCAGAAAGAGAACCGCCTCGAGGTTTACTGGCAGAATTCCGTGGCGATGATGTGAGAGAAGATGCTTGGTGCGGCTGAAAAACCTTTCAACATAGTTCGATGTTGGTGGGATGAACTTAACACCAGGAAACGTTGCCTGCTGCTCGCCCTCAAGCTTTCGCTTCTCCATCACGCGGTCAGCAAAGCTCATTTCTGCCATCTGAGAGGCTTCGGTTCGACCGAGAACAGCAAAAGACTCGAGCAGTCCACGCTGCTTTGCCGTCAGCTCCTCAGTTCCTAAGCTCAACACCGCTGTGCACGCAGCTTCAAATGCAGGGTTCTTGACGACGTCCGCATCCGCAGCAAGGTGGGTGGAGACACTAGGGTAGGTAGCTCGTCGAAAATGTCGCGAACGTCAGAAAGTGTTATGTCGTTCTGGTGTTGCAGCATCTTGGATGCACTCTCAAAATATTTTAGCTGCTCCAACAGTGCCGCCAACTTTTTGATTTCACGAAGTGATGGCAGCAACTCCGATAGTTCATCATCAGCCTCCAAGAACTCTTGCAGCTAGAAAAAGCGAGACACCATCTTGAAGGTAGATGACCAGCGCGTCTCCTGGCGAATAGCCGGTCGGACCGGTGTACTTGCTGCAAAAAAAAGTTAGCATTTTTTTTAACATTGAATGCCTGAGAAAACCATACCAAAAACAGGCATTTTTCGGGACACACTCGAAACCTAAAAATTAAGGTAGTGCGAATTAGCTATCAATACTTACATAATAGCAAATTGACGTTTTTCTAAGAGAAGTGGTGGTGGTTGCGGGCCAAAGCATTCTTGGTTGAAGAAATATAGGTGGCTCAAACCTTACTGCTTGCACCAATGTGTAGCCATGTGGTCACGCCTTTTGCTTTGAAAAAAGTGATATCGACTGATGGTATGCTATAATCATTTGCTCATTGGATAGCAATAGTGTTAGTAGTCTGATTTGCTACAACGTGACGTCAAAATGAGGTTCTAGTTGCTGTTGCATGGCAGACGCTATTTTTGCCGGAGCGTATCGAGACATCGAAGTCTTCATTAGTTTTATGGATTTAAGGACAAGTAAGCACTAATATCGATCTTTGTGTTTGTATAATTTGTTTTGGGTGGGGGTAACCTCGTTACTAGAAAAGGTAGGAGCCAAACCACCCGAATTTGCATGATCGCAGGGGTAGTGCCCGTGGATGAATAGCAATCTCTGAAAAACTAACACTAGGAGAAGAATACGACATCATCCATTATGATCATGTGTTAAAACACAATGTATTATCAATGTTCTTAAGAGGTTTCAACTCGTATTGACGAAGATGACTTTGGGGGTATTACGAAAAGTGGTACGGTTTTCTCAGACATTTAAAGTTAAAAATATAAATAAAGATATGCAATAATACAAAAGACAAACGTGCCGAAGTTTCGCAGCAGCATTCAGTGTGCGTAATTTACGCATCAACAAGTGAAGTTTCTCCTGCTCCAGCTCGTGTTTTCCCGTATACAATGTCACAGCCAGATTTAGGCGGTGACTGTCACATCCAAGAAGTGGAGCCCCAAGCAATGTGGACACCTTGCCGTTTGTAGAACAATTGTAACCAACGATGTAAATAATATCGCTTGTTGTTCGATTAAAAAAACCGAGGATGGTCGACATAAACGCGACGTGACTCTCCACTGTATGATCTTCCACCTCGTTGTCCTCAACAGGGGCCATTGCAAGGAGTACAGTCTCGGCTCGGTTATCGTGTTCGAAGCCGGCGAAGACGCTCACATATTGCTCCGATTTGAAGGTGCAGTCGTCAAAAATAATGCCAAACTGGGCAGGCAGAATTTGGGCGACGACCTTTCCGACCTCGCGGCAGACGAGGCGCACGTACGTCAACAATGTATACGTGCAAATTGGGGCATAGCCACGTGCTTGCGCACCGTAGTATTCTCAGGAAACGAGAAGGGGAGATCACCAGGTCCAGCCAGTTGTACAACATTGGACTCTTCGAGTCAACGAATGACGTCAAAGCTCTCGAACGAGCGCTTGCGGCTATGGTTGCTGTATAGTCAGGGTGCTCCTTGCGAACATGGTTGAGTAGGTTGCTGTAGCCAGTGCCTCGTGCTTGCTTGCGTAACGTGCCGCATTGGCATCGAAAATAGTCGGTGGACGGGTTGTTGTCGTCGACTACGACCTTGAAGAAGTAGGTGCAAATGCTCTTGCTGGAGAACTTGATGGGCGGTATCATGGAGGTTGTTGGAGCTGTGGGTCTTGCTGAGTCTTGATAGATTAAAAAGTGAGCAGTGTAGCAAGTTGGTACCATCAAAGTTGGAGAACAGTGCGACCACCAGTCAGAACTAGCGGACGCTGCGTCCGCCTGTGAATCGGAATCGTGCGTAATTACGCTGGTGGTATTTATATCCCATGGGTATAAAATTATTTACGATGGTGCTGGAAATAATAATTATATTTTTTCGTAAAAATGGTCAAAATAAATTTTTGTCGGGATACAATACCATAAAAATGCAATACAGTTATTTATTCGGAGGGTCTGCTGCTATGTGCCCCGCGTCCTTCTTAGCACCGAGTATACGAGCCGCGTCCTTCCGTCCCTTCCTTAACCTCGATTCATCACCTCCTGGACTCACGTAAGTGCTGTTCATCTCAGCATTAGGCGCTTACTAAGCAGCCTGTACAAACTGACGAGCTGCGTTTGTCTCTTCTACTACACAATAGAACAACATATCAGAGCACCATAATGTTAGAGCCATAGTCACAAGATAGAAACATCTTTTGATGCCATACCAGGGTTGTCTCCGTCGGCGTCCTTCAACGCACCTCCTTCCGGCGTGTCCCATTTGCCCATGTCCGCGATGTTGTCTCCCCGCGTCCACGCCCCCCCCCCCCCCCCGTTGATGAAAATATAGGCAGTCATGCCTTGTACTTAAGTGAATGTCTCGTACTTAAGGAAACCACAAATTTCTGGCTTCATGTTTTTGAAAGATAGCTTGCCATAAATTACCCAGCAACATAAAGGCCTGTTGTGTTACTGTCAGCGATTTCGTTTTGTTGTAGTAGGTTGCACTAACGACTTCGGTTAATAAGCATAGTTACAAAGTGGTGTTGTTCCATGCACTAGCACCCATCCCGTTCACATCACACTTGCTACGAAGAGTTTTCTTGCTCAGCTAGACATTATTGGGATTTGTCCGGAGATGATTTTGGTACATTGAAGAAACAGACCGAAATTCTTATGACCAGCCGAGGTTGTCCAACTTTAAAGCAGATGCGCAATGCTCGCAATCGTATTCGTCGTGATTGGGGACCAAAACATCGAGAAAAGCTGTGCAAGATCTTGTTAGACTTCGCTGCTACCTTCCCGACATGAACGCGGATGAACCTTTCTATTTAGTGCTACGTTAGACAGTAAAGGCTACGTGTACGTTAGTTTGGGGTCTGATGCGGATTCATTCATTATTGGCACCACTTCCTTACAGACAACGATGGATAAATCCGGCGACACAAAAATCCGGCGTTACAAATATCCCCTGCGACAAGATTGGGACACTTCGATCTACATAGTCAAAAAAATATTTTCGTTTAATCAAAATCGTTCGTTACTCAATAGTAGGACCAAATACGGAATGAAAAACACTGAGTGGTTCGTAGCACAACTTGGTATCGCAGCCTCTAAATCCTTTATCATTTTGCGCGATAATGCGCGTTGAGCGCAGTTAGTCAATCCGGCGAACGTGGCTGGCCGTAGCTCTGGTCGCGAAGTGGGCATCGAGGAAGCAGTGCGCCAGCTCAACCATGGCGGGACTAAACAAGCTGCCAGCATCATCAACTTCAAGGACCATGTAACGTCCAAGACGTTAAAAGTTCCGGGACGCCAGGAAATAATTCCTTGTATCCTTGACCTTTTAATGTACACGAAGGATACCAAACGGCAGGAGGAAGCAAGTTCAACATAAACTATCGATTGTTTGATTTCTAATATTTCGTTTATACTAATGAAATCTAGATTCTACCGATTGTAGGTATGGTCGAATTTATGCGCAAGATCCATCCACAGTGGATGGATTCTTACCTTAGTGAAAAAGACAATGGCGAACTAGCGCTGGATCGGGTGGTACAGCGCTTGGCAAATCGGTAACGTGCATGTTTTTTGTAACTTAACAAGCCTGGCTCAAGTGCACCGCTTTTATTTGCATTAAAAGCACAAAACTCAAAATGATAAATCCGCAAAACCATTTCACGTGCAATGATTCTACAAGTACAATCTAGATGTGAAACACTACGTGCACCGATATCAATACCATACGTATCTCGAATATCAAGCCTGTAAATCCACCATAAAGATTCGCGATTTCTCAAAATCTGACCCTTTTCTGGACATCGCCTAAAATTTGCTTTAGAAGCCTTTTCAAGTGCCTCTCACGACGGCTCCGTTAACATATGCTAATCCGACAACATTATTCTCCTTTTGATATGACAACAAACACATGCATGCACCAGTTTAACCTGACTGCACTCAGCTGACCCGATTTTGATCAACTTGAGCCAGAAATAACACTATTTACAATAATTGTTTTGTATTATTTATTTTAAGATACGGGTTTCATAGCAAAAGCCCAAGCCGCTACAAATCCTACGAATAGCTTGAAGAAGTGCGAACAAAGTTTGCGATTGAATTGTGGGGAAAATACGCTTTTTACGCCGGTGGCGGTATGCTGAACGTTGATGAGACCGCCATTCTGTTCGACATATCGCCGAGCTGGGCCGAACGGCTGGACAAGACAATACGCCTGATGGGATTGTACGTCAAGCAGCACCTACTCTTCAAGGCGATGAAAAGACATCGGTACCGCGTTCTCAAGTGCCGGAGCTAGCTGCATGATCGAGCAAATGTCAGGGTGGCACGTGTCAAACATCGACTCCAAACCAGTTACCATAGCCTCCAGAGCAACAAATCCATATGCCTGACCAGCGCCAATCCGTCAGTACTAACATCACTCACAAACCGTTTAGGGAGTTGCTGCGTGTGTGCAGACGTACAGCAAGTCGTCACCGCAAGGACATCCTTGTGGGTTACGGCACTCCGACATATACTTGAATCGTCTACCTTTACAAGGTTATACGGTTGCGTATGATACTTTAAGTATTAAAGAACAGGGGGTTCTGTTCCCGTTGCTGTTTGTTTCTTTGTTTTGATTGTGCGACGTTGGGATTGAAAGGTATTGTGTCATGCACAGCGTCGAGAATATGTGTAAAAATACTCCTCGTTATTATACGTTGTTTATGGTCTAACTGATATCACCTCATGTTACCACACGTTTAAATTCCATAAGCAAGACGAGGTGATCATACGATGAACTTTCTAAGCTAAAGCTAAACACAGCACGGGGCGTGCACCATTATTGACCGGAAACACTAGCCAGCAAATAATGAAAGTTTTCAGTTTCGTTTGGTTGGAAGAGAAGATGCGATAAATGTTGCTGCAACGTGTATTAATCATCAATAGTGCAAAAAAGGCATATCCGATCACATCGACAATTTATTCCCTGTTTGTGCAGGTATCCATTATATGATGAAAACGCGTATGTTGGAAGAGGGCGACATGATTCTGCGAGAAGTGATGAGCTTGGACGCCAAAAATGTTTCCAGTGTAATTGTTCCATACTACGACAAATTTGGGCCCCATCCAGTCGAGAAGTTGATGCCAATCGCTGCTTCGTTCCCGTGGCGGTTGTTGTACCGATTTTGTTTCTGCATGTTAACTGTCTTTATTCTTTTGACAAGTGGATGAAGTCGAACTTGCCGGCTAATGGAAGTCAGTGACGTTAGCAGTGCCGCCATGCTATTGAGCTCAAGCTAGGTAAAGAGGTATAGGATGCAGCACCGTTGTACCCCTTTCTGGGCATTGATGAGTATGATGAGTTTGAAAAAGTCCGTGTCGAGACACCAGTTTCGCGTGAAATTGTGAGGGTTATGGCAGATTTCGTGTTTCCACCGTCGCTGACACAGCCTTGGCGGAGTCTGGTTGTGTTTCCTATGTTTGCTGGGTAGATTGGGGCACCAATGAACAGATTGCTAATTCTTCGTATTCTCTGACTCAGCTGCTTCCTATGATCCTCCTGACAACGACCCAACTGTGGCACACTGTGGAATCAAACACAACGTTTGCTGGGTGGCTGGAACATTCCCGAATTCGCAGCAAGCTGTCCACTCTTGGTGGTGCTCCGTGGAGGCTTTGCCAAGTTTTTAATGTTGGCGAAAGAAGCTCTTGGGGAAGCGGAGTCATTGAGTTCTGACACAGTCGACGAGTGCTTTAAAACTATCTGGGAAGAGTACGTACCTTCTTACTAGAATAGCTCGACTCCAATCAGCACGCGCGTTTAGTGACTATTACGATAGCTGCCGGTCCGCTTTCCCTAGACGGGAAAATCAAGTGGTCAGAACTTCAGGATTATTCTCTATGCTTGCTAACTCGTCAAGCTGGAAAATTGATTGTGCAAGTTCAATATGCATTATTACAGAGTGTTGGGCTGATCGAAGACACGATGACCGCGGTAACACAGACGCTTGCTACAAGGACCTCAATAAACATGTAGATGGGGCAATGTTCAAGTTCGAAATATGGCAGCTATGGGAGGTGTTCGGTACTGGTTTCTATGCAGTGAGAATCAACGCGTTGCTGGCGCTTGAGTACTTGACAGCCACGCTGGGAAACCTTCTGTCCGGCGCAATGATGGAAGCTGAAACTCGTGATAGATCCATAAAACTTATCCCTTCCAGAATTTTTCGCTGTGCACAATGGTTTTGTGGATCAACTACCCCAGTCATTAATGAACGAGGGAATCAATCACATACACTCGACTGAGAAGGAAAGAGCGCATTTGTCGGATGAATACAATGGTGATGACGACGATAAGGACAAACTGCCTGAACCTCTGCCAAAATGCACTGCCAAAGCACATTTATCGGATGAATCCGGTAATTTTGACGAAGAGGAGGACGAACCAACTGAACCGCTGCCAAACATCCCTCGAGTTGAAAGTGGCTCTTCATGACCCATCCCAATGGCTCGCCATCACCCATCCCAATGCATCAACAAACGCGTATCGTAAGACCAATAACTACGCAAACCTTGAAGATGATAAAGGCTCATAATCCAGTGGGCGCCTTCCACAGATAGCATAAGCGCATGCCATATCTGCAGCAGGTATGCCGACGCTTACGGCGACATATCCCGCAGTGAGACGAGATTCTCGTCTGGAAAAACGCACCTAACCCTAGATTTATGCGGTGAAGCCATCTTAAGAATATAACTTAATTTTGTATACTTTAAGCTGATCATCACTCCGCTGTCTTAAGCTCTTGCATATATCTTCCGACGACTCAAGTCGAAGCTCACTTTCGAATCTGCCCGTCCAGACGCGATGACGACATCCAACAAACTTCAACGGTGCGAGTTTGTTGTGGTTGTAATTGTTGGTTCTATTAGCTGTTAACTAACGCTCACTCTATGCCTAGTAGCTATGGGGTGCACCTGACGCACTCAGCCGTTCACAGCAAACTCCGTTGCATTGAGGACTCGTCCGGTGACGACGAAAGCACGTCGCCGAATCTCCCGCGCAGCAACCCGCGCAGCGCCAAGGATCTCTCCAGTCGCCATCGTAGTGCCAAAGCTGATGACGGTGTCGTCTCGACGGGAATGTCGACGCCACCGTAGAGACAAAACTGATGTCGATGTCGTCTCGACGGAAACGTAGACGCCCCCGTGGCTTCCAGCTGGCTACTCCACGCGTGGCTTCTCCATAGCGGAGTCTAACCCTCCGCCACACCCGGATGGAGCGACGGCATCTTCTGCTTCGCCGGTGACCGTTCGTCGTCCGGCAAGTCCGACCACTTCGTCTCCTGTGCTGCACGAGACGCCTCCGCGATCACCAGCGCGTCAGGGCCCTCGTTCCAAGACGCTTGGTCGCTCATCTTCGCGAGCAGTTCAACCCACTCGCAACCAAGTTTCGTGTCGTGCAGCACTTCGGATGGTGCGACTGCTCGTCGCCTAGCCGTGTCGACATGTGCCGCAACGCGAAGATGCACCTCTACTGCAGCATCAATTGTTGCCCCTATTACGGCAAGTGTGGTAATGGGCTGGTGGAGTCCACCAAGGTATATTTGGGGCGTAACGTCCGCACATCGACGCTGGGCGTGGTCGCCGCGGAAGACATCGACGCGGGCGAGGTACTCGGCCAACACCTGGGCGAGATGGAACATGTAAGCGTCTCTCGTGACGCCCGACCTCGCAACAACGGCTATCGGCTGGTAATGAAGCAGAGACCGGAGTCACCGACCTATCCGGTTCGAGTGGCGATTAACGCCGAGGGTTTGGGAGGACTGATGCGGTTGGTAAACCACTCATGTACACCAGTAGCCAAGTTCGTTGAGGTCGCAATCGGACGACGCACGACCGTCGTCGTGGTCTCCACCGAAAACATCCGCCTTGGAGATGAGGTCACTGCCGCTTATGGTGACGACTTATGGTTTCTTTGTCGCTGCCAGTCGGATGGATGTCGCCACCGCAACATCAAGGACCAGCGTGATGCGTAGCAAGAGCGGCGGGTGGCAAGGACAAGAGCGGCGAGGGCGTAGCTGTGGTTGATTTGCATGTATGTAAGAGTTCTGTGAAGGGAATGCACAAATACAGGAGTGTTTGTTGAAGTTGATTGCTCAAGTTGCACGTAGACTTAGAGTTGATTGAGAGATCTCTCGGTTGAAGCCTGCGGAGCCGTTCATTGGGCCCCAAGTTTCGCGCCAAAGATGGTGAGGGTGCTCCTCACACCCGTATCCTTCGGCACTTCGTTTCACACGACAGGCAGTTTCGTCGGGTTGGCGTTCGCGCGCGATTTTCGCGCCTTGAAGGTCGAGCTCCGGCATTAGACCTTCGGTCACTTGGTAGATTCGTGGTGTGGGTGCGCCGTGAGCGGTGGAGGGCGTTGTTGGCGTTCTCTGCCGCGGGCGAGATCGCCTGCTTCTCTCATTTTTGTATTTTCCAAGTTCCGAGCAAGCCCGACTTCCAGCGCCACCTCCACTTCATCTCCACTCACTCCACTAGGGTTCAACTGTACGCCGTGCTGCTGTAACTACAATCTGGCGTACATCTCGACTAATTGTGTTGCTCTTTTCGTGTATAGATGGTAAAAGTTGCAGGATCTACGAACCGCAGGATGGCCGAGGTGAATCGTCTTCTGGTCCTCGTCGAGGAGCACTTACCGCTTGGCAAGAACCAGTGGGAGCGCCTTACAACCGCCTACAACTTGAACCGCGCCCGTGGGTATGTCGAGCGTGACCCCGACAGCCTGCGGCGCGAGTTCAAGGCGCTGTATAGCACTCGCAAGTCTATTGGTACTGGCGACATGCCCCCGCACATTCAACAGTCGAAGCTCCTGAAACAAGCCATCGATGACAAGACCAATGTCATCGAGAAGGACGACGAGGCCGATGAGGACCGCGACGAGGATGAAGACGAACAAGAAGAAGAGGGGGAGGATGAGCAACCGGACTTCTGTTTCGACGTCGACCCCGACCCCGACGAGACCTTTTTCGGTGACTGGAGGGCGATGGCGCGGCAGTGGCGGTCGGCAATGACGTCGCGAGTGGTGGTATATTCAGTAGCGACGGCTCGCGGTGGTGAAGCGCTAAGCGCGGCCCACACTTCGGAGACCACACGCACTCCCAAGCGTGGCGCGACTCAGCTCGAGTTCGACTTGCAGCTAGGCGTGGAGGGCTTGGAAGCATTTGCTTCGACGCCCCAGCCTGCTCCTCTGCCTGCTGCGACGACTACACGCCGGCTCCGTTCATCCGGCTTGAAGAAGCCACGAAAGACGGGCGACCCGTGAACCTCTGATACTGCTCCTCAACCGTCGAAGAAGCCGTCTACGGGTGGGCTGCAACCTGGTAGTCGCGAAGAGCAAGAGGCTCTTCGATACAAGAAGCTCAACAGCTTCTCGAACCGTCTTGGCGGCGCCGACCTGTACACGTTTCGTGACACGGTCGGCGCGAAGCGAGCCAGGGAGGAGGACGACAAGGAACTACACGAGGCAAGCTTTGCCAAGGCGAAACGTGTCCGCGCCTTGAAAACGACAACTGCGCTAAAAAAAACTTGACGACCTTGAGAGCTCTAGCAGCAACTTGGGCGGCAGCTTCGTCGAGATGATGATGCTCTTTCGCGAGGAGAATGACCGAAAGGCTGAGGTCCGCCGTGCCGATGAAGACCAGCGCCGTCGTGAAGAAAACGCAGCCAGAGAGGCGCGTATTCTCGCCGAGAAGGCCGACGGCGAGGAGCGTCGCCGTCAGGAGAAGATCGAAATGGAGGATCGCGTGCGTCGTGATAAGGAAGACGCACGCGCCCGTACTCAGGAGTTGATGCTTATCAACGGCGCCATGCTCAAGAAGTAGTAACTTGGATGGCTACAGTCGGTGGCGGACTTATTGTCATCACAGCGTTCACTAACCAGCCCGTGGTCGAACCGGCGAAGGTGTTTGTCGTGGACCCGATTGGGGAGATGTACCAAACCCCAACACTGTAGGTTGGAGCTCTGACGAAGCGGACATACGAAAGACACAGCGAGGCACACGCATACTGTAGCGTTCCTTTTTCAAGTAGTCTCGGTTAACCCACAACAATACAGCGATTCATCGTCAAAGCCGACTTCGATGCGTAAATGCGGACGATCGCAATGACGTGCAACAATCAAATCCGGACGATCACCATGAATTTTGACAACACTGTTGAAAGTCAATTAATTCCACGTTCTCGAAAAAAAACAAGTACACAATTGTTGAACCACGGGGCAAAGTGCTGTTACGCCGTCGTCGGCAACTCCAGATCTCCGCCGAACATAGTGCGAATCTGCGATATTCCCAGGGTGCGAACACGATAGTTTGTCATCCGGAATATGTTGTTGATGCGAAGGCCGCGAAGCGCTTGGGTCATAGGGCAGCGGCAGGTTGCGACGGCTATACACGTGTTGCATGCTGCCTATGCCCCACTCCGCGGCCTGACGCACCGACGTAATTGCGTTGTGCAATGTTCTAGCGGAACTCCGAAGTGATGACAAGATTCGCTCGATCTCCCCGTCCTTCAAGGGAGTTAGGATCCTGCCGACCATGGCAGTGGAGCACGGGAAGGTACAGTCCGAGACCACGTTCATCCTGGCGTTGGGGCAGTACCTGGGATCGATCAAGTTCTTTCGGAAGCCCAATGACGTGTCCGAGTCATTCCATGACCCCGGACAGTTGTGCTTCGACCAAATGATGCACCCGTCTGCAGCGAGACAGACAGTGCCCGTGACAAATGCCGAGTGAAGTCAGTCGTTGGTCATCGCGTTCTGGGGTCCGCGTTGGACGGCTGCATTACCTGTCGTTCATCCACAGGAATAGTACGTGTAAGTGATAGCGTAAACGTTAATAAAACTCAGCGTGCGTTAGCATTTCTCACCCTCAGGTTTTTACCGTCAATGAAACCGAACGTATGCTTTAGCAACGACTCTCGAGCCTCAACTAGACATGCCAACTGCACTTGTCGAGCGGGGGACGGGAAAGAGGTACGGGAGGGGGCGTAATCGCGCAGCGTCCTCGACAGAGCCGTCTCAGCTTTGCGTAGGGTCCTTGAGAGTGTGTGGGCGGCGCTTCGAACAGCATACAAAAAGTGCTGTTCTCCATGGACCCTACGTAAAAACAGAGTACGAGCCCAAGGGCTTGGTGGTGGTGCTGGAGCTTGGGTGGGCGTCCTCGTGCATTTGCAGATGGCAGGCAATAGAAGTTAGTGAACCTACTGAGCAATTGATGAAAGGCAGACCTGTAGCACAGTTAGTTGTAGCCAGGAACACAGGAAGTGAGCCCTCACACTCGTACCTCGTCAAACTCGTTGCATTCAGAACTTTTTGTCATCACCGTCCTTGTATAGCGCCATCCAGGCCGAGTCGCTCGGTGGATCGAGGCACTGCACAGTCAGGTAATGACGGCTTCCCATGGCGACTCTCCATGCCTCCTCCAGGAGCAGGCGGAACACTTCACACCGGATCTCGCTTAGGTCCTTCTCGTAGTTCACGAAGACTTGGGTCAGTCACAGCAGCGCCTCGGATTCGCCGTCCTCAGCCATGGCGGAAGTCTTCCACTGGAAGAATACGGCTGACTTCAAGAGTGGAATTAAGAAGGAAGTTCAACCTGACGAGTGTCCGGCTAAAAAGTGACGGGTACACGGCACGCACGGGGCAGATTCGCCTCTAATGGGAAATACAGGACACTGTTAATGGGAGACACTAGAGGCCTGTAAGATATTTGTGGTGGACGTGCACGACGAAATATCGGCTTATATCTTTCTTAAATCTGTCTTACCTGCTGCAGATATGGCATGCACTTATACTATTTGTGGTAGGCGCCCAGTCGACAATTGCACGCCTGCGCTGCCGTAGCATACGGTCGTGGGACGTGTTTCAACAAGTGCGAAGAAACTATGACACAAACTACGTGCACTACCGTGTTCGAAGCTCGGGAACGCGAGCAACGAAGATCAGGTAATGCTTAATTTTGTTAAAGGGGTTATGTTTGTATGTTGACGCATATGTTGCTAATATTTTGTGTTGCTATTGTCTACTTTGGTGATTCAGGCGTTGTGCTAATTTTTCCTACAACAAGCGCATGTGGTGCACGCATGCCGCATCCCATAAATCGCGTGGTTCAGGCCGCCAAGACCATGGGTTTCACTTTACGGGTTGTGAGGAAAGCTTTGTGGTGCGTTCTATCAAGGTTGTAGAGAACGGAATCTCCAAATAGTGGGTTAGAGTCGACCCAAAATGAGAGGTAAGGATATTTTGGGTTGCTTTAAGGGCAGTTGAGTCTAACTGTGTGTTTTATTTTAGATTTCGAAGCGCAACCACCTGACTACAAAGGCAACGTACGACTCGTACCGAGGTGCGACCTCAATGCCGCTTCCGCCTTAAGTGCGTCAAGATCTTGGCCTTCTCGTGGATATGAAGTATCCACGCAAGTATGACAATGGTTTGTGTGGAGTCCCAATTGGGGTTCCGACGCTTGAAAAACTCAAAAATCCACTCCATCGTACCGGTTTTCTGATCCAGGGCAAGAACGTCGATCAAAGGGATTCCTCTCCCCGTTGCAGAAGCCACTACAAGGTTTACTGTGGATGCAACAGTTCAATAAAGTATGTTGTGGTAAATAAAAATTATGAATATAATGCATGGTGAATATAACCCAAATGGTATCCCAGATTATTCGCCCCGTGCGTCTGGTCCATCATTAAAGTGTCGCCCCACTGCTGGAAACACGTCTTTAGAATGCATGTTTCGTTGCAACAACGCACGTGATGTTCATCTGGTCTTGGACAAGTAGAACGTCCTTTCCGTTTACCTCCGCAAAAGTTTCCAGTAGCACATTCGTCCTCTCAACCGTAGTGGCGCCCAGTAACTACCGCATCATATTCCTCGTCTGTTGCAGCGTAAGGGAATATCTGTATAGGATTTGAACATCAAGTAATTATTAAAAATAAAAACTTGTCAACAAAAAAACTAATGAACCACGGCGTTCACCAGAAGCACCCACCGAGCTTGTCAGAGAGATAGCGGTTAATATCCACCGACAATGATTTCGTGGAATGGAGAGTACTCCAGATGCCGCTTCCTGGTGCCAAAGTAATCTTGTGCCAATTCCACGTTATCACGTACTGGCGGAAGGTTTGCCAGCAACCGAAGTTTAACCTGCTGATGACGCAGCGAGACATGGTGGAAGCTGCGTTTGCAAAGCTGATCTACTGGTACAGAGTTGCTCCTCCACTATCTATAGCGTTACTTGTTATGTGGCTAACCGTGTTGCTTGTTGTGTTCTTTGGTCTTAGTTGCTGGTTCGGTTGCTTGTTGGGCTGCTAACTATTTGTGTTGTTTCCTGGTTGTGTTGTGCAAACAATTCATCAGCAACACCCAAAGAACATTCGATTATGAGCTGATCACCTTCACGGAAACGTGTGAGAAGGAATGCCCACAGCTACTTGAGTAATTGTTGGCAAATTGGAAAGCGCGTGATGATATATGGGCAAACCACGTTTGAGGCGGTACTTCTCAGCACGCAACATCACAATCAACCGGATTGAATCCAATTGGAACCAGGTGAAACTGCTTCTCGGCAAGAGACCACGTTTGGACGCCACGGTTAGTGAACTTCTCGCCCACCAGACGACAATCGCCCTCCAGTTTATCGCGTCAATACGCGAACATTCAACAACCTCTCGATAAGTAGACACGGTCCCGGATTTCCTGACACTGGTGTCGAAATATCTAAGCGATTTCTAGGTTGCAAAGGTACGCACCCAATGAAAATACTTTATGGTGTATTTGGAGGAAAACAGTTTGTACGAAGCGCGGCAAAGAACTAGGCGAGTGGGAAGTGTGGGTGCGGGGTCACATGTATCACTGCAACGACTTTGAGTGGCCGTGTACATGCCAATTTTTCCGTTGTTGCCAATTACCTTGTCAGCGCTTGATGTATATCGCTGATCGTGTTCATCAATTTGAGAATCTTCCGGCGTAGTCTATCGTTAGCCGTTGGGATATGGTGAAAATGTTAAGAGATGGAGGAGAAGTTTCTGGACGGCATAGCCTCACTACAGACCGTCCAAGCGACGATGGAAGTAGCCAGCGATACATACACGCACGACGGCTTGACCCACCCAGTGAACGAATTTGGAGAAAGCCGAAGCAACACAAGATGCTCCTGCAACACACCTAATAACCCAAGGATATGGTGCAACACAAGAGGAAGCAACACAGGCAGTGGAAGGCGGTGAAAGTTATTGGAGCGGCGTCAGAACACACAAGGGGTGTCTTCAGTCCAAACGTCGTGTCATCTACGTGAAGTTGCGACGCCGTGAACGCGCCAACGTTGTCGTGTTTCAGCAGAGGCGAAGTACTGCTATGCTAAAGCAGTATTTGAGCCTGTTATGAAGCAACTATCAGGATTGGTTAACACAGCATTCTTTTCCGCATTACAGTCATGGAAGGAGATTGTTCCCAATGGCCTTTGGGAGACTGGAGAGGCTGGGACATTTGACACGGATGCCACCGCTGAGTCTGATGAAAACGATCAAACGGATGATTCGTCTAATACTGAATCTGAATTAAACCCTGTGGAACTTATCGACACTATGGACCTTATCTGGGAAATTGAACGAAGCGCCACAAAGCTGATGAACAGTGGAGAAGAAGATGTGCAACCAAGGGAGGAATATACACGGAAGGATGGAACTGTGAACGCATAACAAGAGGTAAAGGCGCCTCTAGGCCAGGGGAGGATAACTTGTTGTAGTGATGGCACATCTCGTCAAACGCTGGCATGAACCGATGGGCCGGCGGTCGATCAGCCTCTACCCAAGTCGGCAACTTCAAAACAGACGAACCGTCAAAGTACAGCGGCAGAACCTCGAAAAGGAAAAACAACGTGCAACGAATGAAGTTGAAGTGCTTCGCAACCCAGCCAAAACCCAATCTTACATTATTCACACTGAATCTGAATTCTAGATTCAGTGGTAGCAGCGCCTCCCCAACAATGCCAGGGGTGGATTATACCGTGGTGGAGGAGGCTGCGTGGCTGGACGGCCCCAACCAGCGTGATGGATCATAATGTGGTGCGTAAACCATAGGGCGAGCGTATTCAAAATGTTGAAGGAGAGCATGCGCTATGTAACGGCTACTATTACGGAAGACGATGTCGCCATCATGCGACAACGCATCCTGTGGATGATTCTGATGCAGCTTAAGTTGAGTACAAGAGAAAGCAAAGTAGCTAAAGCTGTAGAAGCTACTGGTCTTGAGCTATTAGCCACTATAGAGAACTAAGTCGGAAGTCCATTAATGTGAAAGTCGTTGAATTTCGAAATACCTATTACATACCGTCCTATCCCATGATTTTGATTGTTAGATCTAAAGTCAGTCTAGAAGAGAGTTGCAGCATGCCTCCAACACGACTGAGTAAGTCATGACGTAGCCACCTTCGTGAATATAGAGCCCGGCGGCAGCAGCGAGGCGAGCCGTCTCTTCTTTATCGCGTGACAGCATAGCGGCGATCGTGCCATGCGCGTTCAGCAGTTTTAGTGCGTACTTAGACATTTGCTCGGCCTTAACTTCCATGAGCTTGATCTGTTGATGCCGGAACCGCAAAAGTTCCTGGCACAGCCTTGCCTTGCGTTTTCCAGGGCTCCTTGCTTGTCACTCGTAGCTGAAAGGGATCTGGACAAGTGCTGTCAGCATGGCTACGGCTGCGGCTGGTGTCGTCTTGGTCATTCTCGGTTGCGCTCTTCGTACTGATAGCTGCTTGATATCGATTACGAATTTCGCGACGTGAGCCGGTAACATTTGCAGTTTGCGTATTTTATTCCGAATAGATTACAGCTGCAAGTCCGTTTTCAGAGCATGTGTTGCTTCTTGAGGTATTGTGCCTTTCTGCCAAAACGCCGTCCATTTTAGGGTCCTACGTAGGAGGTGGGGTCGTACGGAAGCCCTTCTAACTGACCACGTGCTTGCCACTAAAATTTAAGCTAACCCTGAACAAATAGACAGGACATCCACAAATTGGACCGAATGTCATACGAAATTCTAGCATTCAAATTGGTGTATTAGTTTGTTGCGCCTGCTTAGCACGTCCGTTAACAGGCGGTGTGAGTTCAATCCCCATCCTGTAGGGAGCTCGACAGCTTGGAGTAAGTGTCGTGTGCAAACCTCCCTCCGTTCCGAGACATAATAAACTTGTCTTTGTCCGCGCGCTCCACTCCTTTCGAGGGGTTAATCTCATATGGAACAGTCGTGTGTAATTTCGGGATTGATTGCACCACCTGGAGATTCTACCAATTGGCGTTCGGCGGATGGTAAAGGAGATAATTCCCTGGGCACAAACGTTCTCGATTGGCTAAAGCCCTACTTTATAGAAAAATCTATACCACATATTTAATACAAATTTCAAGGTAAACCGACATAAACAAGACCTCTTGAAGGAGTTTCTCGACAGATTGTAACCAAAGCTTGGAACATTTAGCAAAAATCTCTCCCGTCACCACATGCTCTCTTGAATGTTGGTCAGCTCTCCCGTAAATGTATGTTGTGCATCCTGACCTCTTGGATGAAAGATCGTTTTGTGACTTTCCATGTCATTGCCACTTCCGCCAATCCTGACCTGCCGTCTAAGCGTCAAGAACGGTACCCATCTCACTACATGCCGCAACAGGACCGACCCATTCAACTTTTCTTATGAAATTGGTGCGGTTTTCGTCTCCTGAAAGCTCAAGTCGCTACTGAATTTGATTGATGGCTTCCCGGCGTTTGGCGCGATGAGTTCAGCGTGTTTTTCAAACCGACAAAGCATGCCCCCCGCCGTGATTTTCTCGAGCTGGATGAGGAAAATTATAATAGCCCGATCTCGAGTACCTGGGATCTCGCTCGGCTTCGACTAAACGGTCAGTCTGATTTTGTTGTGATGCTGTTAGTGTATGTTCCAAGACCCACAGACCCTAGGAGAAACACTATTCGTAGAGCAACGGAGAACAGAATCCAAGTGCAAGTACCTCGCGTAGCCGCTTTGTTGGTTGAACGCAATATCCAAAGTGGACAAGCACGAGAGCTATATATGGTGACGATGCAAGCTCGTCTTCCTGCCGACGCCCCGCTACAAGTCCCCGATGACGCAACATTTCGACAACTTCAGCATGTGGACCAACTATCGCAGGAAATGCAGGCCAATCAACAGGCCGAACAAGTCAACGCCGACGCAAATTTCCGGCCAGCCAGGATTATGATCCAAGGTGCCGTGCTACACGTTCAGGTTCACGTCGGGGACTTTCGAGATATTCTCGGTTTGCTGGCATACAGCCTTCGTCCTCCGCTCCGTGATCCAGTCGATTTTGAAACACCAGGTCCAGCTGATGACGTGGAGGATGTCGATCACATTGAAGGCCAACAAGAAAATGTCTGATTAACAGATTGTTCGACTCTGAATGCATAATTTTCATTGAATGTCATGTATTTTGATGCTAAATTTGTTTCCTTGGCATCCACAATGCCCATACAAATGTTCTCCAACTTCCTCATTTTGCCACGTACAAAAGTACATTGCAACATCAAGGACCGCAGGTGGATTTTCACGAAATGCCATGCTGGTATGTCGCTAGATACAGCGCTTCAACAGAGAAAATCCGACTTCAATCGGATTCAACTCCGGTGAGTAAGGGGGCAAAAAGAACAATAGCACACTAGTACCGTGAATAAGCTCCTAGAACTCCTTGTACATGTGAATTTTGGCGTTGTCCAATACGACAATTGGCCTTGTAAGTGGCCACGGGTTGAGATACGGAAGAATCTTGGACTTGAAAGTTTCGTGAAAGCTCTGTCTCGTAAAAGTAACCTCTGTTGTACCCCACGCAAAAAAAACTGAACATCAAACGCAGCGAGCATTGACACTCTTTTGCCTCGCGAAAAAATGGTACCGAAACAACGGCGGGTGTTCCGCGAGTAGACCACGCGTGCTTCCCAAGAGAAGACCTACAAATCGACAACGTGATTCTCAAATTAGCATCGATTTTAACGTTAACAAGCGCAAATTAAAATTACCTTCCGTTTTTCGAAGTTTCATCGAGAACACAAGTTGGTCAGGGCCACTATAAAACGGCAACAATCTGTTGACATATCCCTGCCACTCCTTGAGGACACTTTAGCGAGCTCGCTTTGTCAAAACTTTTCGTGAAAGTCCCAAGTCGAATCGAAGAGCACGACAAATAGTCGAGCAAAACCGAGTAGAAATTTTCTCTCTTAGTGCCTCTCGTAGCTCTTGAAAGTAAAACCACGGGTGTTGTTGCACATATTCCGGAACGAAACGTTGCACTTCAGACGGCCACTTTGTTGATCGTTCGGATCGTGCGTTATCGTCGAATTTCCAGTGGTCTTGAACAGAAGGTACCATTGGCGAATGTTTCGTGCCGGAACGTCTAAAACGTCGGCAACAACAGTAATCTCGATGTTGTATACGTACTGAGAACAATTCCGCGCCAGCGAATATCGACCGAGTAACCGCATTGTCGTTGTAGCAAAGTCGATGTGTTGCTGCTCTTATGAAGACGGAATGGCTGGAAAATTGTGGCCATTTAGACCTTAACATTTAAAAAGGTACCCCTTAGCTCATATCGGAGATCGTCTGTAGGACTCGCTATCCCCACATTCCGTCACGTTAAACGATTTTATTGGATAAAATCCTAAAAAACGTTGCCCCCCCTATCTAATTCTGCTCCTGCCTCTCGCCAGATCCTACCTTGTACCCTAACCCCTTTTCCTTAGGACCTACCTTTTGGAGTCAGATTGGCCAAAAGTTGGGAACGACATAATACCCCTTGTAGCACTAATGCCAGCATGTGTTGCAGCAAGAGCTGTTGTGTTGTTGTAGTTAGGTTGCAGTAACGCCGTTCCTTATTAACCCAAATGCTCCAGCTATATTGGGCAGTACACGCCAACACCTTTCAAACAATGAGGAAAACTCCAACACTGCTGCATGCTTCCTCGTCCACTGGGGTCGCCTTTCACTACATGAGGACTGCCACAATTGAAGTCGCGCTTAAGAATCACCGCCGAGGAGCACGTCGAGTCGTCTCGGAAGCTCTCGTTTACGTCTTCGGAGCTTAGAGCCGACAATTGAAGCCATGGCTCCGTGGCTGTCTTTGATTTTGTTCTTGTGACGGTCAATGGGTGAATAATTGGTGGTGTTTTCAAAGTCTGCTGTCCAAAAAATACATCTCTGAACTTTGCTTAGTCCGTGTTCGACTTGCACAGGGTATTCCAGCCCGATCTGAAAAGGGCTGGATCCGAGCAAATGACTGGTTCGGATGTGCAAGAGAAAGACCACTTATCCAGCTCTTTTCAAAATTTAGCCTAGGGCTGAATTTTAAATCCAGTCCGTTTGAGCTTAAACAGCTGGATCACATTTTAGGTGTTTCAGATAGCAATCGAGCTGTTTTAGACCATTCCAGCCGTATTTGGCCTAAAACAACTGGATTAAGCGCAAGTCGAACACGGCCTAACTTTTTAAACTTTTTTAAAAAAAGTTAACTTAAATAACGTAAGCCATCTGTTTTTAACACAACACTTTTTCCGCCAATCATTTTGCTTCAAGATGAGCGAACAACCAAGTGCTAATGGCGTCGACATGGACGCCGAACTGGCGCAGCTTCTGCGCGAGCAGGAGCAATTCCTGAGCCAGAAAAAGCAACCTGCAGCTAAAGTGTCTCGCCGCGGGGCTCCACCGAAAGTTTCAGCGTCTAAACCGTCCGAATCGGCTCCAGACGAGGGTCCGCAGGTGCTCATGGGCGTCGTAGAGCGGCTGGTGATGCCTATGGGTCAGCAGAGCTTCGTATTCACCCCCAAACCCTCAGGCTTCCCCGCCGTCAAGCGGCGCTGCCCTGGCCAAAGTCTCTTCGGCCGTAGACGCCGCGAGGTGAAGGCTGCAGTTGCTAAAGAACAGGAACAGGAGAAACCTTTGGACCAGGAGAGTAGAGATATCGATGCTGCTAATAAAGCCAAACTGCAGGAGATGAGTCCCCAGGAGATCCTGGAGGCGCAGCAGGATCTGCTGAGGACGTTGGACCCGAAGCTCATTGAGAAGCTCAAGAACAGGAGGAAAAGCAGCAAGAAAGAGGAGGAGACTGTTACTGCTGTGAAAGACGTGGCCAAGGTGAAGGTTGGAGAGTCTGTGGTGAAATATGATGAAGAGGAGAAGCAGAAGGAGGAGATGATAAAGAGTTTGGCTGCGGTCAAGACAGAGGAAGAGCTGAAGGAACAGACTAAGCTGCTGCCGGCGGAGGAACGAGCCAAGTTGGACTGGACCCAGAGCACCAAGGACAAGAAAGATGGCAAATCTACTCGTGGAAAGAAAATTGCACGCCCGGTGGCGGAAGAAGCGACACTGGAGAGGTTTGATTTGGATGGAAACGTGCTGAAAGCCACGGATACAGAGATGCCGGTGCACTCGGGACTGTTCCATCATGGTGATGACCCAGATGCTGCTGGGTACACGGTACCAGAGCTTTTGCACCTCGCGCGCAGTTCTGTGGCCAGCCAACGCGCGATGGCACTGAATATTGTGGCCAAGATTCTTCACAATCGTCAGCTACACCAACAGTCAGGTCTTGCGCCGCGAGTGCTGCCTCGTGACATGGCGATTACGCTACGGATTGTGTTGGACGACCAGAACTACACGGCTCTGAGTGCTGGTGTGTCTGCGCTGCACGCATTTATTGTGCCCGTAGATGCTGATGAATCCTCCGCTGATGTAAATTACCTGTCGGAGCTGAAGCACGGCACTGTTGTGCTTCCCCCTCGTGTACACCTTCACCGAAATGGGATCGCAGTGAACAAACAGACCAAGAATCACTTGTATGAGGTGGAAGAGGTGGTTTACATCGACACGGATGAGGCCGACGATGGAACTAGCATCAGTGATGAGGATTTGGCGGCTTTGGATCCCGTGCAGGCATTGCTCAACATGGACCTGGACACTCGACTGTGGTATATTCTCGAGACTATTCAGTTGCCGGATCAATATGCCACCGAAAAGATGCTAGACATCCTGATCGCAGTGGCTCGTCACTCTCCGCGTGCTGCTCACGAGATTAGTTCGAACGCTAGACTTCTCAAGCTGCTTCAGCAGCAATACATCGAAAACGAGCAGGTACTGACTTTCCAAGAAGGCAACATCCGGTCACTGCAGCTCTCACTCAAAGCCTTGGAGCTCGTTCGAGCGCTCTGCCAAGGTCAACGTAGCGTGGCTTCTGCACTTATCGCGAGTGGTCTGATTCAGAGTACCAAGGGCTTTCTCGCTCTGAAAGAAGTCCCAAGTGGCGATGTGGATGAAGAAGCTGCAGTATTGTTTGGAAAGATGCAAGTCGAGAGCCTTCGAATCTGGCGTATTCTACTGGGATATGGTCTCGACTTCCACTGCTTTGCATACCTGTTTCCTGCTCTTTCAGGCTTTATGCAGAAAGCCACTGACGCTTCAACTGCACGGAACACGGCGCTCTTTGCTGCATTGGAAACCTTCTGTGGGCTTGGATCGGTGCACGAGGCCCAGCACTATTTCAACCAGCTAGGGTTCTTCTTGGATGCAGCGAAGGATGAAGCTGTGCGGAACATTCGCTCGTTGTTCGTCAAACCAGAGTTGAATGATGTCAAAACCATCCTGCTTCTCTCCACAACGCTGAGATTTCTAGCTGCTGCTAGCGCCCATGCTACGAAATACAACCTGGAGACTGCCAGTCTGGTGGAAGTATTGAAGCTAGTGCAGTCACGCGAGGTGACGCAGGGGTTGCTTCCAAGACTGTATAATACTGTGGCAAAACGAGATCTCCTGCTAGCGATCGTTTGTTTGCACCGACAAATTGTAAGCAACGACCTGCTGTCTGATGACAGGGATGACGAGGAGGTGGTGCAGATATTTTCTCGTGAAGTGAAGGTGCCTCTGCTTTCCGCAGCAACCTCCGCCGCTAGTTCGTCCTCTGCCAAGTTCAGCCCCACTTTGATTCAGGCATGCGAGCTTACTCTTATGTTGGGAGATCTGATTGCTGCTGGGCAGAGTGACGTCGCCAATTTCAACGCAGATTTCGTGCAGAACGTGTACCACCAGGCTTTGGTCCTTGTGGAGCGTCTTGGTGCTGGCGGGGAATACTTGACTGCGTGTTTGTTCGCTGGTGTTTTGTTCCACAAGAGCTCACTGCAGCTGCTCGGTGTGTTCAACGAGGATGCTGACGCGACACGCATGAGTCGCATGTTGACACCCATTTACCAGGCTCTGGTGAATGCTACTCATGAACAAGAAGCACACTCTGCGCAGATCTTTACTGGCATCTCCAGTGTCAACAAGTTCTCGTGCCATTTGCGTCTTCCCCAAGAGGAGCAAAGCTACATCCCCAGTAATCTGCCGTTGCCGAGTTTCTGGATGGTCTCTCCTTTGTCGCGTATCGAGTACAGCAACAGCGGAGATGGTAAATCAACGACTGGTGTGGGTCCAACGCGTGCTCAAAGTGATGAGATGAAGTTGATCGTGAGCGCCACATGCCGCTTTGTGTTCGAGTTCGAGAGACTGGCACCATCGATGTCATCCATTCCTTCTATTGCCGAACTGAGGCCGGAGGACAAGCTGTTCCACTTGGTGCATGTGTTCTTCGCTGGTAGTGACGTCCTATTCGATGATCACGTGGACGCTGCACTCCATCAACTGCTTCCTAAGCTTGTCAAGCCAATTCTTCACTCACCAGCTGACTCGAGGTTGCTATACGAAGGAATTTTGCGGAACCTCAAGCGTATCCAGAGCCTTGAATTTGGAGAGGAGGTAGAATCCCAGACGACCAATTCATCGGTGTCCTTTTCGTCCGATGAGCAGCAAGTGCTGACTTTTGTGGAGAAACTGGTAGCTGAGTTTACGGCTTCATCCTTCGGTAACTCGCACTTTGCACAGTGCATGACGTTGCTGTTGACTCGTGATTTCCCTCTGGAGTTGCGCAAGTTCGTGTGGAAGGAGCTTCAAGAGTCTCACCTGCTGCACACACTCGCACCTTTCGAAGTCTCCAGCTTGGAGCTGTTTAAGCGATGCACGCGAGGTGGCACATCGCCTGATGCCAAGCTTTTGCAGCTCATGCAACAGGCAGTGCGCAAACAGCAAGTTTCGCCTGCTCGGGGTGCTTTCGCGTATTCTCTTGCGGTCCACCACATCGTGGTTTACTTGTTCGCTGAGGGGGAGGCCAACAGTCTAAGCTTCGCGCGGCAACATTTCGTGCAGACACTTGCAACTGAGGCATCTCCAGCAATTTGGGGTCATCTCCTGAGCTACGACACGAGTAATTCATCGTTGCTTAGCGATGAGAGTGGAGCTGTGCTACCTGAACGCGTGACCAAGCTGCGTTCACAAGCTGCTTTCTCTTCTGACCAGCTCTTGACCTTCGAGGCCACTGTGTCTTTGCTTGATAGCTCTAGCTCTACTAAGTAGACAACGTGCTAAATGAGTGCAACTCACTCAATTTGCTTTATCATCTTCCCTTAAACTAGCATGGGCGTGATCCTCTTTCTTTTCTTCTCACTAGCAGCCGGTGCCTTCGCCTCAGCCACCACCTTGGTGTATTTGAAGTAGAGCAGAGGACGCACAGTGTTCTCGCTCGTGTTGGCCAGACCACGGTGCCACACACGGTAGTCCATGACGATAGGAGTCCCCGCTTCCACACAGCAAGTGACACTCGGTAGATCTTGATAACCTTCAAAGGCAGTTCCACGAGCTCCATTGTCATGAATGTGCGATTTCGTCTTCATCTCAGTACCTCCAGTCTCGTCCGTAATGGCCACCAATGGCACAAACACATCGAGGCGATCCACTAAAATCGATCAATAACAAAACTTAGTCAACTTACACACCCCATACACTTAAACATTTATCTCTAATATCTTACCGGGTTCCTGAACTTGTTGATTGCGGTGAACACCATCCAAATGCCAGTTCTGATCGGCATCTCCAGGTCGTGATAGTACACAGCCAATGTACTCGAGATGGTATCCGTCAGGAGCGAAGAGCTGTTTTAGCACTGGCTGCCAAGTTGTAGCCATGTCCTTGAGTAGATTCATATCCACAGAGTGCACAGTCTCCACTGTTTGGGACGTCAAGGGACGAGTCTGGAAAGCTGAAGTGCTCAATTGCATGTCAGTCCGACCGCCTTCACGCACGTAGAAACCCGGGAGACGCTCAGCATGTTCACGCAACTTTAGGTTGAGCTTTTGGTTAACAGCTTCGGCCAGGACTTCCTCATAGCGGTTAAGGACTTGAATTCGCAGCAGCTCCACGACAGACGGAGAGGCTCCGTACGTTGCGAGAGGCAACGCTACGAACCCATTGGCATGGACATCACGGGCCAATTCAGCAGCATCCATAGTCTCCGTTAATACTGAAATGATCTGGAGAAATGATGTATCGAAATGATTTAGCCTATAAAAACTACGAAATTTAGTGGATAGGATTTAACGATGCGCACCATCGTCGTAGTCTTTGCTTGGACAGGTTAGAGGTGAAGGATAAATTTGGTTCCGTGTGACGATCCTCCTCGTAGTCCATCGGTAGACTCGAGAGGAATCGATCTTCACTTATCATAATTGTTCTGATACTCGTCTTCTTTTTATTGTTAGGATGGCACCACGACAATCTTCTAACTAAACCTAAATCTTTGCTACTGCACTAGCGGCTTATGTTTATCAAATGATCGCTCATTTTTAACGGTGGAAATTGGCCTTCTATTTGATTTTATGTTTTTTTTTTCCTATAGAAGCCTTCATTTCCACTGCAGTTACGGTACTCATTTCCACTGTAGTACCGTAATTCAATGTGTCACGATCGCTGCCCAAAACATTTTTTTATTACGTTAATCTTCCTGCTGGAGACGTCACGCATCCAACCGAGGCAGTATTTACGAAAAGCTTTAACACCTGGCAACTGCCAAACCTTGAGCCTCTTAAATACCTGGTGTATCCGTGTATCATTTCACGGAAATCACTGCCCATGACGGCTTACCCTTGAGTCACACTCCACAAATGACCATTCCAGCGCTCCAATCATTGCTCCTCAACGAAGACGTCTAATCCAGCAACAAATGGCTTGACATTCGCGGAGGAGTTGGGCCTCTGCGTGAATTCATAAGATCGTTCAGCCGCTTCAAGAAGGTATTCAGTGGCGAAGCTTTAATCTTATAGTTCAAGCTGATAGTCATCTTCAAGCCGCAACATCTTGAGTTGTCTCCATCCACTATGAACGCGTCCAATGCAACAAACGTTTCACCTTTTGGCCGGTAGTATGTCCAACCGCTGTTAACTCGGCGAATCTCGTCAAAACTTGAGAAACACATAATTTACATATTTTTCGGTATGGAGATGTCTAATGTGTCCTTCGGCGAGAACAGCGAACGAAAGCGCAGTTCTTTTTGCTTGCTCAAGCTAAACCATCTATGGCACAGCATTTTGTATAGTTTGCCACGAGCCACAGTGGTCCACCCGAAGTCATTATTACCATGGCCTACTGCAAACGCCGACATTTCCTTCAGACTTTGATAACTCATAGCAGCAACGACCCGTTCGGCAATGTCTTCAGAGAGAAAATCCAAATGATAACTTGTACTACTAAAATCGTCTTTCGTCGGTACCATATGCAGAATGCGATGGATGTAGTGGTTATCTTCCACGGGGGCATTTGATCTGATCAAAGAGATGACTTCCAACGCTTTGAGCGAGCGAATTGCTTGGTGCAACTTGAAATCATTTACTTTCTCTGTTTCAGTGAAGATCATCCTGAGAATTCCACCAAACTTGGAGTATCTCGAGATCAACAGGTTATCTTGCACTTCCAGATCATCCGACAAAAGAGAATTGTACTCCTGTAGCTCTTACAATGCCCACACCGGCAAGATGTACGAGTGCGTGTTGACCTTCTCGTAATTGTTCATATCTGTGACACAGGGGGAAGCGAATAGAATGGATACCCCGCGCCAACCAGCAAGGAGCGATGATGTTGCTTCAATAAGTCGAAGCACATTGGCCTTCGGATGAAGCAAACGAACTTCACCGTCGCTTAAGTCCACAAACTCGTTCGTCTCAGGGTCATACTTTTGGTACGTAATTCAACACCAATTCAAAAGACGGCAACTCACTGCGTTGGTGCTGCTGCGCCAGACAAAAAATGCAATACAAGTAGAAACGACTCATTCCAGTGCCCGGATTCCCCGTCACGACCAAATTGGCGTCTGACTTGGCCTCCAAATGCGACTTCACCTTTGTCATTAACTCTCGAAAGATCACAACATACGAGTCTCTTTCCAGAATCGCCTTGTACTTTGTCATCGGATGCGCCATGTCCATGGAAATTTATCCATCCTAACATACTTCGTGACGAGCCCCTCTTGTAGATTCGAAACACCGACGTCCTCCTCCACTTTTTGTTTTTTGGGATTAACTCTCGTCTCTTCGTCTGAGCATGTGCGCTTGCCAACGATGGAATTCTCGTATTTTATCGCAGTGCAAGCGTCATCTGGAAGTTCTACCAATACATGAATCACGCCATTTCCGAGATCCCCTCCAAAGTAATCTGATAGTTGCAATGGTGGCCATATTTCCTCAAACTCAGTGTCAGGACGCTTGCGCAAGAAATCTCTTACATGTGTGTCATCCTTCACCCACTCGCCTTGCTCCCCCTTCTTCGCCAAGCGGAGTGTCAGGTCGCTCGCGACAAAGTTATACTTGTGTTCGTATCCTCCCTTGGAGAAAATCTCATCCCGCAGCAAATCAACATCCGCATTGAGAGGGATCTCCACACTCACTACTTCAGCTTCAGGGTATACCCCACAATACAACTTCACCTTCTTCCTCTCCACATCTTGTGAGATTCCCTCCGCCATTTCCACTCCTGACGACATCCAGGTTGTAAGAGTGGGGATTTGGTTAATGGCGATGGTTAGGACTACGTAGGCCACCAAACCACTTGCCAATGTGCTCAGTTGAGGTGAAAATCGAAAATGGAGTTAGACCAATTGCCGGACTTTGCTTCTGGAATTTGGAATTTTCTCTTGAAGTCATCAAACACCACTTCAACCTAACTGCCGAATTACAATTTGTTTACTCGAGCGTTCGGTGTGTCGAAGTGAAAGTAAGTGACTTGACTGCGCACAAATATTTACTTGAAGGACTTAAGATAACAAGAAAAGTATTATCTTACGACACGACCAACCAACATTTAGCGATGCGACTGGGAGCGCACCATGGCTACATCGTCGTTATTTTGCTTGGACGGGTTGGAGATGAAGGAGAAGTTTGGTTCCGTGTGACGATCCTCCTCGTAGTCATCAGTAGACTCGACATTTTCGTTCACGTCGTGTGGAGATGGCAGGTAAACGACCTCAGTGGAGGACTCGGTCTTCTCCGACTTGTCTGAGTCGTTTTGTTGCTCGTCCTCTTCTTGATTGTTGACGCAGACGACTGTGCGAGCTTCCGACATGACGCCAACTTCCTTCTGGTTGGCAAGGTAGACCTTCAAGTCCACGCCGAGGAACTTTCCCAAAGCGGAGACAAACATCCGCTTGCTACGTTGACAAGCAGGCCACGCCGTGGCAATTCGCACACAGTAGTCGAGGAACGTTTCCAGCATTTGAGATCGCTCCTGGACGTCCTGGAGACTTGGTGGGAACAGAGTACGACGTGGGAACTTGACGGCAGCAAGCTGGTTGTACGTCGATTCGCACTCAGGACACTGGATGCAGCGAGGACGGGTCATCAATCCAACCAGCTCTGCACCGGCGGAAATCGATAGCTCATCGTCGAGTCCAGTCAACGTGCTCTTGCGAGTTGGCAGTCGACCACGACAAGTCTTGAGGATCTCAAGTAGACGCTTGCGCAGCAGGTAGAAGCTCTGAAAGCGCTGGATACAACGTCCACGTAGCTGCAGCTCCGGGACTGCAATGTCCATCGTGTACCGCACATGTTTGGACTCCGTAGGCCCACGGACAACGTAGAGACCCGCGAAGTGCACCATCTTGTCTTGGCCGTTTAGATAATGGCTCTCAGGCATGCAACCGCCCAACACGGCGGCCGACGCGCTAATCTCACGTGCTCGGACGTTGGCTGCGACTTTCTGCGCAACAGCGTACTCAAGTTGCGTGTTCGTGCTCGTCGTTGAGTCTGGCTCCTGCTGACTTGGGTTCGAGCTGAGTGCAACCGTCGTGGCGGTGCTCAGGGGCTGGATGGTGTCCACGACGACCGGCATAGTTTCGTGTGCTGTTACGTGGGTTGGATGCTGCGGATAAGAGACTGAAAGCAAGTGAAGCTGAGCTGCAGATTGAGACTGGATGACTACGGAGAAGTATTTTAGTGAGGCCCCCGTGGATCCAATTGTGGTGTGTGGTGCCGAGCGGCAGAGGCAGGACGTTCCGATGCCTTTCCACGGAGCATGCACCACGCACGTTTTCCTTCCTGTTGTCCAGCTGGGCGTTGCACGAGACAAGCGGTGGATGACCAGCTCACGACGCGCGGCATAGAGCCGTGAACGGATTCGTTTCGCCGCTCGCTTCAAGCAGGTTGCTAGCTCTTAAGCTCTCTAGGCGTTATTCTTCAGTTGCAAAGGCATCGACTCAGTTCGTAAACTTTGCGCACTTCTACATGACCTGCAAGCAGTTGGACGAGGCCAGTTGACGTCTCTTCGCGAACAACATGACCAGCGCACTAACCGCCTCACGAGAGTCGAGAACTCGAACTTTTCCTGGTATGCATGAGGCATTCATTGTGGCCCGTGGAACTGCTGATTGAGTCGGCCCGTCGTAGTGACGAAAGTCTCCGTTGAGCAAAACTGTAGCCATGTTGAAAGTGCAAGTGTAGGTTGCAGTTTGAAACAGTCGTCAAAAGTGACGAATCAACTGAAGTTTGGCGATATAGCAACCCAAGCACTCTCACAGCGGATACGAACAACACAAGCAAGGCAAATGCAAAATTATATGCAAGTGGCTAGCTACCCCCGTCTTGTCCTGCTCATATGATACACGCGCCGTCCAGAGCAAACTCGCGACGCGCTCCTCAACACGCCTCCCATTCCCTCATTGTTCTCTCTCCACTGCTAAAAATCCGCGCTAGTTGCTGCAGCCTGCAGTCCGTCGAAGAGACTCGGCCAGTGCGTCCTTCACCATGAAAGTTGTCATTCTGACCGTTTCCAGCTTCAAAGTCCCAGCCTATTGCCACGCCGGAAAGAAAATCTCTCCAGTATTTCATGTCACCTTTTTCAGACTCAATCGCAGACGACAACGCCTGCCGCGTACGCACAGTCGCCGGTTTGGCGTCTTTAGGGTTCACCGTCGGGTCTAGGAACCTATTGGCCCCGCTCCGTTGAGCACGCTGCGAGTCCGACTGCAGACTGCGTACAATAACAGCTTCATGCTTGCGCTTCTCGCTCTCTTCGCGTCTGACCTGCTTCTCAATGTCATATTTCTTCTGGTGCATACGGTACAACTCCTTCTCGGCACGTCGAAGTCTTTCCTCGGCCATAGAGCGACGTCGTGTCTCCTCCTCAAAACGCGCTTCCCAGGACTTAAGTTGCTCCTGTAGTGCCGCTTTTTCCTGTTGCCATCGTCTGTGATATCAAAAAAGTCATATCACAATATGAGTTCGATATGATCATTCCCTCTCGGGGGTAAATGATAATTGCCAACGTACTTTTCGTCCTCAGCTTGCTGTGCGTCTAGTGTGATGCGATCAAGCGCCTCCTGCTCCAGACGACGCTCCAGCTCCTCGTTAACGTACTCGAGGTCGTTCTGACGCCGCGCTTGCGCCTCCACGAAGCGCTTGGCGTCCGCCAGCTCGTTCTGCGGCCGCTGCACCAGCTGGCTGTCGTTACGGTGCTCGCGCTCGAAGAGCGGCACACTGTCCATGTCGGTGCACGGGCCAAACGAATTCCCTCAGTTGCCAGCGCCCGGAGCCTGCGTGCCTAACATGAGAGTGAACGTGCTCCGGTCCTCGTGCCGCTTGCCGGAATTAGTTTTTGCGGTGGAACTGAAGGAAGCGAAGGGGGTCTGTTGCTGACGGAACAAAGTTCCAGTACCAGGTATGGGGCTAAGGGTTGTTGACAGATCGAAAAGTGTCACCTATAGTGAGATTAAGTGTAAGATGTTGTTCTGGTGCGGGTTGCCGTGCAGAGTCAATGCAGCCATCGTTGCAAACTCCTTTGAGGCACCTGCAATATGATTCCAGCGTCAAGCTGCACTGCACTCTGCAGGCTAGAAGCACCTGGCCAGAATCCAGCTTGTTTGGATGTCTGGTTCGCTTCGCGCTGGTCGCGAAATTATTATTTTTTGCCACTTTCTTCTACTGAAGTGGTGACAGGTACATGTAGAACATCTTCCTTTAGGCCTTTGAATGATGCAGTGATGGCAAAAGTGTCACCTGACACCTCCATAACTTTGCAAGTTTTAACTGCCGTGAAGATGTCGCCCAATCTAAAAGTTGGGCGACACCTTCATGGCTGCTTTTTTTCCTTGGTACAGTCGATCCTCCCAGTAAGCGCAGGGGCTTGACAAAGCGATTTGAGAGGGAATAATAGATAGTGCCATATGGTAGTTGATTTGTTGCAATAAAGACAGGTCCAGCCAATCGGATCCGACGGGGTATTTGAAGGGGGAGGTGCGCTTACTGGGAGGATCGACTGTAAAAGTTTCTTCAACGTTGTAGGCAAATCGCGCTGCAAGATTCGCTGCTACGCTTGATGGGAAGCGCATGCAGCCATTTGAACGTTCCGACATGTTAGAGAGAGAGAAGGTAGTCTATTGAATCTTAATTAATAGCCTCCTGAAATTTTCTAAGTCGTTTTATCAGCGCTTGCTCTGGTTTCTTTACCCACTTTGCTGGTGTTGGGGGCTGTCCAGCCGGCGCTTCCTCTGCACCCATAGCGATGAAGCAGTCAAGACTGAGCTGCATACGGAGTCCTGCTTCACGCGTTGGTGGCCTGCTCCGCTCTCTGCGAGCTACTGCGTAGAGCTGCCGCGTGCAGCTGTTCCACATGTATTCTAATTGTTGAGGGGCTCTCCAACAGTGTTGGCTTTTTACGTGCCTTTTTACTTAACTTAAGTGGAAACCTCTGTAAAAATGTAAAAAGCCGATTAAAAACGTGGAAATAGGTAGGATATATCAGATGTACACTGTCGGCGATTTGTCAGGCCGAAGCTCTGTGCGTACATCTCCGACTTGCTCATCGCCCTGCTTCACTAAGGTGGAACGTGAAACCGGCCGCACAGCAGGTGTCGACGATGCGGCTGTGCTTCAGCGTCGTGCACTCCCGAGGCATCCTCATTTTTTTTTTGTTTTCGCGCGACCGCGTTCATCGCGCAGACTAATAGAAGCTGATCGACGCTGGTCAACGTAGACCTCACCGAGACCAAACGCTCGCACACGTGGCCTCTGTCTCTTGTCTCGTCCGCCGCCGCTAACCTCTAGCAACAATGTGACTGTCTCTTCAGCAGGACTCTCAGTTACTGGTCAATATGGACGGGGCATATTTTTGACCAGTAACTGACGCTGTCGGGGATGGAGCCACATCTTTTTTACGTAACAAAGTAAAAGATCTTCGTAAAAATGTTTTAAATCGCGTAGAAAGCCCTTTTTACGTGACAACGTAAAAATGTAAAAACAAAAGTGCCAACACTGTCTCCAAGTCTTGCCTTGATGGACGACTTGGTTTCTGATTTGCCATAGTAGCGCGTATCCAATGCTGCAGAAAGCCCACCACATTCGGCGTAGCGTGTCCTCATACTCGATGCTCCAGCGACCGTACATCTCCGTGAGCCGTTGCCTCAGTCGATTCCCTACTGCTGGTGCTGTCCGTGCTGCGAAATAGGACTTGTACTGGTTGAGACATTGCCTCGACACCTCATGGCCCAGCCAGCGTTGTAAACACTTCATCCAGAATTGTTGGGCCCGGACACATACCCAAGCTATGTGTGTGGTCGTGATCTTCTGCCCGTTGGAGTCCTGTGCTTGTAAACAGCCATCCGTTGGCAGCTCTCCTTCGTAGCGTAAGTTCAATTGTTGCGTCGCCATGCGATAGGTCACCCATACTTGGTAGTTCGTGAGTAAGTTACGGTGCTCCCATAGGTGACTTGGGGTCTGGCTTTGGTGTCCTTGCACCCATTCATCGTTGATACCTTGTGACGTCCACTTGGCGAGCACTTGATTAAATACGTTCCGACATGTTGCAGCATTACCTACTCGTGTTCGTCTCCGCTGATATGTCTACAACTTCTCGACACTGCAACTTGCAGCTCTACGGCTCGGCAAGATGGCTGGAAGTTAAACCAGCTATCATGACTTTTCACAGCCGGTTGTCCGTATCAAAGACGCCGCCGATCATCGTGTCAGCAAAAACCATGCCCTGCAATGCGCAATGCACAACGTTAGACAAGGTTACATGTAATCATTTCACCCGCTCGAAACAGACAACGTACCATTGGGGCATAACGCACACCATCGAAAGTGCGACCATGAGCGCGTACAGCTGCCATCAACACCACACTCTCGTCTTGTTGCTGCGCAGCTTGGTCACCTACGTACAACTTCCGTATTTTCTTGTAGATCATACGCAAGAGCGCTGTACCAATACAAACAGCAGCAACCAAGTCTTCCCAGAAACCTTCGCATTCGTAGGTGAACCACGAGCAATCCACGCAGGACGAAGCTCCGGGCGCTGCATCAGCACCGAGCGGGCATATCTTGCACTTTTCCAGTCCTTCTTCTGGTGAAAATGTTCGTCGAGGGCATCTTTCGCACTTCAATGTGCCACCGATCGATGAATACGATCCGATGGGGCATGGTAGACACGCTCGCTCAGTTTCACTCGAGCTTTCGGTGACAGAGAAATGTGTTCCTGGAACACATGCTACTGCGCGAGTAGAGTTGAAAGGGGGTTCGACCATCGACACGTTCACCATAGTGAACGACAACGTTCCATTGAACAGATTCGCACGACCGAACTGGCGTACCAGAGCATCTCGGAATGAGCTCGATTTCACCAGATCAGCTAGACCATCATCGTCATCCGTATGGCTTCCTTTTCTAGCACTTGATCTATCGAGTTCATCAAGTAGATCATTCATCGCACTTTCAGCAGCTTTGGCTGCTTGGTTTATGGCGTCAAAATTGTTATCTGCTTGTGTCGTAGTCGACAATGGGCTGTTCGTTTCAACAGCTACAATGATCTGCGTCAATTGAGTTGAATCGGGAAACTGGTTCACTTGTAACACGTGCAACGGACGACGAGAACCCGAATAACTCGTCAGAGTATCAGCCCAGACCTGAAGCAGAACATCAATTGGCGATACTTGAGCACTTGTTGCATTGAAGAGGTCGTGTTGATCTGCACCGACGAAATCTAAAGCCATGCGAGGCCACTCCACGTGTTCGTACACCTCCCCAGGCTCGGCAAGACTGCATTCCATCCCACCAGGCAGAAAGCTGAACGATGGTGCATGACATGGTGTACACACTGTGGAGTCATTCATAGTGGCGATGTGGTTTTGTGGACACGGTTCCGCACGGATTGCACCTTCAAACTGAACAAACCAACCAGGAGGGGCCTTCTCACACGATGATGAGCCTTTGCTAGATGCAAAGCTGCCTTTAGCACAACGTGAGCATATTTGAGAACCACTACTCGCCGCAAAAGTCCCTGCTGGACAAGGCTGGCAAGTCCTCCATTTGCCATCGTTGAACATCCCCGAGTCGCACTTCACTGCCGTTGTTGCTGCTTTATACCCCGATCCGGGAGCTGAAACACCAAGACACTTGTCATTGCCAAAGCCCTCAGCACTCCTTCCACCCTCACACTTGCTGCATTCAGTCATCGCTGCTCCACTTGCAAATGTGCCTGGGTGACATAGTATGCATGTCATCGTCTTGGCGTCGTAATAACTACCTGGAGAGCATGGCGAGCACTTAATACGACCCCGTTGTGGCGCAACATGTCCAATTGGACACGTTTTGCAACTCACCGACCCAACCGCGTCTTGATATGTGCCTTTCGGGCACATCAAACACTCTGCCTCGCCCGCAGTGTTCACATAGGTACCCGCTGGGCATGAAGTACACACGATCGCTCCACTTAAACTGGAAAAAGTCCCAACAGCACATACGGCACAATTTATGGAGCCATGTTCGGCTGCAAATTGCCCTGGGTTGCACGGATCACACGATATCGCTCCAACGTTGGCCGCGAATGTCCCAGGCAGGCATGGTGCGCACGAAGGCGAAGCACTCTCGTTGGTGAAAGTTCCCGGGAGGCAGGGCGTACAATGATCAGCTTTACCACCGGAATCAACTTTTGGACTGGATCCTGCTGGACACGGAAGACATTTCTGGTTCGTCGAAGCGTTTGAATACGTTCCTTCGCGGCACGGAACACAGAGCTCGGTAGCTCGGCTTGCAGGAATGAGTTGTTTCGAGTCGTCACCATTGTCAGCACTTCCGTTCCCCGATGTTTCCGTAGTAGCTTCATCCGACTTAATGGTATACCCATCGTCGCAAACACAAGTGATGTTGCTTAAGTGCAACACCGAAGGCATTGGGCATGCGAAAGCATTTCCGTCAAAATCTGCGGAGTTTACATCCGTGAGCCTGTGCAGGACAAGATATCAGGTTTGCGAATCAATGCACGGATAATAAGCTGTCTGCTTACAATGATGGTGGAAAGTTAGGAAGGATGCCGCCACAGTTGTTGCCGTGGACGTCACTAAAGTCAGACGAGAGTTAGCAGGTATTATCGATCAAACCAAAACTTCAGTAACTCAGACTCACAACTTACAATCGTTGCAGTGCCGATTGGTTTGAGATCGCTGGGAGATCTCCCGTGAAGACATTGTTGGACACATTGCTACAAAGTCAAGACGACGAACGGAAAGGCACAGTTGGTAAGCACAACTCAACAAGTCAAGAAGCACAAGGTTGGAAATCGTACATTGTCGTTAGAACGGATTCCTCATCAGGGTCGTGCGGGTCTTCTCGGCCCCATAATGTGAGGTGTGACGGGAGTTTGCCCATGAGAAAATTTGAGGAAATGTCACTGTGGATGCATGCAAATGTCAGTCGCAATAATGATATTGTTTGGCCATGTCAGTAAGATGCCACCAAATCAAACTTACAAAACCTCGAGAAACTGGTACGTAGGCATCTGGGGCAGTTCTCCATAAAATTTGTTGTGGCTGAGATTGCTGGTGGAGACAACAATCATCGTTAGACATAAACAAATGGTACCCACCTTGCCTCGACTTCGTACATGGTCCGCAGGAATTCACTCGCAAACACATTCCTTGACAGTTCCAGTGGAAATTTGTTGTTTGAAACATCTCTACACAAACGACACACAGACACAGGGGGGGGTCATCAAGAGCTAGAATGACAAAAGCTTCACGACTATACGTACAAGTGTTGCAGACGAACAAATGCGTCGAAAAAGCCGAGGGTGGGCGCCGTTAAGTTATTGCCGGAAAGATTTCTGCATTGCACACATTAGGACGCTGAGGGTGAATGAATCATTCAAAGCTCCCACTTACATCAGCTCAAGGGCATCATTGCCAGCAAAAGAGGACGGGATATTTCCCGTTAGTTGATTTCCTTCGAGATTCAACAGTCTCAGCATCGTCATATCGCCTAGCCACTCAGGAAATCCTCCGTAAAGCTCGTTTCCAGATAAGTCTCTATTGCCATACCCCCAAGGAAGTTAGTTGTCCATTGCATTGCTCGTCAAAACATCGACTATATCGCGAGATACAACTCACAATTGCTCGAGTGACACCATCACGCTCAAATCAAGCTCGGCTAACTCGCAATTCAAGACCTCGCCTGGCAGATAGCTACAAAAACATCATTATGTGCCGATCATGATACATCCAGCAAGTACACAAACCAGATTCTTACATGTGCGTCACCGTGGTCGGATCTGTGAAAGCATCACAACGAAGACCTTCCCACGGCCACAAGAACTCAGCGTTGCCTTCCTCAGAGCTGCTGTTAGAGTTAAGTACCCGACCAGTGCACGGATGTGTTGCTACGCCAGGCGGACACAGTATATCGCTGTTGTTCGTCTCATCCAGGTACGAGTTTTCATGGCCGCCGGTGCACCACGTGCGCATGGCTACCGACTCCTGCGTACGGCAATCGCGATACATCTGCATCAGCGCGTCCATTTCCACCGAAGCCAACGGATACGTCCGATCAACTGGTTTGGTGGTAACTCCATTCTCCGCCGCGTCAATAGCTGCTTGTTCAGCCAGCTCCTCCACGTTGATGAACGGAGACAGCATGTCCAGCATTTCATCGCCTTCACACCAACCAATGAGCTCTGCCAGCACAAGCAAAAGTGCCAAGCACAGGGTCCTTGCCATGATCGTACTCTGCTCTTTGAGCCCTGGGCAAAACAATCAAATAAGAAGAAAGGCAGAGTGGGGACAAACCACCACCCGCATAAGGGTAAACGCAAATTGTTGTATTACATTGCGCTTCTGCTATGGGTTGATCGTCTCTGGGACGATTGGGTCTGTAAAGGTACATGGGGGTGTCTTGATAACGTTAGGGCAGAGTAGACCACGAGCTGCTCCATCGCTGCTGCCCCATTTGTGTTTTGTCCTCGGTAAATCTGTCACTCGAGCTCAGTCAGTCGGCAGCAAAGCACTCGCGAGCCTAGGAGCGTTTAATCGGGCTAATAGGCTCTGTCAGCGGTCTGGTATCGTGCTTCAGCTGGAAAGGTTTGTCCTCTGGAACAGGACGCGCGTGGAAAATCATCTCTTTACGGCGCAAGCGCTTGATTTCTTCTTCTTTCAGCTGGCGCTCCTGCTCCTCTCGTTGCTGACGAAAGGCTTCTTCTCGTTCGCGGCGCTCCTTCTCGGCTTCTTCAAAAGCAGCGCGTTCTGTTGCTCGACTTTTAGTTGCCAGCATGGGGGACTCGGTCTGAGTGAGAGGTCTAGTGCTCGGCACTACTTGGACACCGTCAGACTCGAACACGGGCATAGGTTTCGCACGAAATGTCCCTGACGATTTCAGGCGCTCCTCTTCTTCACGGCGTTTCTGCTCCAAGCGCTCACGAGCTTGTTCCAGGTAGCGCTCTCCTGGCAGCTCGAACGGCTGCACCTCAGTGAGTGGCTTGGTTGAGCCCTCGAATCTCGCAGGAGTGGAGGACACACGCATGGGCTTCGCTCTGAACTGGTGCTGCTTCTCCCTCTCCTCCTCCTCAGCCACGATCTTGCGACGGAAATTCTCTTGGTACTCTCGATGGAGCTGGATGCTTTTAAGAGGTGGAGTTTCAGGGATCACAGGCCGGCGGACAGCAGGTGGAATCGACTTCTGCTGGGTGGATTGGCCTGTCTGGCGTGCTTTCAAACGTTGTTCGCGCTCTTTGCGGTGACGCTCCATCTCAGCTGAAACAGAAGCCGCACGCGCTGAGGCACTTGGCCGACTTACTGAACGCGCACTCGGTGCCAATTTTGACGTCATCGGCTGAGTCAAGCGGGCCTTGCTGTCCGATTTAGCAGGAGAGTAGCGAGGGTACGACTTGGGCTGGAGAATGTTTTTGTTTAAAGGCCGAGCGTGAAACTTTTTGGCCAGCTCTTCCGCGTCATGATCAACAACTTCAACCGGCCGGCGATGCGTCGCTGCTCGCCGACTCGTTTCCAGCTGCGGGGTCATGGGCTGTTCCATGAAACAATGTACAAAACATTAGATGCAATAGATAGCAGCAACACAGAAAATCGATTTGAGCATCATACCTGAGTGAGTCCACCAGATTTTGAACGAGTGTAGCTTGGAATAGCGGGCTTCTCTTGTTCACGTGACACTGGGGCTACAGGTGGACGGAGTGCCGCTCTCGTAGCAGTATAGAGTTGTGGTGAGTGCGGCGTCTAAAAACACAAACGGAAAAGACAGGTGTACGTTAGAAGCTGAGCAGCAGCACGCCAATCTCTCGCAAGATCTCACCGTTATGGCATGTCGAGTCTCTCGGTGTGGTGGCAATGGAAGAGAAAAGCCACGAGTAAGCAGCTTTTCCGCAGCAATCGGCGGGCGGGCCTTATCTTGTCCGGAGTCACTACCATCGCTTCCACTGTGAAAGCGTCGAACACGATTATCCACCTCAAAATGCGGCGTCTGCGGTATCGTGAGCTGCTTTGTCGATCGCTGGTGTACATTGGTCGGTGGTCGCTGTACTTTGGTTTTCTCGTGAAACTCTCGAATCTTAAGTTTTTCCAGCTGCAAGTGCAGTCGTTCCTCCTGAATCTTCAGCAACTCACGACTGGTACTGCTCATTCGCGACGGGTCTTTCGGATTCGTAGATCGAGGCTTAGAGTGCAGCTTCGGGCTTCTTGGTCGCGTAACTCGGTGCGGCTTCTCCTCAACGGGAACATCCTCCATATAGTTCTGCTCTCTCATCCTCTGCTCCGCCTGCAGTCGTCTCAAGTACGACTGTGTGGGCTGCATCAACTTGGATGACACTCCACCATCCCCTGCCGAGAACCTGCTCTTGATGGATCTGGGTGCCTGTACTCCACTATCCACCGTCGGCTCGGACAATGCCGGCGACATCCTGCTTGCTCTCAAAGCCGCAGACGACGAAGAAGTCTGCGAACTGTGGGGAGAAAAGTGTCCTCCATGAGTGGAACTGTGTGTAGAAGTGTCCAATTCATGCAGTAGATAAGAGGACGTGGCAGAAGACTGAGAAGATGACGCATAATGTCTGAAAACCTCTTCAAAGCTCTCCTCTCGGTCGTCCAGCAGGTTGCTTCTGTTCAGCACCGTCTCCACATCTTCCTCCTCTTCCTCAGGCCCTGCCATGGTAGTATCCAGCATACTTGCTTTATCCTCCATCACCTCGTCATTACCCTCTTCTAATTGGCGATTATTGTCAACATCTTCGTAACTTTTACTCAAACTTCTCGTAACAGGTACTGGAGGCTCTGCAATACTCGATATGTCGTTCTTCTCGACTGTAAAGGGTGACGCATTGGACGTGGCAGTGGACGGCGCTGGAGACGAGAAATAGCCGTCCGCGTTGTTGACGTAGCGCCGCTCGAGCGCCGGGTTCTTTAAGTCGTAGTAGGACGGAGCGTTGAAGTGGAAGTCCTCGTCGTCGTCTTCGTCCTCAGGCGCATCCGTCTCGGGCTCCACACTCTGCGGGACGCGCAGGTTGTTGTCCGCATGCGCCTCGGGCTCCGACGCCTCCATTGTTGTGTCCAGCAGCGTCGCCATGGCAGCAACAAGAGCCTAAGTCAGCAAGTACGCGCGTTGCGGAATGGCGGTTCAAAATTTAAAACTTGGCTATAATCGACTATATCAGGTTACGGAGTCATATGTGTATAATCCACCTGTTAGTACAGGTATTGGAAAGACTATACCAGATAATAATGCTATACATAGGGATCGAGTATATCGGGTATCAGGTTTAATAAATATTCTGTTGTATAGGTGTTATCCCAGTGGGCAGGCTCACTTTTTGACAACTGGTCAACGTAAGGCAGTGATGGTGTTGGTCTCGACGCTGCGTCTGCGCACCGCGCGCTTCATCCGTGTGGCGTCCAGCAAGACTCTGGTGCGTTTGGTATCATCTTTCTGTCTCTATATAAGTTAATACTCACTTTCACATTTCCTATATCACCAGCATACTGTGCGTCGGCAGGGAGAGTCTGGTACACTCGATTGCCGCTACTTCTTCTTCGACAAGTTGGGACGCAAGCAATCGCCATGGCACCACGTGCCTCTGTACGCCCCATCATCGCTGGATCACCCTCAGGGAATTGATAATTCCGCTATCTTCCACTTTGTGAATGAAATTCCAAAGGGTTCGCGTGAGAAGATGGAGATCGCGGGTGAGGAGGAGTTCAACCCCATTAAGCAGGACGAGCGCAAGGGCGCCCCGCGTCTGTATCACAGCGCGTCACTGGTCAATTACGGCTGCTTGCCGCAGACCTGGGAAGACCCCAACCACGTGGACCCCGCTACGAAAGATGGCGGAGACAACGACCCTATCGACGTGTGCGAGATCGGCTCTCGAGTTGCAAGTATCGGAGAGATTTACCCCGTTAAGGTGCTTGGAGTGTTGGGTATGATTGACGGTGGGGAAACGGACTGGAAGGTGATCGCTATCAATGTGAACGACCCTCTGGCTGATCATATCAATGATCTCAGGGACCTGCGTAACACACCGCTGCATGACGTGGTCTCCCAGGTGCACCACTGGTTCCGGGACTACAAGATCCCGGACGGTAAGCCCCCAAGTGACTTTGCTTTCGATGGAGAGGCTCAGCCGAGGGATTTTGCTGTCGAGGTGATCCAGCAGACTCACGAGAGCTGGAAGCAGTTGGTGGGAGACGAGTTGGCTTTCAAATCGAAGCTCTGGACCGGCACCCGCACCAACATTTAGGAATCGGATAAACAACAGCAATGATCAAATTGTCCAAGTGCTAAAAGAAACGTGCACCATCTTTGTAGTTTTACGTACCGATCACAACTAACATTTGGGCAGCAAACTGAAAGTTAAAAGCTCCTAACGCAAGCCTCAGCTTTGTTTGGGTTCGAGCTAACTCGAGTATATCTGCTGCTTCGCTTACTTCAGGTGGGGAGTTGCAGTCGTAGGAGATGGCGTGCTGTGCATTAGGCTGCTGACAGTTGTTTGGGCTTGGCAGCTTGGACATTGTGAACACTAGTAGTACATGCGGCTGAGGCGCTCACACCAAAATCCATCGCCAAGAGCAAGACAAACATTCTCCTCGAAGTCGAGACGTCACCTGATGGTCAACTGACGTATCAAACAGGAACTTCTCCGTGGGAACAGCTGCATTCCAACTCAAAACCTGAAGATACATCTCCAACACCGAGAGAAGAATTGTAGCCAGCGAAACTCCGCCATAACCGGTAAACTTATGTAGTTTTACTCCCACAATTCTGGCGTCAGATCATATACGCAGAACACATGCTTCAACAGGAAAACCCAACTATCAAGTGCTTGATAACCGTCGCGTTCGGCGCTCTGGCGCTCTCGTTACTTCACAGTCCTCATCCTCGCCCACGTCAGGGCAAAGCAGATCTCCGACGCCTACGGGCCCATGATCTTCTTGACTGTAACCCCAACGCCCACAACCTATTCGTCCACTGCCACCTTAAAAAATGTGCAAAAATGTTAGCATAAAAATCAAATATGTGCACGGACCTCACTGAACTACTTATTGACCACCGTAAGCTGCAAATGTCTCCTAATTAGCGGTACGTAGATACTCCAGCCCGACTACAATACCCCAATATCGGCGATGTCACGAGCTGGCGCGCTTTGTAGACCACATTAGCATTCTACAGCATCACGTAGACCAGGTCTCGGGTGTAACCGTCGAAGTGGGTTTTTTCGTTACCCCCAAACCCCCAAACAACCACCCATCAAAATAAATTTCGGGCTGTGGGTTATTTTCTTGCATCAACTAGACATAAAACGTCCACATATGATTAGGAATAATATAAAACCTATAACCCATCCACCCATCTCTGTGCCTCGTTCGAAAAATCCTGGTTTTCCAGAACTTGGGTGAGTGGTACACTAAACTATGCGAAGTGATAATTAATGAAGTTGGATGGGAGATTCGAACGTAAGAGACCGGTTCTTGCACATTTCTTGTTTCATAATTCGCTGGGTGGAATACAGATTCCGCTCCCGTTTATGATACCACTAACTTCTTGTATCCTCTTCAAAAAGATTGTAATCGTTTTAACAGGTATGGAGTGATTGTCACACAAATTGAAGCCGTCATCCCATCGACCTTCACTCACCATATATACTGTAACCTTTGTATTTTAATACCCTGAGTAAGTAGATTCAAAAATGGATATCCGAAGTGGGAGCCGTTTCTATATTTTGTTATCACAGTCGTACACTTCGTTTTCGGCAGAGTGTACCATATCAATATCTCTTAAAGATACTTCAGAAGTAATTTGCCTTCTTTTGTGTTAAAATACCGATACATTATCTTATATTATGCGTTTATAGCGGTGCCGAAAAACGAGGTACAGGGTTGTACTTCGATTTGGATTTTGTTTTGCGTCGATTTGCCAAGTGATTTTAACACAATAGGGTTAGACGAATACGCTTGTTGAAGAGAAAGAAGATTCGTTGGCTGTGTGCGATTTTGTTTACAATTAGGGTCGATGGAATCAGAAGGCACGCGACACAGGAATCTGCTCAATATGGAATGGGTATAGTTAATTATAAATTTGATAACCTAGTATAGTTATGCAATGCCGTTAAGTTGAGCAAGAGGAAGGGAGTGATGTGTAGAGCTTACTCTGCTTCAAATAATACCTCAATAGTTGTTCCTACGATCCCATATCTCGATATATGTATTTATGACGAGGTCAGTTTGGAGCGTAGAGCGTAGGAAGAGGAAATATGTGATGAGTAGGAGTCAAACGACGGAGTGAAGGTTAGTAGAGTTAAGAAGCTGTCTTGGAGACAGCGCAGTGGTGGCTAGCTACAAGCCAACCATTAGATAAGTCTGGTGCCCTCTATGAGTATATTGGAAACCATACATGACAGTTTAGGGAGGACTTGTGATAGTTTTTATCAGCTCTCAGAGATCTCAAGCTACACTGTGCCACTATGTACAGAGGTGTACTTCAACAGCCCCCCGCCTCTTTACATAGTTTCAGAAGTTTCAGACTCACTTATTATTGGGTGGTTCTGATTCCAAACCAGACGACTCGTCATTCTCAAAAATCTGAACCAAGGAAGCTTTTCGAGTAAGCTCATCCAACTTAGTCCTGGTAGTCTTGTTGACCAGGGAAGATGGACGTTGATAGGCAAGCCACGGTAAGGATTTGGGAGACTGAAAGGGAGATGCCTAAGATACCACCGGCGGCGGGTCCGTTGAGACAGCGTAAGCCGGGAAGAAGGAAGAACCGAACTGCAGTGCAACTCAGGGCCAAAAAGAAGGCGAGGGCGGCAGCGCGTGCATTAAGCACGGACGCGGAGGCCAAGGAGAGCAGGGCCGCGGGGGCCGAGTCGCTCAGGGTCGCGGGGACCGAGACTGCTCGGGCTGCGGGGGCCGGGACGTGTGGAGCCAAGGTCACGTCCAGTACCCTCGCTGGCGCCACTGTGGAAGCGGCCGCCGGGGCCAGGGCGAAGAAGGCTGCGAGGGTCATTCAGCTACACGAAGTCCTCCGCCTCGCCGACGCGGAGCCAGGTGACGAGGCTCGCGTGGTGGCGTTACCTCGGGCGGGTGATGTCACTCGAATGAGGGGTATTAGTGGCATATCAGCTGGTGGTACACAGGAAGATAGTGCCACCGAACAGACATATTTTGACACCAACCATGATGATAGCGACACCGACCAGGAAAGTAGAGCCACCGACCAGGCAAGTAGAGCCACCAACCAGACAGCTAGTGCCACTAACCAAGGTACAACGCCTGAGAACGCCTTGTTCTTCTGTATTTATGGAACGAACTAAGATGGGGTGAAGCTTCGTTGGTTGTGGTAAGTTGCTAAACCCAGAGGGTGAAAAGGCATGGAGCGTGCACATTCTAGGACAGGTCAACAACCCACCGTCACGCCAAGCTGAGAGTGAGGGTGACAAACTCATCGACTCTGTACTCTTTAACCGCTGAGTCTATCTTGAACACTGTGGGGCACGCCAGGTTGGTCTGCTTTGAGAACACCGCCAGCCGTTCAGCCACCGACCACGCGTGTGTTTCGCCTCAGGCCCCCCGATTATGCCATTTTTAATCATTAGAAGTTACCTCTTTCGCGAGCCTCTTGCCTAAACTATATTACACAAATCTAAGTGATTCGCTTCTGAAAGGGCGCATTTATCGCCCTTTAAGAAATTCACAGTACTCGTCCTTGCCTGTATCATGAGACATGTCATCTAGTGTGATTTGTAAGATTTGCTGGGTGCACAAGGTTGCTTGGGTTTTGTATGATTTTGTGATTGCACGATGATTACGCCATGTACATTTTTTTCATATGTCACAAAATATGGTAGACTTTAGGTTGAACTTATGTGAAAGGGCGCATGTTTCGCCCTTTTTGAAGGGTATTTTCTACCGTGTTTTGAAAAGCCCCTTACATAGCAAAACAAATGCGCTCTTGAACCGCGAAAGGGTTGGCATCCGTCCTAAAAAAAGAAACAAAATAATTTTTGCGATGCGAAAATGCGCGGTCATAAATTAAACATTGGAAAAACGTAAACTGAAAGTTTGTATGCTGGCTCCAAAATACTGGCACATTTTTCGCGTTATTTTTCCTGCGCAATTATTGCTGGATGTGAAACGGTCCACACGACAGCGAGTAGGTGTGTTAAGTTTCTCGAGTAGTGGACGGGCTGAAGTAATTTATTCGTGTGAATGTTGTCCGATGCGACTTCTGTTTGTTAGCACATTACACGCAGATGGTGGGGCTGCGAAGCAGGCGGAGCAGATGCGTTGGCTAGGTTTGTTTGAGTCAGTACATGGTTTACTCCTCTTACAGTTGCAAGAATATTTGGCAAACATAAGTTCTGTGTGGATAGGTACAATTTCCTTGGAAAATCTGTATCATTCGTCTTGCCAGCTTATAATACGTTCAAAATCCAGAGCTTGTCCGTGTAAAACACGGCATTAGTAAAATATAAATATGCTTTAAGTCGCTCCTCGACTCTGGAGGAATCTACCAAATCTTGCCTGCTTGGTACATTTGGTCCATGTTAAACGTTTTGCGTGCACAAAGGAAACTTGGGCTGGTAATCTACTGGACTTCAGTGTGTAAGTAGCATTGTGAGATACCAACTCGGTCTTTCACGGTGAGGGAAACCAGGACCAACCGCAGCAACGGTTGGTCTGGGCGATAACCTCACTAGCTACATCTCAACTACACGATCCTCTTCAACTATGACACTACAGTCAAGATCTTCAAGAGTTCCCGATACACTTGTGCTCACTGAAATCCAACAGTCGAGAGAGCCATCTGGAGAGACTGGTCACATTGTTAGGATCATCAGTGGTGCGGTAATGCATGAAGGCTATGACGACGCAAAGGACTATGTACTCGGATACACAGGCACCCGCCGCACTCGAAGAGACACAGAACAGTGTAAAAGTCGCCGACTAAACCCTTGGCAACTACGTACGTAATCTCTTACCTTCTAGCCCTAGCTTTGACGCCATGTATAACGGCAGGGAGAATTACAAGGCTGTAAGTACAGACTAAATGAAGAACCTGTACTAACTAGGAGAAGCCCATCCAGCGCAAACTTCGCAAGTTGTTGCAAACGCATCAAGTGGAATTAGAGCGTCCGCAGTCGCACCTGTAAATTCGTCCACACAGTGTCAAATTGGTAGACCCGTCCATATACTCGATGTACCAAGTGATGCCTGTCCATGTAGAAGCTCCCGCAATTATAGCAAATAGACGTCGCCGAGTCGCTGATGGTACTCCAGAAACGAGTTTAGAGACGACTTTGAAGGCAAATACGGGTGGAAAAGGGAATTCGGTCGGTAGTGAGTTAGCTGGAGCAGCTAAAGCTGGCGGTAATGGATACACTTATACGGGTGTTTCCGGAAATAAATAGAGTGCAATTTATGAAGCCACGGATGAAAATGGTGATGAGATCGCAGTTGATAGTGATATGAAGATTTCAAGCAGTGGAGTTGCAGAAAGTGATGCTGATTTTGACGTTCCGATTTCGAGATGCAGATTTTGAACCAAGCAACCCAGATGACAGATACTGTGAAGATGTTGTCTTGGATTAATCTGAACAGAAAAAAACCAAATCGGTTTTTCAAAAGTCGGATTTTAATAGTGATGCTCTGTGATTTGAAGACCCTGAGCATTGTCAAACTGTACACTTCTACCATACTAATCCAGATAGCTTGCGAACTGACGCTTCATTGACGCAAACAGCGTTGGGTCATATCATCAATCGCTTTTTTACTCGAGAACATGGAGTAGTTTCCGCATATGGATCGGAATTGTTCGCTTTGATGGAGATAGCTAGATTTACTCGAAAGCCTCAAGAAATTCTAATTATGCATGCGCTTATTTTTGGACGTCCCATCAATACGCACGCCTACCGGGGTCGGGTCGAAATCATTGATTTTTTATTATTATTATCGAGAACCCCATGCACCCGGTTCCCACGAAAGTTTATCAAGTTAATTCGATGAAAGGGACTCATAATTCAGCCTATGCTTTTGGAGTCCCGAAAGTATTCCTAACAAATATTCGCTACTGTGTTTGAGTGGAGAACCTTTGTTCACTACACAAACCCGCAACAATCGAACTGCACGGATTACGGAGTTTACGTTCTCAATTACATGGACACCATTTCAAAGGGATTAAAAATGGAGAAACCCGCTTCGATAGTAGGAAATATGGTAAAGTAGACGTCTGTGGGTGTTTTTAATGACGGGAAGGCAGCTGCATACCGTTCTCAACAATATAGAACTCTCTTACCAAAGGGATGCAACCGTATAGCTAGACGAAGACAAAATTCATCCATCAGCAGTCTTTTTTTACGATTTTTATGCGGTATTTACAACAATAGTGCTCTGCGTTACATACCGCAATGTCATGCAGCGGTAAATCCGGTAGCGCTACACTGCTGTATGTAGCGCACAATCACATTGCTTATTGAAGCAAATTCAGGTTAAGGGATCGTATTAATTAAGCGGTCCTGCGACGATTCTCTAGAAAGGGTGTCTGTTGGCGTGCCCCCAGTTTCGAGGTGGCACATATACTTCAGCGTATTGTTCCGGTTCTTGGAGTATTTGTAGACTGCATGTCACTTGTCTCTCTTGGTTACTTTGGAGGCTGTGCGTCGCTTGTCTTCGAGGTAGGGGTGGTGGTACCTGACTCAAAGGCAGGTTTTTGGGAAATTTCAGTTGGCTCCGCAGCCCCGGACCTTGGTTCTGAGGTTGGCCATATTTGATCTGGGGTATTATAACCAGAAGAGCATCGAAAGTTGATCTTATACTTCCAGGAAAATCATCTTGCCATGCGTGGGGAAATAAATTTGGTTCTCCATTGCGCGCTGAGTTGGTTTAGGGCCTGGATGTTTGAGATCGACTCGATCTGTAAATGTTGGATCGGATGCGGTCCCGGATACGCCGTGGTTGGCACGATGCGGTCGCGTTCTCGTGAGTTTACATTCTTAAGCTTTTATGTTCTTGGATTCGCGGTCGTCAAGTATTTATTATATCCCTGTAGGTCCACCAGCGAGGATGAAAGGCAGTCGGGGTATCTTTTCCTCCCCATTAGCTCTGATTATTGAAATCAGCTCATGCATACAGGGCCGCCCATTCACAGTTCGAAATTTACCAATCCACGGTCGCCAAAATCGGGTTTCAGTAAGCGTTTGAATGGCTTCTTTCGATAGGCTCTCTGTTTGGTTTAGGGTCCAAACTGTGGTAACGCGACCTACTTGCGTGTATCGGTCTTTCAACGGAAGATATGGTAAAAAGATTTCATCGCGTGCTGGTCTAAAGTTTACCGCGTTAACATTAGCTACCCACCATGGCAATACATATTTGAAAACAGCGAACATCTCATCATTACAATCATGCAACCATCGCTTGCACTGGGCAAGAGTTCCTTCTACCGCAGACGTATCACGATACTCAAAATGGCTGTACTCGTTCGTCCAGCACCTCACTATTTTATGCTTGTACTTCCACCAATGCAAATCCAAATATGGAGCTAGAGATAGAGACAAACGTTTTACAAACAGATATTGTGCGTCAAACTCGAATTCAGTCGGTGATGCAACTGCTGTGAAGAAACACTGCATAAATACTTCTGTTTGTCAAGTATTGTCGTGCTTATCTTGGCCCAGTGGTTCTCAACTACCTGTTTCTGAATTTTACCCAATTGTTTCGTCTCTGCTGAGGGCCCTCTCGACGAGGGTCATCCTTAGCGATTCCCTCATGCACTTGGTTTTCGGTAGAGTGGACCATTACGTGTGACACGGTTGTACTGGCCAAAAACGTTTGTACCAAACTTTGGGGCTAGTTTACCCCTAGAAGAGGATAAGTTTCCATTTACGAACGTTAGATGATTTTGGGGTAAGATTGGCCTGACTCGGATTCCTTATACATGATATGCCTCCTAGAAAACTTGCACTCGGAAAACGCTCAAGTTCGAGGAAAGGTCCAGTAGGGTTAACCAGGGAATGGTAAAATCGCTGGAGGAGGACTGGTTCGAACAGCACAACATGTGCTCAAACATATGGTTTGAAGGGTAAGTAACAGAGTTATTGCTGGCAGAAGTTGATCTGTCGATTGTGACACTGCAAATCAAAGCAAGGATGCATCATGATGTTTTGTGAGGTTTTATCATGGCTGTCATTTGCTTCGCTGTCAATATCTTCTTCGATAGGACCCCCCCCTTTCCCCCGTGATTGAGAAAACTGCTATTCGCCGCAAAGCATTCTTGGCGTCGCCTTTCAACAGCTTGATGCACAGATCTGGGTAGGCTGCGGCTAGTTCCTCGATCCGTAAGGCGATGCGTCCTATGCTCTCGAATTCCAAGTCGGGGATTGCATCTTGAGACAAGCGAGCGTTGGTAGAGAGTGGCCCAGGCTGCGAAATATCATGAATCAGCCTGGCTGCCTTTATCGGGTCAGCATCCTTCTTCGGCACGCAGCCAAATGGGCTAAAGCCATCCCCGCACCACCGGTGCAGCAAGATCGAGACAGGTCCCATCGGCGTCACCCTCACCGATGCTGCGGTCGAGTGCGCAACCAAATCGTCGGCCACTGATATAGTTTCGAACGAGCGCCGTATCAGGATCGAACGGGGCGTTAAAGGCGTGTGATATGCCGCGTTCCGTCGCTGCCACCCCTTGATCGTGGTGCTCGTAGTCGTGAAGTAGAATATCCAGGCAGACCAGGTCGAGAGCTTTATTGGGAGGGTTCGCTGTCCGTTTCATTCCTCCAGAGAACCACCGCTGAGGCCAGAGTCAACGAGCTTTTGACAACCAGCATCAACAAAGCCTCACAAAGTTTCGCATCGATGCACCGCCGCCATCGGGTTCGACGAAAAAACACTACACGGGACAGTAATACCAAACAGGACCGCCGCGATGTTGTTGCCACGATACCGGTCGGAAACTTGTAGGCGAATGCAGGGCAGTCTGTTTTTTTTTCACGGTAGTAGCAGTGCTGCGGAACGGTCGTTCTGCGTGGAGCGGTCGGCTCGGCGGCTGCGCGGACGGTCTCGCCGTGCGGTTGGCGCAGTGGTTCGATCCGGCCGGTGGATGTGTGAGCGATAAACGAGGAACAATAGGAGTGCAAACGGAATGGTTCAACGGATTGGATGCGTTTCGTTGACGAAGCTCACGACGTAGACCACCTAAGTTGAGGTCGATGTGGTTTCGCACTACCGGCGCTAGGTCCTCGGGGAGGAAGTGGACGTGGTTCGGGAACGCACAGCGCTCGTCGGACTGCGAGCTGCAGCCTCTATGGGACAGGTGCTGCATATAAACAGTAAGACCCGTTTCTCTTGGGCAATGTGTCAATGACTTCACAAAGGGTTCTCCTCGCCGAGCGACCTTGGTCCAGACGTCGGCCCGTATCGTAGGAAAAACGCGAGTCCGGTGATGATTGAAACTCGGACGAACCCGCGGAGGACATACGCTCTGATTGAATGGCATACAGAACGCTTTGCAGTTTGGGGTCGCGTAGCGATAATTTTGACTGGATATCCGTTCTGGAAGTTACGCCTGCCCGCGCGTCGGATACAGTTGCTGCACGATAGTTCTCAAAGACGCGATCAAACCAAAATACAATCGACGCAACATCTTGAGCTGTCCACAGGTAGAAGCTGTTCAATTTTTCGGCGAACTCTCGAGCTACACTAACCAAGCGACAGGTGTTATCCTCAACGAACTCTTCGGTAAAAACACTGTCAGCGCGTTACACACATCCACCATCGTGCAGGGCCGTGACACCCGGGGCAGCGAGACAAACGCCGAGAAGTTGTTGAGGTTGATGGATCCCGTGGCATACCAGTCGCGACGTGCGGCAAAATCGAATCGGTGGAAGTGTAGATTCGACAACCCCTGGCACCGAACTCGAATGCGCACAGGCGAATGATGATTGCTGGATGGGGCTAAAACTTGGTATCACGGGACGAGATCATAATGTCAACTAAAATAGCTGCACCCTTACCTTTCATACTGCATTGCAACTATCATGTCGTTGACTTGCGGTTGGGTCGGTGTGAACGCATGCTTGGGGCGACGCCCTGGGTCGCTGGTCACCTAGATAAGGTCGGCAGGAATCTCGAGACGAGGTAGTTGTGTCTCGCGGACGTCGTGAACGCTCGCCGGTCGTTTTCTGGAGCCTGTTTGACACAAACCTAGATAGAAAAACGAATTAAACCCGGGTCGTCACTAATAGCCGTGAGCACTTTAGCATGGTTTGCCGCAGAGGGAGAGCGGGGCGGGCTGGTCGAGGAAGACCTCCCGACTGATCAATATTATAGGCCCGTCGAAGGAATCGAGAATGGCGTCCAGGGCCACACCGTCGGTGTCGTCGTTTTGGACTGGCGATACAGCTGTGGGACGTGTCTCTGGGTCGTCGTCGAAATGCACACCAATCGGTGTGCGAGCACGAGGAGGGACACGGCTCGGTTCGCCTACGTAGTACGCGAAGTTTACCGCATGGCGAACGCGCACCGTGCCCGTGACGCCGGTGGACGCGTTAGTCCATCGAAGAGTAGCGTTTGGCTGGGGTTGCAACCTGGTAGGAGTGAATCCCCGGAGGATTAGCTGGATCGATCGCGTCGCTGGCTGATCTCCACCGCCGAGGAGGCGATCTGGTATCGTGTGGTGCTGGTTTGTCAATGCGGTCAGCGCGATCTCAGTTGTCGGAGTACGGCTCCTGCCCTTGAGAAATCACAAAACTGGGGCAACTTCGGACAGGTCAGATGTGGCACAGGGGTCATCGCCGAGCCCAGTGCGGACGGTAGCCACAGCTCCTTGGTAGCTGCCAACTTGATCGTACACGTTTAACCCGTCTGCTGAACCAACTACTGTCTTTCGAAGCCATTCGCCTGGAGCGACAGCGACATATTCAGCTGCTGGAACAGCTCGCCTCTGAATTGCAAAGCTGGGAATATCCACCGTGATACGAGGTGTTGGCAGTGTTTACACGGTCGCTGCAGAGACGAAGTCGCTGGTGACAGTCCCGTAGATGAGTGTATCGGCCGGGGGTGCCCCGACGATGTCTTCGGGCATCAATAGGACGTACCCAGGATTGTTGCGCATGGCTGTCGGAGAGATGAGAACGAATGCTTGGTCGGTGATGAAATGTACAATGAGCTATTCCTACCTACTATCCGCGTTGCGTGTTCTCTGGATTGATGACCGTGAGCTGCTGCCGCGCTTGGCTCGTCGTTGTCTGCTCATACTTCATGTATCGCACTCTGTCATCGCGTAGAAAACGCGATCTTCCGCTTTGCCGAAGATACCCATTGTCGTGACTCGTTGCTACGTGGGTTTCTTGTAAAAACCACACTTGTGGGAGCTCCCTCGACGATACTTGCTTCCATGCTTAAAAGCAGTGGCTTCGTTTTTCTTCTACAAAGCCTCTTACGTTTTGACTTGCTTTTTTGTTCGCCACTCGATCTTGATATATCCTTTCCGTTTGGGTTGTAGAACATATACTCCATTATTACAGACATCCCGTATGCATCGGTTGATGCTCCTGGCCAGCGCTTCTCTGCTGCCCCAGGCTCGATGCTTTCTTTCACTTTAATAATTGCTCTCGCCTGTCCCGTCTAACTGCGAGACAGCAGTGCCGAGATAGCCATTGATACTAGTCCTGTTTGCCTTCCTGATTTACCCATAGAAAGCTGTGCTGTACTCAATTTCAGCCATTAGATGATCGCGCACCAAAGATGGGGTCCTGAACTCGCTGGATACTCGAATTCCATTCAATACCCCTACCTCTTCTGCATATAACTCCGAACACAAAATATGGTCATTTGCACACTCGATCTTCTCTCCCAGTAGTGCGTGCTAATATTTGTTCTCCACTTTCTGTATGTGTCGGTAGGCCTCCTTCCAGTCCGATGGCTTATTTTGAGCTTTGCTGCCATCCACCTTTTCTTCCAGCTCACCAATAGTTTTGTAGGACGCATAGTAATCGAGCCATTCATATTTCCCAAAATCAGCTCGTTGGAAGGGAGGCGTGGACGACACGCGGCGGCGGTACATGGTAGAGATCGCTACGGTTATGTAGAAGGGAGGTGACCTATGCGAGTTATGGGCGCGAACCAACTCTAAAAGCCGGGGCTTAAGCAGGCTTTCACCGTGCTGCACATCTGTGCAATGTATTCAACATTAATACAAAAATATTGAAATACACACTAACTATTAGTTCACAGCCATTGCAACATTTCTGCTCGTTTACAGCGTGTCGTTTGTGCTGGCAAAATGTTTCGTTTGTGATAAGCGGCGCCACCCACGTAAATATTAAAAATGTTCGCATAAATCGGAAACTCACACCTCAAACTGAGCTGCATCCAAATCGACGTGACAGTCGCCTTCACCGCCTTTCTGATTAGCAACCCCGTTTTCGAACGAACGACTTTTCCACGAAGTTCCCACGAAGCGCACTTCCTTGGTGATATAATATGCCTCCATCTAAGACACAAATAGTATAGACAAATTTACGTTAGTTCATAAAAAACACTATAACTTTAGTACAGTACAGTGTGCATTTGTCGCTGGCCGCATACCGCCTGCGATCATTCCCCAACTAATTCGTTCTCCGCACGTGGTTTACGTCCACATAAGATTCATCTAAGTACACCTCCGGACTAATGGGGTTGTTGTTCTTGTCTCGGTTGGCTACTTTCTGCTGCAAGTATACGAAACATTCTGTATAGAGTCTTCAAGGCAGTCACAGCTTTCACCTTTAATTTGTAACGGTAGTCAAGGCGCCGAAGTAACTGACACATCGCCCTCCGATGTATCTGTGCCGACGTGCACTTCAACACTTCGTTACAGACCATTTTAGTTGTAATAGGCTGGTGCCCTTTGTTGGATTTATCAACGTAGGCATGAGACCTCTTCGTCTTCGTAGCTTTGGGGGGAACCTCGACGCTCCTCCACGATCTAACAATATTACTATATTTTAAAGGTAACTTATATATATCGATAGAAAAGACAAAATGCACTTACCACCTCAGTAGTGGAGTCTTGTGTGCCTTCCAGGCGTGTCCAACCGTGCTGTCAGGGCTGCAGTTGCAGGGTTGATGGGGATGTTGTGGCGCTGCTGCTTCTGGGCCCCTGTGGTCGTGCTGGGACGCTGCAGTTACTGGGGAGTTAGTAGTGTCGAAATCGAATGCCTTGTCCCACAGCCAACACCATGCTAGCCAGCGCGCGATCCTTCTTCTTGGTCGCTTCAGTCGCCTTGCATGGATAGTCCTGGTGGCCCTTCTGCTCGTCACCACCAGGCTGCGATCTCACGAAGGAAGGGACTGACGAGATCCACTGTGGCCCAAAACAAGCAGTGATCGCTTTCAGTCCCCGTAGTTTTGAGCTCCGCATTCTAGGGAACGAATGCTATCCTGAAAATGTCACAACCACGAGTCGATAGGTTGTATACAAAAACATTGATGTACAAATCTGATAGCTTAGCTCTGAAAATTGACTTCAAACGGACCTTCTAAAGTTTCCCGACCGACCGAACTGCCCCGAAAATCGGCCTGGTTAACTCAGACAGATAGTGTAAAAAAACTTGAAAAAGTTAACTCAAATCACGTAAGTAAACAAAAATTGAAACCTACACAATGCCGAGCTAGATAGCTAATAAGCTCTCGACGGTCCAAGTGCGCATGTCCAGTAAACATTTGAACAATGCCCTCACAGCAAACCTAAGCAAAGTTCAGAGATGTATTTTTGGACAGCAGACTTTGAAACCACCACCAATCATTCGCCCATTGAACGTCACAAGAACAAAATCAAAGACAGCCACGGAACCATGGCGTCAATTGTCGGCTCTAAGCTCCGAAGACGAAAACGAGAGCTTCCGAGACGGCTCAAGGTCATCGGCGGTGATTCTTAAACGCGACTTCAATTGTGGCAGTCCTCATGTAGTGAAAGGCGACCCCAGTGGACGAGGAAGCATGCAGCAGTGTTGGAGTTTTCCTCATTGTTTGAAAGGTGTTGGCGTGTACTGCCCAATATAGCTGGAGCATTTGGGTTAATAAGGAACGGCGTTACTGCAACCTAACTACAACAACACAACAGCTCTTGCTGCAACACATGCTGGCATTAGTGCTACAAGGGGTATTATGTCGTTCCCAACTTTTGGCCAATCTGACTCCAAAAGGTAGGTCCTAAGGAAAAGGGGTTAGGGTACAAGGTAGGATCTGGCGAGAGGCAGGAGCAGAATTAGATAGGGGGGGCAACGTTTTTTAGGATTTTATCCAATAAAATCGTTTAACGTGACGGAATGTGGGGATAGCGAGTCCTACAGACGATCTCCGATATGAGCTAAGGGGTACCTTTTTAAATGTTAAGGTCTAAATGGCCACAATTTTCCAGCCATTCCGTCTTCATAAGAGCAGCAACACATCGACTTTGCTACAACGACAATGCGGTTACTCGGTCGATATTCGCTGGCGCGGAATTGTTCTCAGTACGTATACAACATCGAGATTACTGTTGTTGCCGACGTTTTAGACGTTCCGGCACGAAACATTCGCCAATGGTACCTTCTGTTCAAGACCACTGGAAATTCGACGATAACGCACGATCCGAACGATCAACAAAGTGGCCGTCTGAAGTGCAACGTTTCGTTCCGGAATATGTGCAACAACACCCGTGGTTTTACTTTCAAGAGCTACGAGAGGCACTAAGAGAGAAAATTTCTACTCGGTTTTGCTCGACTATTTGTCGTGCTCTTCGATTCGACTTGGGACTTTCACGAAAAGTTTTGACAAAGCGAGCTCGCTAAAGTGTCCTCAAGGAGTGGCAGGGATATGTCAACAGATTGTTGCCGTTTTATAGTGGCCCTGACCAACTTGTGTTCTCGATGAAACTTCGAAAAACGGAAGGTAATTTTAATTTGCGCTTGTTAACGTTAAAATCGATGCTAATTTGAGAATCACGTTGTCGATTTGTAGGTCTTCTCTTGGGAAGCACGCGTGGTCTACTCGCGGAACACCCGCCGTTGTTTCGGTACCATTTTTTCGCGAGGCAAAAGAGTGTCAATGCTCGCTGCGTTTGATGTTCAGTTTTTTTTGCGTGGGGTACAACAGAGGTTACTTTTACGAGACAGAGCTTTCACGAAACTTTCAAGTCCAAGATTCTTCCGTATCTCAACCCGTGGCCACTTACAAGGCCAATTGTCGTATTGGACAACGCCAAAATTCACATGTACAAGGAGTTCTAGGAGCTTATTCACGGTACTAGTGTGCTATTGTTCTTTTTGCCCCCTTACTCACCGGAGTTGAATCCGATTGAAGTCGGATTTTCTCTGTTGAAGCGCTGTATCTAGCGACATACCAGCATGGCATTTCGTGAAAATCCACCTGCGGTCCTTGATGTTGCAATGTACTTTTGTACGTGGCAAAATGAGGAAGTTGGAGAACATTTGTATGGGCATTGTGGATGCCAAGGAAACAAATTTAGCATCAAAATACATGACATTCAATGAAAATTATGCATTCAGAGTCGAACAATCTGTTAATCAGACATTTTCTTGTTGGCCTTCAATGTGATCGACATCCTCCACGTCATCAGCTGGACCTGGTGTTTCAAAATCGACTGGATCACGGAGCGGAGGACGAAGGCTGTATGCCAGCAAACCGAGAATATCTCGAAAGTCCCCGACGTGAACCTGAACGTGTAGCACGGCACCTTGGATCATAATCCTGGCTGGCCGGAAATTTGCGTCGGCGTTGACTTGTTCGGCCTGTTGATTGGCCTGCATTTCCTGCGATAGTTGGTCCACATGCTGAAGTTGTCGAAATGTTGCGTCATCGGGGACTTGTAGCGGGGCGTCGGCAGGAAGACGAGCTTGCATCGTCACCATATATAGCTCTCGTGCTTGTCCACTTTGGATATTGCGTTCAACCAACAAAGCGGCTACGCGAGGTACTTGCACTTGGATTCTGTTCTCCGTTGCTCTACGAATAGTGTTTCTCCTAGGGTCTGTGGGTCTTGGAACATACACTAACAGCATCACAACAAAATCAGACTGACCGTTTAGTCGAAGCCGAGCGAGATCCCAGGTACTCGAGATCGGGCTATTATAATTTTCCTCATCCAGCTCGAGAAAATCACGGCGGGGGGCATGCTTTGTCGGTTTGAAAAACACGCTGAACTCATCGCGCCAAACGCCGGGAAGCCATCAATCAAATTCAGTAGCGACTTGAGCTTTCAGGAGACGAAAACCGCACCAATTTCATAAGAAAAGTTGAATGGGTCGGTCCTGTTGCGGCATGTAGTGAGATGGGTACCGTTCTTGACGCTTAGACGGCAGGTCAGGATTGGCGGAAGTGGCAATGACATGGAAAGTCACAAAACGATCTTTCATCCAAGAGGTCAGGATGCACAACATACATTTACGGGAGAGCTGACCAACATTCAAGAGAGCATGTGGTGACGGGAGAGATTTTTGCTAAATGTTCCAAGCTTTGGTTACAATCTGTCGAGAAACTCCTTCAAGAGGTCTTGTTTATGTCGGTTTACCTTGAAATTTGTATTAAATATGTGGTATAGATTTTTCTATAAAGTAGGGCTTTAGCCAATCGAGAACGTTTGTGCCCAGGGAATTATCTCCTTTACCATCCGCCGAACGCCAATTGGTAGAATCTCCAGGTGGTGCAATCAATCCCGAAATTACACACGACTGTTCCATATGAGATTAACCCCTCGAAAGGAGTGGAGCGCGCGGACAAAGACAAGTTTATTATGTCTCGGAACGGAGGGAGGTTTTGCACACGACACTTACTCCAAGCTGTCGAGCTCCCTACAGGATGGGGATTGAACTCACACCGCCTGTTAACGGACGTGCTAAGCAGGCGCAACAAACTAATACACCAATTTGAATGCTAGAATTTCGTATGACATTCGGTCCAATTTGTGGATGTCCTGTCTATTTGTTCAGGGTTAGCTTAAATTTTAGTGGCAAGCACGTGGTCAGTTAGAAGGGCTTCCGTACGACCCCACCTCCTACGTAGGACCCTAAAATGGACGGCGTTTTGGCAGAAAGGCACAATACCTCAAGAAGCAACACATGCTCTGAAAACGGACTTGCAGCTGTAATCTATTCGGAATAAAATACGCAAACTGAAAATGTTACCGGCTCACGTCGCGAAATTCGTAATCGATATCAAGCAGCTATCAGTACGAAGAGCGCAACCGAGAATGACCAAGACGACACCAGCCGCAGCCGTAGCCATGCTGACAGCACTTGTCCAGATCCCTTTCAGCTACGAGTGACAAGCAAGGAGCCCTGGAAAACGCAAGGCAAGGCTGTGCCAGGAACTTTTGCGGTTCCGGCATCAACAGATCAAGCTCATGGAAGTTAAGGCCGAGCAAATGTCTAAGTACGCACTAAAACTGCTGAACGCGCATGGCACGATCGCCGCTATGCTGTCACGCGATAAAGAAGAGACGGCTCGCCTCGCTGCTGCCGCCGGGCTCTATATTCACGAAGGTGGCTACGTCATGACTTACTCAGTCGTGTTGGAGGCATGCTGCAACTCTCTTCTAGACTGACTTTAGATCTAACAATCAAAATCATGGGATAGGACGGTATGTAATAGGTATTTCGAAATTCAACGACTTTCACATTAATGGACTTCCGACTTAGTTCTCTATAGTGGCTAATAGCTCAAGACCAGTAGCTTCTACAGCTTTAGCTACTTTGCTTTCTCTTGTACTCAACTTAAGCTGCATCAGAATCATCCACAGGATGCGTTGTCGCATGATGGCGACATCGTCTTCCGTAATAGTAGCCGTTACATAGCGCATGCTCTCCTTCAACATTTTGAATACGCTCGCCCTATGGTTTACGCACCACATTATGATCCATCACGCTGGTTGGGGCCGTCCAGCCACGCAGCCTCCTCCACCACGGTATAATCCACCCCTGGCATTGTTGGGGAGGCGCTGCTACCACTGAATCTAGAATTCAGATTCAGTGTGAATAATGTAAGATTGGGTTTTGGCTGGGTTGCGAAGCACTTCAACTTCATTCGTTGCACGTTGTTTTTCCTTTTCGAGGTTCTGCCGCTGTACTTTGACGGTTCGTCTGTTTTGAAGTTGCGGACTTGGGTAGAGGCTGATCGACCGCCGGTCCATCGGTTCGTGTCAGCGTTTGACGAGATGTGCCACCACTACAACAAGTTATCCTCCCCTGGCCTAGAGGTGCCTTTACCTCTTGTTATGCGTTCACAGTTCCTTCCTTCCGTGCATATTCCTCCCATTACTACATTTTGAGTAGTACTTCAAATAAATTCATACGTCGTGACAAAGCGATGAAGAGCTCTACTGACTGCCGCATTCTGGTTGTGGGAGGCGGGGTGATCGGCCTCACTTCGGCCTTGGCGCTGCTGCAGAGTGGCTTCAAGAATGTTCGCATCGTGGCTGACAACTTTGACGCCATCACGTCACACGTGGCCGGCGGCCTCTGGATGCCGTTCTCATTGCCGGACAACGCCGACCCTGCCAAACCGCGGTCCGTATAATTACTATAGTATTGTTCTACTCAGTATTGATATGCTCTAATTTAATATTTATTTTGCAGCAAGTGGTGCGAGGCGAGCTACGAGTGGCTGATGCAAGTGATGAAGAAGCATTGAGAGGAGGCTGGAATTCATGTCGTCGAGGGCGTAGAAGTGTCGAGTGAAGGATCCCCACTTGTGGTGAGGTCGAATACTACTGATATCTTAATACTATTTTTTCTAACAGCGTGGTGATATTTTGTGGCAGGTCCACCCCTACTGGGCGCATTGCGTGGAGAACTTCAGATTACTGAGTCGAGAGGAGGCTGGCAAGGTGTCGCCCGATGCTGAACATGGTTTTGTATTCGGAACCATAATTTACAACACCGGGTAGGTGTTTTGGTGTTGCGTCGTGGGCCGATACTTGTATTATTAACGTAAAGACTTCGTTGATTTTGTTAGCATGTTCATGAGGTGGCTACAGAAGGAAGTTCGCCAGCTAGGTGGCAGTTTTGAGGAACGTCGTGTGACAAACCTTGATGCTGAGGACTGCGACGTGCTGGTTGATTGCTCAGGTATGTAGTGTTCAGAAAATACTCAAGTTCGCCAATGGGAATATTAACCGAGTTATTGGTTGCTTCCAACAATTAGGTCTGGCTGCAAAGGAGCTGGCCGGAGACGACACGGTGTATCCGATTCGTGGCCAGATCATTAAGGTATGCGGAAGCAGTATGTGGTGTAAGAGGAATAGTCAGAGTGACTGACGAATAGGAATTTTGACGACAGGTCCACAACCCGAAGCTCGACAAGTACGCTGCGGTGATCCATCGGGACGGGCACCACACGTACATCATTCCTCGGCCAAATGGTGACGTTGTTCTGGGAGGAACGGTGCAGCCCCATAACTGGAGCACTGATAACGATGACGCAGACATTGAAGGCGTGTGGGAACGCTGCTGCAAGTTGTGGTCGGAGGTTCGCAACAGCAAAGTGATCGGCCCCGTGGCGGGTCTGCGACCTGGACGGACTGGTGGTGTGCGCCTTGAAATGGAACCAAAGCCAACGAAACGTGGTGCTTTGATCATCCACAACTATGCTCATGGTGGATCAGGGCACACGCTGCACTGGGGTTGCGCACAAGAAGTAGCTACTCTGGCTTCCCAGTTTGTTTCATTGAAGTCGTCTAGCAGGCTGTAGTGGTGTCAGCTTGAGCGTATCGAAGTTTCGTCGCTTCTGGCTCTGATTGGGCCCGCACTACTGCATATTCGAGTTCTTCCTGGACACTGGTTGAGTGTTGATTTCTTTTCACTCGACTACCTATGACAGCAGTATCTTGACAATACATTTCCTCATATATTGATGGTAGCGACCGAATCAATGTTCATTGGCGTTATGGATTTGATCAACGTTGCGAGCGTTTGCTGCGCCGTAAGCTTTGCTTGATTGCTCGTTCTTCCTGACCTCTACGCGCGTTTCCTTCGTTAAAACAATATTTATGCCGTGATTTATCCCTTCTTGGGATTCAGTAGCAGTGGGAGTCACACTGGTCGACGCGAGTTGGGTGGCTGGAGGTGGTCAGGATGATGAAATACATACAACATTTACGAATATTTTTGTGAACTGCGTCACTCAAAAGTTGAATATCTCCACGAAAAGAGGAGAGAAACCCGTGAAAGATTTCTTCAACAACGCACTGGCGGCCAAAACAAGCTGCACTTCACGCAACGTGGCGTTTGCGTAACGACATACATTTTCACGAAACTCAGGCACAGGCCCCTAGAGTGCCAAGTATTGTCACTGACAATTTGTCACTCCTTCGACCGACATAGCCAATTTTTATATCGTCATGCGGTGGAAATAGGCGTGCCCGGTTAGGCAGTAGCCAACATCCTTCAACGTGGCATTGAACTTACGTACGCCAGAACGTCAAATTTGGATTCCTCGCCCATAAACATGAAGATCGTGTTACCAGGATTATTGTCACGTAGTAGCTAGTGGAACGAGAAGTGCATAATTAGTTAATCGCCTTTTTTCCTTCCTACATGTAGTATAATACAGTACTACGAAGAATACATCTGTAGGAACCGACTACAGAGTTTGTATCGGCAGTTTCCCTCTTTAGGATAGTGTTAGAGTGCGAATTAGGTTGTGCAAAAGTAATGATTAGAAAAAATATAATTTTCGAAATGAAGTAATACAATAATATTTTTTGAGAATTTGAGATTTTAACCCGAGAAAATATTTTGAGTGACTATTACTCAGCAACCAAGTTGAATTTTTGGCGGGAAAATGGCTCAAAATGAAGTCAAGGCGCTGAAGGTTTGCGAGGTGTGCGCCGATGAAAACTCTTTTTGTTTCGAATGGACTCAAATGGTACTTAGAAGTACAATTTTGATTGTAATTCCTCTACGCAGTAATAAAAGGTTGGCTCCCGAAAAGCTGTCACAGCCGAGAGGATTATCTGTACCGACAGACTGAGGGGTACAGGCGCCAACTACATGTACATGTTTAATACATGCTAAACAACTAACCTCGTTTTTATTCTCGCTCCTCGATATTTTATCTGCACCCCCGTGCTTAAACTAACGCGCTTTTCTTGGTAACGAGCCAATGGCGTTGTCGGTTGACGACTCCATTGTCTTCATGGCAATATCGTCCACCACAACCTGGTTTTGTTATCGTCACAGAATCATGGTTTTTAAACCGTGACGACAATAAACTAAAAAAACAATCTCCCTTATAAATACAAGCATCGCGAAGCTTTTAAGTCATCGCTATCTGTCGTCCCAGCATTACCGTGGTTAGGGATATCTTGCGAACATTTCGGGAATCTACTGTAGCCCTGATCTTAGTACGTTTTTGGAGATACAAAATGGTATACAAACCGCTTTCGTGACACGAAGTTCGTGTAAATACTACTTGAGCCTTTGGAGCGTCAGGCGGTAGAGTACAGCATACTATCTTTTCCATGCATATCGCACGAAACTAAACCAATTTGCTTCTACATAAGCGCTACAAGAGGCCAGGGTAGATTTGTTTTACATGTTAATTCCGGGTAATATTTTTGAAAAGTACGCAGGTACCGCATTCAAGAGGCATAATTCGTCGAAACCATTACTTTTCTTTTAGTTTCTGTACGCTCTATTGAGGCATATTCATCCGATTCCCTTCGAATCTACAATGGAATCCTTTTTACGGAGTTTTTCTGTCATCCTGCATGGTAATCCCTCGAGGACTTGTTGGTGAGATCATACAAATTATATTTGCTATGAACTGAATGGCTGTCGGCTCAGCACTTGTAAGGTTTAAGGGTGTGGTCGTGAGCAGGGCGGGTATCTGTCCTTCCAGGATTTCAAACACGTCTGATTGATTCACGTGCGTACCTGAACCTCAAACTTAATCTAACCGATTTAGTACTGGTTTGCTGTGAGTGTGTTTTCCAAGAAATACAAGTACTATTATGCAGTAGATTCGCTAGCTGGTTAAAAGGTCTATTATACAGCTCAAACCAATGAAATGATACGGTTTGTGAGGAAAGGATCGGCTTTTGATCCGATTACGCTGTAAAGTTCATAAAAGATGTGTACCTACACCATCGCGAAAAATACATGTACATGTACCTTGTCTGTGACTCACGAAGGTCCAAAATTTATCATGATCTGTCAGTGTACCATCATGAGATACACTACAGGAGGGACAGCAGAACTGGCGGAAAAGTAGACATGGCTGGGAGGCAAGCATATCGTACATGTACCTCTTCCTTGTTTTCATGGTTTTGAACTAACGTCAGACAAATTCCCTTCCAACCTCCACTAAGGCTTAAAATATGGTCCAGTTCACTGCCCATATTTGCTTATGTTAGACGGATCTGTGGTATCCTTCATTCAAACCGCCCCACCTTCACCGTTTAATCGACAATCGAGAAGTCGAATAAGCCGAATAATCTCCCAGATCCAACTGATGATGCGGCTGCATATCTTCAACGAGTTTCACAGAATAATCTGCGTGTGATCATACTGTCCCCAATCTTTCAGTGACACAGTCGTGTCGTTATTGTTGCGGTACGTGCTTGCCGGCATCAATTACTGTTCGTTTTCAAATTCATTTCACAAGTCACTTTCAAACGTGCCAGAGCAAAGCAACTTCACAATCCACCAGCGCCATGCGTCTAAGCTACATCCTGCTATTTACTGCGGCCACGCTCCTCGCAAGTGTTAATGCTTCATCATCGGACGCCACCGAGCCAGTAAAGAAGAAAGCTTTCACTCTCACATCTGGTGACTCAAACTCCGAGCTCGAGGGCATGTATATCCGGAAAGGCAACAAAAAATTCCTGGTCTTGTATGACGACGGAAGCGAGGATGCGTCTGATGAAAGCGCATCCGACGAGGACGCGAGCGTCGATGACGGATCGCCGAGCGAGGAAGACTCTGGATCCGATGCTTCAATTGGCCAGGAAGAACGAGCGGGGTTTGGTGAGGTCGTGAAGAAACTGAAGAGCTCCTCGACAGACTCTAAGGTGAACAAGGTTCTGTCGACTGTGTTTAAGAAGCTGACACCGGAGGAGTTGAGGCTGACAGCCGCCCGCACAACTAACAACGGCCGCTTCCACCCGTTTAGAAATGACTGATAACTTCGCTGGTGTCCGCCCATGAGGGGCATGCTATCACGCTGTTAGCACTTTTTTAAATGGAGTGTTCTATGCTCCATTTTTGCGAAATCAACACGACACACATGTTGTAGACTATTGTTATCTTCGGTATCGTTAGCACCAATCAGACCTGCGATACTGAGATGAAAAAAGGTCGTCAACAGTAGCGAATGTTCGTCTGCATGAAGTTTTAGGAAGGTAATCAAGTCGCATTTACAACTCACTACGTGGTAGTGTCGCTTGGATGGTTGTTTTCACCCATGATGAACGCTAAGATAGAACACTAACATATATTACTAGCAGCAGAAGTAGAAGACGTCAAAAGGTGCAAAGGAGATTTAAAGCATGAACTAGTCCTATGACCTACGCTAAATCGCAGCAAATGGGTAGAATCAAAAAGTAGAAACGGGTTCGAGTATTTTTATTCCAGAAGTTAACTGCTGTGTTTACATGGTACGTACAACAAAATACAGCGCCTAGCTTATCAGGTGGTGGGCCTCCAAGGCTTCAAACGGGAAGCAGCTTTAGGCATCTCCTGCGGAACAGTGTTGGCCTTGACGTTAATTCCGTGCATTATTTTCCACATCAACGTGCTCCAAAGGCCTCTCTCTTCTTGCCCGTCCTATCCAGAATCTCCCTCTCCTGAATCCTCCGTGGATACATCCTTAGTCGATTCTTCGTCGTTGAGATGGAGAACCAGGAACTTGTTGCTTTGCGTGATGTAAACTGCATCAATATCTTTGCTGGAGTCCGGGTTCGTGATCTTAAATCTCTTCTTGGTAACAGTGTTAGCCGATATCGATTCCGCGTTGGCGCTTGCAAGGAGAGTGGCCACGGTGATCAAGACAAAGTAGCCGACACGTATGTGTATCGTTTGCGCTTTGCGTGATGAAGGCCTAATTGAAAACTGGAGATAGTTGCAAAGCTGTCACGAATACCAGAACCATACTGCGACTAGAATGGAGCGGTATGTTGCGTGAATAAACTGCTGTCAGCACTCCACCAGGGGAGATAATTAGGGGATGGTGGTGCAGTTGAATGATGTATGTGTTACAATAATCTGACTTCCACGAAGGGAAAACAGATCCTCACGACAACCAAGATGACAAAAAGCAGTTGGCCAGTTTGGTGCCGTCATTTCTGCTCCCACGGTCCAAAAAAAAAACATCCTTTTACCAGGTACAGTAAAATTTGCCCGTTACGCACGCATACAGTAGTGCGACTTTGTCTGGGAGTGGTTTTAGCCCGCTCACTTGGCCACTCGAATCAACGTGGCAAGAAGCAATGCCGTTTTTTTAATCTGTGGATCGCAATCGTGTTTCCGCCATAAAATGTATTTTAATGTATTGCACTGTAATTGCTATGATATTCAAAATTAGGATACTAAGGTCCATCCCCGAGGACATTCTGAGTTGCCGTACTACAGATGTGCTGAGCTTAGAAGGAATTGGAATCTAGAAATCTAGGACAAATAGACATATGACACCGGTGTTACATTTAGTTTTTCAGTCGTTTGATAGCAGCAAGCCTTGTTCGTATCACCACTGACTAGGAAGCTCTGGGTGAGACACTTATGACGCCGAAAACCTGCAATTATGACCTTCCGTGAGCCTTTTGTGTCAACTTGCAAATCGGGTCCGATATATCGGGTTGGGCCTTATTAATATACCGTAATTAATATACCGTATTTCGCATGTAGAGCCATACACCCCATGTTTAAGGGGTTAGATATCCTTGCAAAAGTGATGCTTCAAGAAGATTTCTATTTTTAGACTTCATTTTTAGACAACAGTCTGCTCGACAATGACTAAAGTCTTGACGTTTATCTACAGGTTCACCTTCTAGCAGCGATAGTTTCTCTAAATCAGCGAACAAAAAACTCTCAGCGACGCAAGCCGCACTCGGTAGCAAGTTGCAGGTGAGAAATCCGTTAGAAATCGTGTCGGTAGAGAGCGATTCTCGCACCTGTCGAATCCAACCGCACATTTTCACTCTGTCTGGGGCCTTGAGCATGAACTTTTTACCTGCTATACGTGGCTGCGTTGTCTGGCCTTGCATGTCTGTATACCAGAGCTGACGCAAATGTGCCTTGAAGGGAAAGTCCCAGGCGACATCCGCAGGCTGCGAGACGGATGTCGCTCGCTTGGGGACCTTCATGAGTACGACGTTGATAGAGGCAGCATAGTGCTCCACCTTGTCGACTATACCTTCTCCAGCTTGTTAGATAGAACAGTGGCAACACCTACCTTTGTGATCTTCTTGTGCTTCCCTTTGTTAGCATTAGCAGTAGCCTGCGACTTCTCGCGCTCCTTCTTCCAGCGTTGAATCTGTGTGCGTTTGCTCTGGTATGCTCCGGTGCTAGCGTTGGGTAGGCATCTCCTTCGTCGTCTCGAGGTGAGCTAGCTCTGCGAGCTTCTTCTCAACGGACTCAGCATTAAGCTTGTATTGCTTGGTGTGGCGTCCAACACCTCCGCTGCGTGGACGTCCCCGTGGCTTGACGTGAGCCATTCAGAGTGTTGCCCTATAGCATCCTCTCTTTGTCAGACACCACCTGATTACTTGATAAACCACCCATTCACCTCAGGTACAACACCCACCCGCAAAAAGCGATTGACCATCTTCATGCCTCGGTGTACCCTCTGAGTAACTCTGTTCTGAGAACCATGAGTGTTTGAGTTGGAGTTGGCTATAGTCTATCTTTGAACCAGATACCGGCATGCCGGAGTTTGACTTAGATGCTGGATGAGCTACGGGTCTTACATTTCTCATTTAGCAAAGTATCGTCGTTGACGCAAGCGATAACCATGGCTGACGAAGGTCCTGGGGATTTGGAGTGGACGCAGATATGGCGAACAAATGAGTGTCATGATAACCGCGACGCTTTTCTAAGCGATGCCCTACCTCGGTTTGCAACGGTGCGGAGTGAGCTACGCAGCTGCACAATCGATCACTTGGAGAATGAAGACATTGATCTCGCGCTGACACGTCACTCGATGCGGTCTGTGTTGACTGCATGTCGCTCTGAGCGCTGCCAGATTGCCGATAGCGACGACGTGTGCATGTGCCGTTACAAGGTGAATACTTGCATCGCTGGCAATACGACGGTTGTGTACCAGCAAGGTTGGCACTTGATGCCAGACCCAGGAGTGGAGTCGTCTCCACGTCCACATTTGACACGTCCAATGCGCGAGTTGCTAGCTACAAGTCTCGAGAACAAATCGACTGCGACGGTGTATCAATTATACGGTCTCATCTGCTATCGAGTAGAAATGGATGATCTGGCTGGTCCTCTTCCTACCCGATCTCAAGTCACGCATTTTCTGGCAAACTGGAGACGTTCCCACTCTTCCGATGCAACCGAGAGAGTACTGCAGCTCGTCAATGCGTCTCTGTATGACGAGGTTGGGATGAATGCTTCTGCACAACGAGATGCCATATTTTTCTGTGACTCAATTCGGATGAACGATCGTGTGATTCCCAGGGTTGGTGTTGGCAGCGACGGCGATCCCTTTCGCGTCAGTGTTTCCTGCTATCAACTACTGCACGACTATCTCGAAGAGCAGCGCGATCCGGCGAAGCCGACCGTCATTCACGTGGACACCACCTTCAACATCGTTCGTCAGCGTTACCCAGTGTCCGTTGTCGGGTATTCTGACAAGGGCGGTCACTTTTCCCTATCGCCTACTTCTGCACTTCCCGCCGCAAGGAGGCCAATATATCATGGTGTCTGCATGCATTGAAGGTGGCCGTTACACGTACGTTTGGACAAGTGTTCGAGCCAAGTTTTGTCTTGATGGACGGCGACAACGCCCAATAAAACGCATGCACAACAGAGCTGCCATCGACAACTGTACTTCTTCAAAGAATTGTACGATCTCCACTTTGCTCCACGATCTGTATTCGAAGACCTCAAGCGGCGAGTCATCGCCCGATGGGATAAATTAACACCTGGCAGTGCGGCATACGGCGTGGCCCGGTACATCTTGTCGTCGTGGCTCAACAATGAGCGGTTCGGAAAGTGGCAGGCGTTTCACACGCCATCAGGATGCTGCACCACCAACAACCCCTTGGAACAGTACAGACAATCCTCTCGACCGTGATATCCCGAATAGTGATTCACCCGCACACAGATAAAAGGTGGGTTCCCAATGACCGGCGGTATACAAGCTCAAGTCAAATATGCCTCTATCCTCTAGTTAGCAGTTTGTGATATGAAAAGCTGGATTATTACTAAACGAAGGTGCTTAACTATGGAACTGAACAGTTTGCTGAAGGACAGCCGAAGAAGTCCAGCATCGACTTTTGCTGCTTTCGACCCTGCTTTCGCCCTAACTCCTCTCGAAATGCTCGCTGCATTGAACGCAATCCACTCACTGTTCCGGACGACACCCCCATAGCATCAGCGCCATCCACCTCAGGCGCTCCTTCAGCTCTTCCGCAGTAAGATTGTCTGGAGTGGGTGCCACAAAGGCTGCTTCGTTCTCATCGTCTACAGTGTTGGCTCCGTCGCCAACTGCACCACACCTGTTCTCGTCGTCGTGCTTGTCCTCAACGCGACAGAAGTCCTCGTCCGTCGGATCCTCCATCAGAACGTTCTCCTCCGGGGGATTCAGCAGTTCGAGCACTGACATAGGGTTGGACGTATGTAAGCGCGATATCATTGCCGTTAGCTCCTCCGTGATACCGTCTTCTTCATCCGGCCCCGCATACTCGCACGTGTAGTACTCAAGAAGACCTGTCTTCTTCCGGCAGTTCACGAATGTGGTTTTAGAGTGAGCATTCCAGCTCTCGATGCTCCATAGCACTGCTTGTCGAACATCTAATTTGTACAGCTTCGCGACAAGCCCTAAGTCCATTGATGGGTCGGCCTCCAGCAATTCATCAGCGAACCGTAGTTGGGAGCCGCGTGGCTCGGTCTAACCTTTAAAATATACCTCTAAATTGGTACACGATGCACTGTACCGTTGGAGTGGTACACTCTTGATTGTAATTACTCTAGTTTGTAATAAAATGATGGCTCCCGAAGCTATCACAACCGAGAGGATTGTCTGTATCATAGGACGTTGAAGCGCTTCTGCAGTAACCCCGTGCCGCACCTCGTGAGCTATTTGAGATGATGGACATGGCTCGTGTGGCCTTTTTGGCGGAGGAGCGTGTTTTCGTTAATGCCCCTGAGGTGTCGGTACGCTTGTTCAAACTGTTCAAGGAACTATCGCCCAACTAGTGCATCTTCGCAACACGTATGGCATCTGTCGGTTGTCTGGCTACGACAACGTACTGTGTGCGGCAACTCGATATTCCAAGCACGAGGGAAGAACGCCTAAAATCGATCGGCTCTGTCAATACTCGTCGTATACAAGAAGATGGGATGCATGTCAGCGGTTGGATTGTGGACGTGGAGGAAGGCACGTGTGGATGTTTGTATCACTCGAAGCACGCTGTGTGTGTACACCTCGTAGCAGCCGCAACAAACGCGGGTCTGCCACTCCCCGGATTAGCGCCACCAACACGGCGTTTCGTTGCAAACGTGCAGCGCACACGACGCGCGCGCCTTACGCGCACAGTTCCGCAGCAAATCGAGACAACGGTCGTTGACGTCGCGACAGCTGATAACGAGGCCAATGATGCTGTGGCCCAGATCGGGTCTGAAATGCAGCATGCGATACATTTACTCGCTACCGTCCAAGGGGAAATGACTGGCACCACGGGATCAAATCCGATTACTGAAACCGAGGTAGCTGGTAACGCGGATAACGACGTGCCAATCCAGAGCGGTTCTGAAGAGCAGCGTGCAGTGAACACAATTGACCGAGGGGAGAGGAGTAACACCACCGGAACGGATTTAAGCGCTGCTGCTGTTGATTCCCAATGCGTAACCCCACATGCTACCCCTGCGACAAACCAGGTGGTGATCACGACAATTGATTTGCCGGTCGCACGCCGTAGCGGAAGACAGCGGCGTCCTAGTCGACGTGCAGCCGAGTCGGCGGAGCAGACCAACAACCGACGACGTCAATAGGAAGACCAAGTCCAGAAAGAAGGAAGGACTCCGGGTTGGCTTGAAGCCGTTCAAGTCATTTACATCGACACAGATCTGACGTGTGACGGGCGCCAGGCTGCTGCATTTGCTGCGGTTGTATGATGTCGATCTCGAAGGATGCCCATCGCTCAGCGACGTACATGCTTCAGCATATTGCATATCCAGGTGAAGGTTAGTTATCGATGCTCTTCATCACTAAAAAGATGTATGTTCGTCCGCCCAATAATGTCTTGTGTTGCTTTTGTTTGAGGTGGTGGTTTGTCCTATTACTGAGTGGTTTACCGTCGCGATGGAGTGGCTGGTGAACTTCGACTCAGTGTGTGCTTTGTCTACTTATGCGGTGTTTTGCCCGCTCTCGAGCGTGGTCTGCTTTCATCTCTGGTGTGGTGGTGGACTAAAGGTGGGTACTACTACATAACCCTCAGCCATTCAGCACTTACTTAAATTTTAGAAAATATGAGTTATTGTTTCGAAATAATGACGTATATCTGTTAACATGCGAATTGCGGGGTTTGTCGTTCTGGATTATGATTGGTCCAGAATGGGGTGTATTTCTCAAATGGCTGTATTGCTCTACATGCGGAGTACGGTAATGCAGCAGTACCGCAAGTTTCACCCGATTGCACCGGTTTGCTACGATGGCGTGGCTAAAACGTACCACGCCATCTTAGGAAGCACGAGCTGTTCGTATTGTCGCGATTGGCTACAACACTGTTAACTTCGCTGATACATGTATACAAAAGTGAATAACTTTGTATGCAATGCTTGTGCAACCTAAACTTGTGCGAATACATACTTATCCGAGGTGCTTTTTTATCACGATCCAGTCACTCAAGAATTAGTCACACCCAGACTAATTACAGTTATTTTGTAGACTTTTCTTTTGGTCTTGCGATTGCATTATTTGCTTTATGGAAAACAAAAAAAGAAAAGGTGATAGAATTCTTCCATAAAACGGTCTTCTTGAGGAAAAAAAATAGGACGCCTCTAGCGTCCAGTTTTTCAAGTTAGACAAAGCACAGGTGTAGGCCAGGTATGTATCCAGCTTTCACCCAGGCATGCAATTTGTTCAAAACATAGACTACTATGAGTGCAAGTAATGTATCTGAAGCGCTTATATTAGGTAGATTTAATAACTAGGAGAGTCATGAGTGCTCAACTTTGACAAACTTCGAAGTGATCGAGCAAACTGCTTGTTGGCTTTAACCAACAGCTGTTAATGCGCGAATTGTAGGTTGTAGATCCACTGCGTAGCCTCAATCTGTGCCTGCGTAAACTCTCCAACCTTGTAAATGAAAACCCACAAAGACGCCGCCTCATCAAACTCACCGTCGCAGGCTAGTTCTAAGTTACGGGGCTTGGTTTCTGCCTTGCCGTATTCTGCCTTGCACGAGGTAAGATCATTCATTGCATCTGCGATTATTGACTCGGGTAGTCGAAACCAATCGCGCCTGGTTCGAAACTGGTTTCCACGCGCCAGAAAGTTAACATACCCTTAGCCTTCGTTTGAATGTGGAAGCTAGCGACAAACGACAGGCTTCTTTCAATCCGGGTTGAATCTCGCATTAACTGCATCATATCACACACAGCTTTCGCTTGATGAAAGGCCCCCAATATGATGCCATGGTAATATTCTTGAGTGCTGCTTGCGCGCTGTTGAGTTTGATTGAGCTTATTGTGCCCGGCTTTAGGTGCGCTTCCGTTCAGGTTGTTTGTTTTAACGACAACAGCATCATTTGTGGCGTCGGTATGTGAGGTTGGCTCGAAGGCTGAGTAGGTGGGTCCCTATCAGACTCATCAGCGTTGTTTAGTTCGTGTACATGTAGCTGGGAACTTCTCTCAGCAGATTGCTCAACATTTACCGCACCTCCTGTGCCGCCTTCATCATCATCATTATGACGTGAAGCTCCGTCGACATGGCTGGAATCTCCACTTTGATCTCCAAACACAGTGTTTCTGCCCCGTAGATTAAGCCACCACTGTCCCAACTCTGCCATCGCTTGCTCAAAGTAACAATTCGAGAAGCGTGCTAGCTCGGCGCCGATCCTGCCAATAAGTTTCTGTGCTTTGGCGTGTTTGCTGCTCTTCATCGTCTTGGCAGATACTGGGGCGATAGTACCCTTAGACATCTTCACAGCGATATGCTCTCAACATCTGCTAGAATCTCCGTCATTACTCGATTGCAGCCAGACCACCTATGCACACATCATGGTAGAGCTTGGCAGTGAGTACCTGGATACAACTTGGAAAATACATGACCAAATCGATCATTGTCGGTTCATACGTGTCGTCGATGGTCGAGAATGGGACAACGGCCTTGTGGTTGAGTGCGTATTATTCACGCTTCATTGTAACGCCTCAGGAGCCGTCACATTTCTGTGATAATTGAGCCAGCATTTGAAATGGACATCCCGTTCCCCGAAGGTGGTGTGACGTACGCTTGACGGTCGATCTGTCGCTTCCCCCCCAGCCGTACGTAGCATCTGACATCCCTCGGTAGATAACTTGATTGCGAAGCGTAGTGTTTCGACGGGTAACGTTGATCACCTCCTTGATAACAAGCGTTTGGCTGGTGTACAGCATGTTCTCCTTTACTTTTATTTTCAAACACAGGCCAAAATTGATGGATGCTTCAGATCAAACGGCGAAACACCCACCTGTTCGTTGCCGCCGACCTCGTTAGTCAGGCGCTTCTTGCCAGCATAGCGCTTCCATTCTCCGTAACAAGCCGCTGAGACTTCTACCACTGGCGTTGCGGCCTTGCTTGCTGCGTGTTCGTCGCCATCTGATCCCTCTTCAGATATCTGGTCGCTGAACTTCTTCCCACCACTCATTGGGTCGTCTTCACGGTCTCCTTCACCTTCGGCCTCTGCATCGTCTTGCACTGGGGCATGAGGGCCGCTCAATTCTCCAGTATGCACTCCTTCGTCTTCGGCCTCTGCGTCAACTTGCCTTGGGGCACGAGGGCAGTTCAATTCTACAGTATATACTCCTTCACCTCCGGCCTCTGAGTCGTCTAGCCCTGGGCATTGGGGACACTTACTTGGAGTGCGCGATGCATCGCCTCGGCTTTCTGTGAGCGAGTGGGGGAGTGAGCGGCTACAACAACCACCTCAACACTCCTCTTCTTTCTTGCGCGCCTCCTCTGTCATGTGAGCCTTGATGTGCGCAGTCATGTGCGTTCGATCCATCGATCCATCCTGCGTTCGGTCCAACTGCCACGTGGAAAATGTCCCCCCAAATGAGTGGCTGATGGGAAAAATAAATAAAAATGACTTTATTTCTACCTGGCTAATTCGCAGTCCGAAGAACTGTGTATTAATGCGATACAACTGATGGACACTCGATAATACCCGTTTTTTCTGTCACTTTGGCAACATTTTACCGGTTAATCGATACGAAATATTATGTGGACCACACATTCAAAAACCAAGACAGCACCTGTCATTCGCCACCAAAATCCGGTAGGAATGCGATGTGGACCACACACACAAAACTGGTTTATCCTCTCTTCAACACCAGGGGTCCTTTTACTTTTAACGATACACCCCCATCCCTGTTCTGCAACCAAAACTCGATCAGTCGAGATTTTGCACAGGCCGCTGCGGCGACCGATGACGTAAGCTCGGAAGCGCGGTGCGTACAGCAGCCGTTCACGCTAGTCCTGTTAGTCTGGTCTAACTGAATGTGGTTGCTGTTCCTTGTAGAACAGACGCACGAAGCCCACTCAAGCCTGCGACGCGGTCAAGTGCGTGCGAGCCGACGAAAGGTGGGGGACCCACGTATGCTGCGGCTCGACGTGGTGCTTTCACCTCACCGCTTGTGTTTGTTGTGCTTGCTGAGATTCATTGACTTGAACCTCGATATTTGCATTGCGGCCATGGCTCCTAAGAGTCACGTTCATAGTGACCTAAGTAGAAGAATAGATGTGTATAACACAGTAAGTGGCGAGGCTGAATGCCACGACAGGCGAAGTGATGAGCTTGGCGGCTGGTGAGGTCTGCACTTGCTCCGCAGGAGTCAAGTTCTCAAGTGAGTGCAGACCTCGATGCCAAACACACCACAGCGCTGCAGGTCGATGTATTAGTGCAACCAATAACATCTAGCAAGTTCTATAGCAATACTAAAACTAAGTTCATCATCTACATGTTGTACGCAAGCACAGCATTGCGTATGTATCTTATCGTCGTCCTCCCCGTCCTTTGTTGTGGCTATCGCACACTACAGCTCCGCAAAGCTGGAAGACCGCGTGTGGCAACCACACGGCAATGATGTACTTCTGGATCGGAAGGTAGGTTCGCCACAGGATCTCACAGCAACAGGATATGGCGATCTCACACTTCAACTTTGGTACGATGTACCACAGGATCTCACACTTGCAGAAAACGAGGGCGACGACCAAGGACGCCAGCGTATCATCCGAGTGCACGCATGCCGGCAGCAAATCAAGCTGCAAAGGTGGAGCTATGTATGCCGCTGTCGAATGTGATGATTTGGCTAATGAGTAGTGGTTATGCTTGCAGAACAGACGTGCGACGCTCAAGTATGGCCGCGATGCGATCCAGTGGGTAACACCGTATTGTACTTCCTTGAAAAAGTTTTCTTGAGCTTGTCCGTAGCACCAGCACTGATAGCTCGCTCTTCTTGGCCAGCTGGCTCAAAGTCGTCCATGCACGAGGCTCCATTCTTCTCACTCGAGGCTTCAGTAGATGAACCCTCAGTCGAGTAGTCGTTCAGGTGTAGAATCAGATACTTGTCGTTGCCGTCCTTGATGTACACCACTTCAAGCGCTTCGCTGGAGTCCGGGCTCGTGATCATAAATTTATTCTTCGTGATAGAATCAGCAGAGATCGCCTCAGCACTGATGCTTGCGACGAATGTAGCAAAAGTGGCCAATACGAAGTAGCTCACACGCATAGCGTCTTTGGGACTTGAGTTCTTCGAGTTCTGGGCTGTTAAAGCCTAATTGAAATCTGTCGAGAGGCGATGAGCTGTGTGAATCGCCATCATCAGACACCATGAGTGACGGCAAAGCATTGAAGGATCCTTGCGGGATTCGTGCTTGCGATGGGATACAGGTAATAGTAGACATGATGAAAAAAAAAGAAAATAAAAACAGATCTTGTAGTTTGTATTGTACACTGTTACAGTACTGTATGGTACATGCAGTATTGATCACAAAAATTGTTGCTTGGTTGCACACATATCGGTACAGTACCATTGTTTTGGCGACTTCAGTCGGTGAGGCAATAATCTAAATCGTATTTACGACTACATATGTACATGCATTGAATTGAGTTGGATTGCGGTCTGCACCGCAGCTCTGCAAAGTACAGTAATCCCAGTGATGCCTGAATCAAATCTTATGATTACATTATGTTTTTGTAGTCACGAGCTGCAGATGGTACTGTAGACAACAGTCTATACGCTGGCCCGACCATAAGAAACACGTGGGACTCCACGTTTAAAAAAAGGAAGTGGATAAAGGCACAAAACAGGGGTAGGGTGGCAAATGAGGGGGGTGAATCAGCCTCACTTGGCCAAGCCGTAACAATGCCTGCTGGTTTGAGATCCGCGTTCGGAGCACACAGGCATAAACCCAGGACAAAGCATCGTCTGACTTCGCTCGACCGAGGGTTCTGTCCCCCCCCCCCTCAGATATGTAAGGTATGAGGCCTGGGCGATAGTTTTCTGCCGCTATCTATGACTTTCAGGATTTGTTCGGCATGACATCCATCCTCGCGATAAAGTTATACAGTGGCTAATTGTTCATGAAAGTGCGATGTTTTGTGCCGCGTTTCCGATTTGGTGCCTCTAACGTTGTTTTGTGCCCCAAAATATAAGCTCTCACGAGTTCTTGTTTTGTGCCTCTATCCTTGACCTTAAAAAAATGAGGGGTATTTTTACCGCCAAACATTGTACACGGATATCAGCACTGTGCTGACAGCACATACATTGTTATACTTGCAACTACTACTGCAAGTGTACAGAAAAAAATATTTTAAAATTATACAGTAATAAATTGTTTCGGGATAGCGATATCATCGGGTTTTTTAACCGATGATATCGCATTTTTAAATTTAAAAAATTAAAAATGGTTGGGATTTGACAGGCGGTTGCATGATTTCCGCGGTTGCAGTACTCCACTGTACATGTGCAATGTACGAAGATGCACTACTGTACTGTGTGGTAGGTACATGTATTTTAACACATGTATAATACCTTTAAAAAATAGTCTGCATAAATTTTCTGCCGACTCCTCAGCAAGCGTTATCGACTTCACCGATTAGGTGAGGGATATGTACATGTACCAGTGTATGGTACATGTACATGTAGAGTACAGGTAACCTGGTGTACATGAACTCCACAGTGTGGACTAGGTTATGTGTGGAGTCCACACATAACCTAGTCCATGTAACTCAGCAAATTATCCAATGCCTGTGCTTCGTAGGTACAAATGCAATACATGTACTGGACGTGTAAAATCGTAGAAGCCGTGGGCCACGGCCCGTGGCTTGAACTTAAGTACATGAATAATGACGCGAATAATTAATGTAACACTTAACTTTTACTTGTGATCGAGTGCTTGTGCTGGCGAACGACACTTTCGTGATACTGGAGTACATATCTCCAATGAATCGAGCCAAGTACAATTTACGCGATACTTCGATGTACTGTACCGGTACTGTACATGCGTGGCAGCTCCAAATGGTGAAACCGAATCTTTGTTTAGTGAGCTGTTTACAACTCTTTGAAGGATCTGTCGGACAGATTGACAGTCGGACAGGACAGACTGTCCACAGTGAACGGTTCCCATGTGCGATGCGACGAATTACATGAGTTTTATGTACGCTCACTTACTGTTTGATGCGCGCTACTGTACCGGTACTACCATGGTAATACGTGTAGCCTTCGGAACGCATCTCTTTGTTGCCTACAGTCTATCAAATGTAATCTACATGTACAACGTTCACATACATCTGAAAAGCCAATAAAAGTCACGTGGCACCAAGCCGCTGGCTCATGTCCAAGTTGTCCTACAAGTTTTGATCACTAGTCACGTTGCGCTCATGATCGTGCCCCAACGAGCGTTATCTGGCACTTCCACGGCAATGCATGTTTTCAACCTTCCAATGAAAACTACGGTTGAGCAGATCATCCCGCCATCCCAGATCATAGATGATAAAACGACGAGCTTTGCGCCAGCCCGCAACGTATTCGGTCGATGAGTTCCGCTGGCGTAGACAGTGGCTTCGGTTCTTTGGGCACACTTTCCACAGTCTCTCACTTTACAGTTTGCTGAGTTTGCGTGCCGCTAAACTCTCATTGCGTGACGCTGGACAAAGCCCAACCTGGAACCAAGATGCGTGTGGCTCTTGTTGTGTTGGGTGCAGTAGCCGCCCTCGCCTCAAGCGTCAACTCTGAATAGATCGCTGCTGATTCGGTGGTGAAAAAGAAGTTTACGATCACGAACCCTGACTCCAGCGAAGGGCTTGACGCAGTCTACCTCAGAGACGGCAAGGACAAGTACTTGATTCTACATCTCCAAGACGATGCAGCAATTGAGGAAGATGCGGCATTGAACACCAAGGAGGAGCTAGGACCTACCGTGAACGCTGCTACCACGGCGAAACTCACGAAGAAGTTTTCTGGGAAGTACGACACCGTCGGCAACAACATTCTCTACTACTTCTTCCGAGCTCTCATTCCCAAGGACCGCCGGACACATTGATATGGCGACTGAGTAGTGGAATATTGCTTGCTTTCCAGCATCGAGCGCCAGATCTATGCGAAGGTCGCCTTATCATGAGTAATAGAACGTTTTGTCTGAATAATGATATCGACGTAGTTAGTGGCACTGAACGCCATAGAACGCCATATTTTCTCGAGCATTTCATTTTGGTGCCGTTAAACGTTGTATCATCGTCGTCAGCAGCGATTAATCCATTGCCTCTTTGTCAGAATTTTTTTTTCGTACCGATACCACTATGCACGATGATGTCGCCCATGGTTGAGTGCTTTTGCTGTCAACACAACAGTACAGTATAAGTGTGCATGACAGATAAGCGAGTTGAAAATGACCATGAGCTCAACGGAAAAAAAAATCAGCACTCGGTCATGTCAATTTTAGGGGTTAAGACAAGTTGCTACTTCGATGTGTCCTTCACTCGTCTTGCATAACAAACTCGAGCTCCTCGTAGGCCGCACGCTGCAATTCCTGCGTAACCCGTAGCTTCGCGATCAGCTCCGCCTCCTCTGCTTCCATGCGGTGAATCTTTTTTTCGGACAACAGTCGTTTCTCATGCTCACGCGCCAAATTGTCGCGGGCTTTCTTGACTAGTTCCTTCTCGTAGTTCATCTGCGCGATCTGTCGCTGGCGAACTGCGCGTTTCTCCTTGTCTTTGATCTCTTGCGATCGCTCTGCCAGCCACGACCGATCCAATTCTCGCTGACGACGGATTCGATCGAGGTTAGTCTTTCTCTCTGCACGCGTGTCCTGCACAACTTGAACACGCTGCGACGTGTATTCAGCGATCACTTGGTTGCGGCGCTCACGCGACGAAGACTGCACCATGTTGTTGTACTCGCATTGGGCCTTGATATCGCGTTGCATCTGCTCCATGGCCTCTTGCTTGGCACGTTGTTTATTCTCGTTCCGCTTCTTGATCGCTTCAATCTCGAGTGCTCGACGCTTGGCATCTTCAATGCGCTTTTGAGCATGAGCGTCTTCAGCACGAAGGTGAGCAAGACGGTTGGCGAGTAGCTGAGCATCGATCTCGGCTTGTTTGCGTTGGTTCTTAGCATCTAGCATCGCACTTTGCAGTTCCGAGTAAGCTTCATCCTGTTGCTGAGTTCTTGGAGAGACTAGCAGTGAAGACTGAGCAAGAGCCGTCGGAGGTGCGTCATCGATATCGTCTGCATTCTCTTCAAACCACTCGAGGAACGTCATCTTCGCGATTTCGCCTATTGCGTTCGGGTCCATGTCGTCGAGAGCACGGTCTAAGACCTTAGGGGACGCATTGAAGCCCATGTCGAGTAACAAGCTGCCAAGGTGCTCCGTTCCGAAGATGCTGACGAGATCAAGTAAGCACGTTATTTTCCAGTTAAGGCTTCAGCACTTCAACAAATGTGACCTACCCGTTGCCCGTGTCATATTGCGCGAAGAGCTCGTCGAAGTGCGGGGTCTCGCTTTCGTTTGTGGGCTCTGCGTTCCGGATGCTGTTTTGGTCATCGTCTGCCATCTTCGACTAACCACTTCTTGATTGATTGCCTTGATAAGATGGAAGAGCTTTACGAAGTGGTCGATGCTTGCGTTGCTAGCTTTCCTGCAAAAAATAGTCGCGACACCTATAAAAAGTAGGGTACGCTTGGCACGTGAACGAGGAATTCATTTCATATGCGGCACCAGTTAGTGAGGTCTGTAGGCGGCGCAATATTTCTACTCTCCACGCCAAATCGCGTCGGACATTTTGGCCACATCCACCATCTCGGCTCCGTCATGAACGCGCAGAATGTCAGCTCCTTGCTCAATGGCAGCGCAGCACGTGGCAGCGGTACCCCAAGCACGGTCTTTCGGGTCTGGACGCCCACAGATCTCACCGATAAAGCCCTTGCGGGACAACCCCAACTTCACGCACAGCATACCGCATTAGTATGGTCCACATTTGCTCCTTATCTACTTCACTTACCAATAGGGGTAATCCGTGGCACGTGTGCTTAACGGTGGAAATCTTCCTGAGCAGCTTTAGGTTCAGAACGCGAGCTTTTGCAAAACCAATACCTGGATCCAGGATAATGTTCCAGCGGAAGATACCAGCAGCCTCTGCAGCGCTCACTCGTTCGTTGAGCACGTCGCTAACTTCAGCAACCACATCTTCATACTCCTAAATCACACAGATCAGTCGCAGTCATCAGCTTTGCAACACGGACACATCTCAGCAACTACATCGTTGTCGGTCATACCTTGAGATCAGTCATTGTTTTCGGCGTGCCTCGCATGTGCATCAGCACAGTCTAAACCACAATATAGCGCATTGACGTCAGAGTAGTGTAAACCAACAAACAACGACACCACTATCCTTACCGGGACGCGTAGCTTGGCGACAGTAGTCAGCATCGCAGGGTCTTTTAGACCCGCTGAAATGTCATTGACGATGTTAGCCCCTGCGTCAACAGCTTGACGCGCGACTGCCGCCTTCGTGGTATCAATCGAAATCGCAATCTTGCTCTTCTCACGAATACCACGAATAACCGGCAGCACTCGCTTCAATTCTTCTTCCTCTGTCACAGGTTCCGCTCCAGGGCGACTGGACTCGCCGCCAATGTCGATAATATCCACGCCGGCAAGTTCCATCTCCAGCGCCTTCTGCACTGCGGCAGTAACCGTCTCTAGCTCTGCCCCGTCACTAAAGCTGTCCGGTGTGATGTTCACAATTCCCATGATGAACGTCTTGCTTCCCAACGGCCAAGGTGCATTCTTGTCAACTGGCAGCATAGGCACCGGAGCAATATACCGCTGCTCGCCCGCCTTCAACGTGTCGTATAGCTGCTGCATAGGCTGCTTCAACACTGGATGCACCAAATCTGCAACAACAAAAAATAAGTCATATGAGATATTTTGAAGAAAAAAATAACAAAAAGGTAGTGCCCTACCCGGAGCCAAGTCACATAGTGGGGCGAGTACAAAATCTCTCTCGGCGATGCGTTCGTGGGGGACAATGAGTGGTCCTTCTTCAGTGTCCATCTTGAGTTGTAGATCATCGTAGAGCAAAATGTCCACGTCAATGAGTCTGGGTCCCCATCTGTTAAGTCCGCATATAAACAGTAACTCATTAGTTCACTCTACCTGTTCTACCTTTTTGAACATTCGATTAAGTCCGCACCTCAGTGATGGTGTACGTCCAATCTCCCTCTCAATGGTCTTAAAGGCCCCCAGTAGTTCATTGGGTTGTAGGTCCGTATTGAGTCTAGCTACAAGGTTGAGGAAGGCTGGCTGGTCCTCCACGTACTGCGGTGCCGTGGTGTAGAGGCGGGAGGTCGCTTCTACCGGCCCTACCAGTTGCGTCAGCATGGCCAGCGCATTCTCCAAATTCGCCACTTTATCACCTGTAAAGAAGGTAGAACAGTTAACTAAAAGGGTAGAGTGGATAGAGCGAAGAGCGCAGATGTACCTAAGTTTGTGCCTAGGGCGGCGTACACTCGCGCGGATGGAGCCATCTTCGTCTGTACCAGTAAATCGAATTATGAGATCAGATCTGATTCTATAATAATAATAATAATAAAGTATAGAGGAATTGTTTTTTAATCTGTTTTCAGTGTTTTCACGTTTTATCACTTAAAACAGATTACCGTAACGCTGGGCTGTTGCTGTGGAATATGTGCCTCAGCAGGTTGTTCCAGAAGTTGTTTTCCTCCCCTTTGGATTATTTCTTCAGTTTTGTAGCAGTTTTAGTGAACTGGAAGTCTTCCAGCGTGGCCATCCGATAAGGAGTAACGCATTCTTTGAGAACGTCTGAGGACTCTACTGATTAGTCTTGCTCGAATTGTTGTCGACGACAAGTTCTTGATCAACGACAAGTAGTCGTGAACGCAACTCCCGGTTCTTCGTTGTGGCGTTGTTGCAGTCGAGGAAACCAACAACCTCCTCCATCCGATACCGGTTCGTTGAAAATGACGCTATATAGGTAGGTGAACATACATTTACTTTGGTGATTTTAGCAGCATGAGTTTTAGAACGTCTACGGAGGGTGCTTCGCTCCAAATGTCTATCCCAGCTTGCTTGATCGCAACAACTCCATCAACCGACGCTACACATCGATTCACACGACTCTTGCAACATGTGTGCTCGAGCTGTCTCGACCAATTTACACGCAGCTGCTACTGTCTGCCACGAACCTGCCGTCCGAGTTCTCGCAGCCGCAGTCGCCCGTGGTGGGGTCCTTGATGCAGCCAGTGCCCACGCCGCTGTCGGTGCCGTTGCCACTGTTTACACAAGAACGTTAGTTTTGAATATCCAAATAATTGGTTAATAGCTCAGGAGTTCGTACCTCCAGAAGAAGGTCCAGCAGTCGTCGTTGTCCTCCATCTCGGCCAAAGTGGGCGGGTCGCACGTGTACGCCGAGCAGGTGCCGTACGGGTACCCGTGGTTACCGTCGTATTGATGGTCGGTCACGAAGACGGCGAAGGTCTGCGTCGTAGAGGTGCGGGTGTTGTGCGAGCACTCTGCCGCCTGGATGGCCTTGGACACTTTAGTCACGCTGCAGTTGTAGGTGCTTGGGCATTTGCCCTTGGAGTTGGAGCTGCACGGGTCGAGGGTCGCGGACACGAGGGCGGGGGCGACGAGAAGAGCGAGGAGGAAGGAGAAGCGCATCGTTGCTAGTCTTTCTTGTGCAGTAGGAGACAAATTGTAAAGTGAATTGACACTGCTTGGCAGTGGAATGTCAACTTCTACATTTTGACGATACTTGTAGAGGTTTTCCAGTGCTGGAGTTCGTTTACATCCGTGCTATCCTAAGCTATCATTACTTTTGTGGCCCTCGACTTGACAAAGAGGGGTACGTACATGCCACGTTTACAGATGGATGCGCGTGCTGGTAGAATCCTATCAGATGCCTTTACTTTTGGTTAGCGCATCGGGTTCAACACGGCTCAACGGCTGGCATGTATCCCATCAGCATTTGGCGTCCCTGCCTCAGGAACTTGACACCTGGCAAATACGTGCTGCACGTCCATGATTGCCAGATGACTCACTGCCGGGTCCTGAGCGAGTGTGGAGTTGTTTGGCGTCTTGCAATAATGTAGTGTACTGTACCTACAAGTTTCATGTCATTACCCTTATTTACCTCCCAGACTCAACCAGGCGAAAACCCGTAGATCTGCCAAACATCAAACTTTTTTTATTTTTATAGCGAACTAGCCTAACCTTCTTGTGAGTAGAGCTCTTTAGTACACTCAGTGTTTTGAAACTAAATCCCGTTGCTCCAAATATATATAAGCTTACCATCGTTATTCCAAGTAGAGGAACATCCACCGGTAATTAATTCATAAGGTATTCGCGTATTTTTTCGGTGTGGAGATATTCCAAAAACTAAATTTTATGGGAGAAACTAACGAGCACAATTTTCCATTGTGCTCGCGAAGAAAAAATCCTGAAAATGGCAACTGGTATTTTAATACCAGTATAGTTACTTATCCTGACAATGTTGAAGTCTACCACAATATTGTAGACTAGCATTATTTAAGGCACGTCCCACAATGTTGACAATGGTGCAGTATACTATATTGCAGTAGTGCAATGAAGCGCGATAGTAAAACTTTACTAAAAGATCTACATTGGATTTCATGGAAAAGTTCTACATGTTGCAGTCTACCACCTCATTCTAATGGTGCCCGTGTGCACCATTAGAATGAGGTGTTTAAAATAAACCCGGGTGCGTCTAAATCACGAAGCAAGAGCTAAGATCCGCAAATTTGCGTGGATATAGAACTGCTGGAAGAAGGACGACTGGGCCCCAGCGATTCGGTGCAATATCCTTGTCGCCTGATTACGGCTTGGGATCAAGGTTGAGCTGTGTTGAAGTGGCAGTGCGATCAGTCCGGGCTCCGTTCAGACCAATGGCGGAAGCGAGGACAGCGAGGCACACGCCGCAGCGCCTATCAGAGGAAGCAAGGCTTACGGCACGGAGGCTGGTTGGGTTTTGGTACACGCTGCACAAGCCACCAGTGGACGCTGGCACGCGTCCAACAACTGCACGAACACGAGCATGCTGGACAACACAGGAGGCGCTCTGGTGGAGTGTTAGTTCAGCAAGTCAGCTCTCGATATTTTCTTACATGTTTGTTTTGCTCATTAATAAACTTTCCTCTTTGGAAACTCCCCGGGTATTAGCGACAATCCTTCGTCGCCTTGTGTTGGCACTTGAACTGGACGTGAAGGTGACCGAGCGTTCGGATGTCTGCGAGATCAAACGCAGCTCTCTCGCTGTGCTCACACGCATGAAGTGGTACAAGGCGAGCGCCTCCTGCGCCCTCGCTGGGTACAGCCCCCGTTCCAAAGCCCTCGACATATTCACGTTAGGAACGAGCAGGTCCGCCTACGACCAGAATGGACTCTCTCGGATTGTTACAGCAGTTGTGAAGTAAAATTTGGCCATCGGCGACGGCACGTGCGTCAAGTTTGACATCCCAAAGATGGCTCAGCCAGAGACCGACGCCGGCTCACTCGGGCTGACGCCAAGTTGTCACCGCTACAACGACAATCCCTGAACAAACTTATAAGTTTTTTGTTTAGCAGAGACGGCAGCAGCGAGCCCACCACATCGATAAACACCGTGGCGTAGTCACCACGTAATGCATATTCAGGAGCAGTAAGATCGACCTCAGCTCCGGGACGGGCTTATTATCGAGTTTTATCGGAGGCATATCAAGGACGACTTGAAAAAGGTGGTTAATCGAGGGTATGGATACACTTCGGCGGCAAATCGAGTCTCAGACTCCTTGATGTCCACCCAGTCCGTGGAGCCTGTAACTATTCATACTGTACTGCACCAGCGGGCAGTACGCTGGTATAATAACCGTGTCATGCCGGTAGGAAAGCGATAGCAGGAGCACTGCCGATAGATACACTGAACCGTAGTGCACACATAGTATTGTACTTCTGCGGGTAAGCACGTTAACTGTAATTATACCATGTATAATAGAGCGTGTGGTGTGCTCACTCTTGGATCAGGACGTGCAGCAAGATGCTAGCTCTTCTACCATCAAGTCCACAATGTCTAGAAAAGGTATGATAAGCTGGAGCAGCTCGTGTTAGTATGGGGCGCTGGGTAGCGTAGTGGAGGTGATTGAGAGAGCAATCTATTGAAGTGAGATGCTGCTGCAACAGTGTATAAAACGTGCAACTACGTTTCTTGAAGTGCTCAATCTGGGAGGGATCGACTGCGTCACGCCGGCTCATTGATTTGGCCATGAAATCAACAAACATGTCGCCCATAACAGACCGATCGAGATTGCAGCTTCATTAAATTGAATTGTTTTGCACATCCAGCCTACTTGTGACCTGGTACAAGGTAAAATCCCCCACCAGCAGCAAGAAGGCGTTTAGCCACTAGCTATAGAAGTAGAAAACAATCATATGTCAACCGAACCAGAAGTTGAAATGAAAACCACATCGTACAAAGCGGTAACGTGTATATTCTCTCACGTCAGCAACTCCTAGCTAGCCTACTAGGTACTTCGACGTATGTTTTAGTGCTAGTTGATGCGCCTATCATGTCCACTGGGGTAAAATAGATAATGACCTACCTGTACAGTCTGCACTACGACATACTTGCACCTGTGTAGCACTTCGACCTCTCCGTCAGCGCAAATATTGTGTCAGGGGCAGCTATATAGTGCGCATTTCATGACGTCGCTGGCAATCTACGTCCAATACGATGGAAAGGAGACCGTCTGCAATTTAACGCATTGCGCGGTTACGTTTTCAACGAAAATGACGTGTTCACAACGGTATCTATTGCATGTTGACTAACCGAATGTAGATTCTTTGTTAGCCTCCCTGTTCACTTGCGCCTATTTAGATTTATCGATCTGGTGCAGCAAGAAAAAACTGGCAGTCTTCGAAGTGACGAGTATAGGAGCCTCGTAGGGGGATTCCTGACGATAACCCTGCAATCAATAAGTTGTCATTGTTGTAGTTGCTAACCATTGTTAATATAAAACAAGCACTACTGAAGTAACCGATAGAGCTTACTTCAACTACATGCTAGCTAAACGTGCCTTTGGTAGTGCGAACGTTGACTCGCGCAATAACATCTCCGCTGTCTGCTAGTAAGCTCCCCAGTTTGAGGGTCTCAACTACTTGACAATTGCTTTTGGGCTCTAACCACCACTTTATAGTAGTTGACAAGCACTTGGCAAACAAGCATTATTATCACAACACATACATCAAAGTTTTCCTAACTGACCCTAAGCAATACCGGTCCGCGACGCTGGATGCGGGTAGGAGCTGCTGTTATAAACCGCAATAGCGGTCTCATAGGACATGAATGCTTACGCCTACAGTACTTCGGTCACTGTGTCATCCTAGCGCTGACCTCGGCACTGCCGGGTCTGCGAAACTAAACTATAGAGGACACAGTGTGTATGCTTCGGTCCACGCCACGTAAGCTTATCATGCAAGTAAACAGTAACCTCTCTGAGCAAGAGTGTCCGATTGTAGTTGTAGCACTACATGTATTTGCATGTTAACCGTTCCCCATGCTCGGCGGATGCTCGTCGATGCAAGGCCCCACTCGATGTGTAGCGCCGATAGGTTCGCGCACTCGATTTGCCACCGATTGCATAAATGCCCTCGATTAGCCACCTTTTTCAAATCTCCTCGATAAACCACCCTCTTTGACTCGACGAAAAGCCTCACCCCTCAGCTCCCGGTAAGCCTGCTTGTCTCAAGAACCACACTCGACGCTACAGCTTACGCTGACAAAATGGTAGACCGCAACATTGTGGAACGAGAAGAAGGAATATGGTAGCGTGCAATAATGTAGGGACGAAAAGAAGTAAGATGGTAGAGTGCAGCATTGAGGAACGAGGAAAAGTAGTATGGTAGTCTGCAACTTTGTAGGAATATGGTAGACTGCAACATTCCTGTCAGGATAAGTAATTTTCAGCTCCATTTTCAGGACTTTTTCTTCGCGAGCACAATTAGAAAAATGTGCTCGTTAGTTTCTCCCAATTTTATGATATCGAGAGAGCTGTAACATGATTTGTCCATGAAAAAAAGTATGGTGGTGGTGGTTGTGTGTGCCAAGTCAGGTACACCAGGTTATCACCCCACGTTCAACCGCAAGGGTGCGTGAAATGTAGTTATTAAAACAATACATTGGGATTTTTCGATTATAAAAACAATTAAGGGTGCGTTCGCAATTTGCGTTTTTTGCCTTTTTCTGCGCACAATAGCGTTTTGCGAGGTCAGGGCCAAATCGAGTCTTGTTCGGTCGACCAATATTGTGTTCAGAATTCTATTTTCCGTATCCCCGAATTCGGCGATATGGAGTGATTTGCAGATGGCATACAATTTCAACATATTTCTGAACCCGGTTTATATCTATGGATAGGTCAAAATGCAAGTTGAGACGATATCGAGTCTGCCTCAAAACCGCTCGGGTCGTATTGAGCATTGTGTATTGTGTTCCACCGAACGCACCCTAAAATTGTTTTGAATTGTTCAGAATTATATTGAAGGCTAAAGTGGTGCGGTGCGGATCAGGGTTGCCCCAAATAATATTGTATTTCAATTGAGGCCCAGCCACCGCGTCAAACAATAATTTGTTTTTGCCACTATATTTCGAACAACACGCTACATTGTACGGCGCGAGGCCTGCCCAATCGCTGCTGCTGTAAGCTGAGGGTACACAACTTTATCATGGCACGCCAACTCTCGATGCGAGAGCACCATTTACGGAAGCATGATCAAAGACATAGAACATCAGCAGCTCTGCACTCAGACGGTAGGCGTCCATTGCGTAGTTTATCAGGTCAATTTACGAGTCCGCCACCATGCCCCCTTCACCAGCAAGCTGGGAGAACACAAGCACGAACTTGTTGCCAACGCTGCTGTCCGTCAAAAACGGGGTAATTGCGATGATTGATGCGTAATGTGTTCCCTCCTCCGTTCCCGTGTCGCTCAAAAAGCCGAGTGGCTTACCCACAAGGTGCTGTGGATGGTCGGTGCTTCTAGCGGATACCAAGCTCAGCGGCCGTGGTGATCAACAAGTAGACCCCGGGCGATTGACTATCGATCTGACTGACAGTGGCATTGAAGGTGAAGTTGCATGACGGAGTGTTGGACGGAGTGCAGAAGGATTCAAGGAGAGTTCGATGGCAGACGAGTGCCTTATCGAAAGTACTGGGCGCTAGTGCCACACACTGACGAAGTGACGGACGAGCGGGCGGCAGGTCAAGGATCCCAAGACGGTGTGCAAGGAGGGATGACGTGGACGGAGATAAACAGAGTGGAGTATGCGGCGGAGGATTGCGACGTAAGGAGTACCCGAACGAGCGGCGAAGAAGCCAGACCAGGAGGTCGCCGAGGGAGTGGACCCTGACGGTGACGTGCGCCATAATTAGAGTAGGTGTAGCTATAGTGGCGGCTAGTGAAGAGATCTTTGGGTGCGCGGTCTGACACGCCCATCTCTCAGTTGCGATATGTCTCGGTCGCGGGCAAGTTAAGTGACGGAAAGAATATACTGCGCGTGGAGAGTTTGGGCTCCTCCCAACGACACTAAGGAGGTTCCTAGGTGCTGCGTACTGCGACACTACGAGAGGTCGGCGCCGAGCATCAGGGTGACTCAAGGTTAGTTGACGTGGGTTACGTACGACGGCCAAAATGGAGTTCGAGACTTATAGGGCGACGGGAACATGGTTAGCGACCATGAGGGCGCGGGGTGCCTATTGAAGGTGTCTAGGCCGTGGAGTGCGACACCTGGAACATGCGTGATGTGTGCATGTACATGGGGGGTCCGTACTCAATCTACATGTTACATCTCGGGCATTACGAAGGCACGGAGACAGGCACACAGACAAGCCCGTGATTGCAAGCTGTCTAAGAATGTCTCTTCCGAAGTCGGTCCCTATTAGATGGGCGTTAAGTCCTCCTCCCAGTGCCTGGCACACTGGCAAGCTGCTCTCTTAGCTCGCTCGCGCACAACTTACCTTCCCCTCCTGTTGGATTCGGACGTAGTGGCATGAACACGTCGACATCGCTGTCGAATCGGGCGAGTACGTCTATTGCGTCGAGATAGTGCTTAAGTCGTGCTCGAGTCATGGAATATTCTTGCGAGTTCGTTTCTTCTCGCAAAAACGAGATCTCATGGTGCTCCATCACGGCCCAATTCATCCAATGATAACTGGGTCAACCGTGACCCGAACGTACGTGTCCAGTATGTTTGGGCGACCATACGCCGCAGTTACCGTAGTCTACGGTGCCTGTCGAGGAGGCCCAGAACGGACGTGTAACCACCGTTGCGAGTCTAGGCGAGACTCCCCCGACACAGTCGACATAGGTAGCGTTCGCCGCGGTCTTCCAACAGTTAACAGTTGACGAGATGTTAGACGTGGCCTGGGGGCAGCGGCAAATGCTTGACACTTGAGGGATTGGTAGGAAATCTCAGATTGAGGAAGAAATGCCGAGGCAAGTCGCTGCTCATGGCTATTGAGGCACCGATGCACGGCGGTCTAACTTAGGCTAGGTTCGGACGCTAATACATCGCCTGTTTACAACCAATAGACTTGCAGCAATGCTGTGCGAAGACTAAAGCGCAAGGTTACTGTGCGGTAGTCGACGTAGACGACCACAGCATAATGAATCTTTATTTGGCGTGATTGAGAGCTTGCTCAAACAATAAATTTCCGTCTGATTTAATTGGAATAATTTATGGTGTACTTGTGTTTCGAACAACCCTGATGAGGATATACCTACCGTATTCGTCAATGATCCCCCCCGTGGTACATTGCCGAAAGGGGTCAGCTTATCGATGAAATCTCTGAAGATTTGCAAATCGTTGCCCATTGGCTAATAACCTGTTTCGGATGCTTCGATTGACTGAAAATCTCAATTTGGTGGGTAATCCGCCACTTTTGTGTACATTCCCGCAAAAAAGTTGCTTTATATAGGAAAACCGAATGTGTGTGTGTGTGGGGGGGTAGCTCTTCATTAAAAAAGGGGGGTCAGATCATCGACGAATACGGTACCGTATTTTCGTAGTCCTTGGCGACAGTGAAATCTAGCCAGTAGGAGTATTCGATTCTAACCATATGACATCCGCTATTTTTACTTGTCGGCGTGGGTAATTTGGTGCTTGTACCGCATTTCCGTTCACCACGAGAGAAAATCATGGGTCGACCATGTATCACCGGAAAGGGCAAGTGGCGGAAGCAGTACAAGCGAGTCTCTGTCGCCTATGGTGACAAAAAAAGCCTGGCTCGAATATCTTGACAAGGGTCACACGGTCAAGGACTGCACTAAGTACTTCTGTGGAGAGTTACCCAGGAAAGAACACCGGGCCAAGGAGAAGTTACTATCTAAATTGCAGAAAGCAGTGACATCGATTAACCCTTTCGCGAGCCACCTCACTAAAGTATACTATACAAAGCTAAGACATTTATTTTAAAAGGAGGAAATTTGCCTCCTTTTAGGGCGATGATGGACACCTCGATTATGTACACTGATGCACGACAAGACAATCACAGTTTCATTTTACGGTAGACCTCGATAAAAGGAGGCATTTTGCCTCCTTTTACGAAGGTACGGTACTACTTGGATCTCTTGCTCATTGGGCAAAACTCTGCCATGACATTTCGAGCGCCGATCATATTCCACCTTGGGTTTTCGTGAAAATCCCATCGTATATGGGGTGCCTGCAGTACAGAGTCCAGCCCTTGTCATCAAATGCTGTGTCGTGTGATTTCGCGCCACAATCGAACAATTGCGCGGAATCGCGCGAGCCATTAGGCGCGAAGACGCTTCTCAGGATCGATTACATTACCTATGAACAAACACACATGACTCCACGTAACTTGGTCGTTCGTGTATAGGATTGCTGCGTAACTACTCTACTAGGGGCTATCTCGCGTGGTGCTCTACAATCAATAGTATGCTAATATCCACGAGGCGAGTATTTATCTTGATTTGACTATATCGAAATATCCGTGGCTCACGGCGACTGATTGGGGCAAACAACAGTAGAACTGTATACTATAGAAAATGCAGTGTAATGCTGCATGAATACGTGCACTCTACAAATCGATTCACATAAGATGATACATTCAATATTGCTGAGCTTAGTAACATCCCATCACAATTGATATCATATCCCGACAGCCGCCAATGTCGTCCATTTTGAAATTTCTCCCCCCTCCCCGCGGCGCACGCATGGCTCCCAAACACGCGCTTGACCAAGCCGAACTACGCGAGCGAAAGCGACGACGGACTCGCCAAGGCAGTGCTGAGACCCAAGGTGACGATGGTATCCAGTTGGCGTCTACTCTCGACTTTCACAACGTATGGAAGGAGATGAAAGTGGCTGGATGGAAGTCAAAGCCACCACGCAGCGGACTCGATACCAGGTACCGAAATATTTTTCCAAGCGGCAATGCTAACTGATTTCCTTCTTGGTGAAGAAGCTGTCCAGAGATACTTCCTACAGCACGGTAAGCCGTGCTCCTTGCCCAGTTTAGCGGCCATAATTGAACATCTAAATCTCATTGTTCCTACATTGGCTTTATTCTGTGAAGATTCAGGGGCCATCTATGCTAGCAATACGAATGAACGTGATTTGAATGCGGAAGAACCTGATGAGACCGGCGGCGACGTGATGCTCTTGAATGTTGATGGAGTAGACAATCAAAGTTTAGCGGCTGGCCGCAAGAGAGAAAGTCGGCATACGGTTACCTACGATGGGCATGACGCTGTGAGCGATGAAGAATCTGGCCAAGCTCACGGTAGCGACATCACTACGGCTGGCTTCGGACGTGACAGCAGTCATGAACGCCGGCGTGGTTAAAGCCGTGGACATGGGCGTGGTGCAACTCGCGGACGCGGTCGTGGTATAACTCGCGGGCGCGGCCGTGGAGGAACGAGGGCGCGGACGTGGAGTAACTCGCGGACGTGGGCGAGGAGATACGTGTGCGCCTGACAGCGGTGTATATGGCAGAGCAGTCAATGAACACGGCACTACGACGAGCCCAGTCACAGGACAATCTGGTGAGACCTTGATGAGGCTTGGTGATGGCACCATGGTCGACCTAAGTATTGACCCATTGGACGACGGTAGTGCTGCACATGGTCGTAATAGATGGGGGTGCGTGGTGGGGTGATGCAGTAACCAGTCCAGCAATGGATGGTTCCGCTAGCAATGTTCTCGCACGTGAATCCGGCAATGTCACATTGAATCGCCATGAGGTTGGTATCAGTAGCCGACCTGACCGAGGCGACGAAACACACGGTGATAGTGGTGGACAAGAGTGTGTAGATCGGGGCGGAGATACTGGTGAAGGTGATCTGACCACGGAAGGAACACATGCGACTAGTGACGATTCTTTGGATACAACCAGAGAACCTGCTACGCCAATTCGTTCACCGAGAGTCGTAACGAGTGGTGACGGGATCCCCGAAGCAAATGGAGGAGGTACTAGTAACGCGACACCCACCCGTACCCCACCGCCACCATTGATCCAGGATGTATACTTGAAGAAGTTTGTGGCGTTTTCTCCAGCCAAAGAACCGTGGATGAAAAGAATGTCTACTGGTGTGTGGGCACGGCTTACATTGTTGGTCGGGTGTGTCGCCTAGTCAAGAAGCCCAAAAACATATCGTTGTTGCAAGACATATGGCTGGATAGTCAGTTTCAAACTAACATTGAACATTTGAGTCTCTCGCTGATTCAACGCGGCGTTCAGAATTACCAGGCTCTCGTTCGATTGCCAGACTAACCAGCATGGCGTGAATTGACCGATAATGTTGTGGACGGCGAGTTGAGCATGGATTCGTCTCTCGACAATCTAGAGATTTCGTCGAAGCCAGAAACATCTTACGAGATGTACGATCCTGCTCGATTTCTCCCTGCTAGTCTCGCTGACGTGGAAACCGTAAAGAATCTGCGTTTCGAGCCTGACACCAATATGGATGCTCCCTCCGGCTTGTTTGAACGCGCGGACTGCGGCGTTACGACTCATTTGTTGCCAGAGTACCAACAAATATTTGCCCACTCAGCCTCATCGAGCTTCTTCGCGTATATCCCGCTGTACTATTGGAAACAAGTCGTGCTAGAAACGAATCAGTATGCTGCAGCAAAGAACATCAGAATCACGACGTCGTTCAGCATGGAGGAGCTAATGACTTTTCTCGGCATCATGTTCATGACATTGTTTGACAAGGGGGAGATCGCGAATTACTGGGGACTACAGGCGGAAGATGCAATTTTTGGTGAATCGTCGACTGGTCTAGATAATGTGATGAGTCTCAACCGATTCAAGTTGATCCGACGCTGTCTAAGTTTCCGTGCTGATCCTGGAACTGCGATAGAACGTGATCCTGCTGCTCGAATCCGGCCACTGCTCAACCTACTCAAGTGCACTGGTGGCCGCTATGTTGACCCTGGCGCATCGTCTTCAACCTACAGAAGCCTGGAGGAAAGTACCATTTTCGAATGTATGGGGTCTGCTGTGCTACAACTTGGGTCGCTCTGAATTATCGATTGCACTGTACGAATAGCGACATTGCTGACCGACTCGCGCATGTAGTGAATCAGGACGAGAACCCGGCACTTCGTGAGGAGCTCGAGAAGGTTGGACAAGTTCGAAAGCACGTTATAGAAGTAATGAGGCCGTATTTTTATTCTCAGCGAATAATCAATATGGATAACTACTACATGAGCGTTCAGCTGCTACTGGATCTACGGCTGAAAGGCTTGTTTGGGCAAAGGACCGTTCGTGGTGGAAGTAAACACTTTCCAAAACATACCGTACTACAGAAAGAAGAAGCGACCCGTGGGGATCACCAGCAGGCAGTTGCACTTGATCATAGTATGCTAGCTGCCTCATGGTGCGATGGTAACATCGTTACAATGGTTACAAACGCAGATGCATCTTCAACTACGACAGTCACGCGACGTGTTGGAAATGAGGCTCACGAATTTCCAGCTCCGACGCGTATTTTGCAGTATAACCGGCACATGCAGGGAGTGGACCGCTTGGATCAGCTGCGAGCGAGATTCTAACTCGCTGATGGCCACTCTTATAAGCGTTGGCACAAAAAGCTCGCTCTGGCGCTTGTGGAAATGGCCCGTACAAACGCGTATTTGACGCGGCGTTTGGCGATTGATACGTCTAGAGATCGTGACCCTCATCGGACATTTCTAACTGAGCTGGTATCTGAACTATTATCTGGAAAGTGGCGAGATGCGCCTGTGACGAGGTCGGTGGACCTTGATCGCCCAAATGTATAGCGTTAGCCCTGACTAAGATGTAGACAGAGGGTCAGTCTCAGAGCAGATATTAATCCACCCGCAGAGGTCAATCCGCTTTCTGAGTTGGCGTATGTCCCTTGTGATATCCTCTTTGGTGCCGTTATCTCTAGGGGTAGACTGAAGGAATCACCGTTTAGTTGTTGTCCACTGTGAAGCGTGAGCGTTCTGAGTTGGGTGTCACACTTCTCTGTAACCCGCCTCAGTGCTCAGTTGGGATTGCTTTTGAACGCAGTTTCAGGATAGATAACCAACACAAAACAGAGTATACAAATATACAGCCACTCTTATTCTTTTAGACCCTTGAGTGGTGGGTCTATACGCCAGTCAACTGGGACTACGCTTCAGGCACTGGTCAACCTGAAGGCTCCTTCTTTTCGCCCCCCCGAAGAGGGAATATACACTTCAATACAATACTTTCCTTCAAACGCAGTCTAGTAGTTAACTCTGGGGGACTGCAAACCAACCAGAGAGACAATCGTCAACATGAAATGGGTACCCGCCCTTACCAATACACACAACGGGCCCAACTAGGATATGGAACGCGCGGATCATCTCAAACGCTCGTCGCGAATGATCACCAACGCAGGGGGACTTGAGCGTTTGAGGATTCCGCCCACCGGCTTGTCCTGTCGGTCCGATGAGCCTCGACGAAATCGACTTGTGCTTGTGACGGCAAAATGAACACTAAATTGTTAACCTATTCCTACCACATGCAAATATATACTCTGTTTTACTATACCAAGCTTCGGCTATCTTTGACTGCCAGCTCACTTCGTTTTGGTTGTCTTCTGCGGTCTCAGCTTTCCATGTTCTTCGGCGTTCTTCCGATCGCTCATCTCCCGGGCGTTTATCTTGACTTTAGTATGGACATGCGTAACATAATCACGATTGTGGGTACAAGTGCCACATGGTCGTGCGTAACGTAATCAGGATAGTGGGTGCAAATCACCCACCTTCAAGCGTCCGTTTGCGTCCTGGCTTCTTCGTTGCAGTGCTGAGTTGAGTATGTGATCCAGACTCAGAGTGGATGTGCGTTCAAAGTCAGAGTTGACCGCACTCAGACTTGGGGGTGATGTATGGAGTATCTCTGGGTTATAGTCGTCCTGAATTGAGTACCCGAAAGTACACTCAGGAGACTTGCCATTCTGAGTTGGAGTGCTCAAAACCACGCTCAGAGGACTTAGGTGTTCTTGAGTTGGGTATGTACATACCCCACCAAACTCCCCACCTGACGATGCCTTCCACCCCCAGGTGAGGAGAGGTGTTTTTGGGTGCCCTCATTAACTTAGGGACTTTTCGGGATTGGGTCCAGGACAGCGTTGATTTCACCTTCCACAGCCACGCTATGCAACTGCGGTATTGTCCCCCTAGCGGTGCGTCTAGGCTAACCGTTCCGAATCCTATATATTGGAGTACTGAGTTAGCTGTAACACAGTACTGCTCGAGATATGTTTCGGCTGAAACCACACAGGTTCCCGGGTCATCCATCACCCTCCCGGCCCCAGTAACCCACGCAGCGTCCGAAATCGAAATGTACCGAATTAGGTTAATTCATTCACCCACCCAGGCAGTGCCCGAGCAGGAGGCTGCTTAACCTCACAACACACCTCGACCCCGTAACCACCTGAGCTACCGAAGTCGAGGTGTTCTTGAGTTGGGGTACCCGCAAGTCCCCAACTCAGAAAGCACACACGCTCAGGTAGCTATACGAAGAGAGGCGCTTCCCAACTGGGACACCTTCGTCGCAGAGGCTCTTGATCATCCACTTGTCGTTGCATGGTCACTCGCATTTCAGGAGTTATTCGGACTTAGGTGTCTTCGGTGTTCAATTACTTTCCCAACTGTGAAATGCATTGGTCCCGGGTGCATGATATACTTGTTCCTTTGGTCAAGGCGATACGAGCCACCGCATAGGATACGTTCCTAGCGGCGGTTACGACCTTAAAAGGTCTCCCGTAGTAAGGACGGGGGCGACCTGGACTGAGTGCATGTTGTGTTCAGAGTGTACAAGTCTGAACACGCACTTCGAAGTCTAAGGGCCCATCCTTGACCTAGGGCACCATCACTCCGCGGGCCAACTGCCCTTCCAGTTGGTCACCTTGTCTCTCCCGAAATAACCAGGTCTTCTTCCATACAACTCCATAAATCACACCATCTCCACTGTGAACAATCCAGTTTGTAGCGTATCCACGTCCATCAGAGAAATTTCCCGATTCCATCCTCACACGCCTAGTGACGGCCGAATGGTATTTGGAAGCAGCTCAGTTGACGAGGGGTATCTAGAGATGCGAGTGCCACCCCCTCTGATCGTGGATTTACCAAGACAAGTCAAAATAGTCCGCAGATGACGTACGAGTCGCTATCTTCGAAGCAAATGTTTGCTGGTGGAGGCAGAAAACGCCGCCAATGTATCGTGTGTCGGTACGAGGGCCGATACCCGGTAGAAGTAATGGATCATTGCCTCACTCATTGCGTCTGCCTCTGCAGAGTAGTGCACACTCACGCCGAGACAGCATTTACATGCCCCGAGAAAACGTGGACGTGCTGAGACAAGTATCATCAATACTATCTCCCACAAGGTCTGTTCTCAGCAAACGGACAGGTACGGAGGTCGTTGAATCTCACTAAACTGAAGAAGTGCCACCAGCCAAGCAACACCACGGATAATGGTCCTACTGTCAGACATCAAAGTGTTCCGGATAGTAACAGCAAAGCGGCTAGGGCGATAGCGTTGTATAGGATCTTGTAATCTTCTTCTAGTCACGCGTTAATCCAAGTGTATATATGTCGTTTTCACTATTGTTCGGGATCAAATCTTGAACAGATGTATATATGCTAGTTTCGCTACAGTTTGAAATAAAGCTTGAACAGAGGTATATATACCAGTTTCACTATAGTTGATTCCTGGACTTGATTAGGGAGTATATATCCTGGTTTCAGTATAGTTCAATTGATAGGCTTGATTAGGGGTATATATGCTATTTTCATTATAAGTGCTCCTTTCCGAAGAATCCACAGGTACTGTGATTATTTCCGTAAATACATCTTTTGGTGTACATTGATACTGTAAAAGTTTCCGCTGCCTTCTGCTCCGATGCCCTATCACCTACAGACATAAGAGACGTTCTGCAAGTCAGCGTTCTAATCGGCGTCGAAACGAATTCTAATGCAAAGTATGGATGCATCAACGGCAATATCGGCAACGGTGAAACAGTTATCGTAACCGAATACAGCTTTTGGCACATAAACCGTTTGGCGTGACCCCGGGGTCCCATCTTGCCCCGCCAGCTGTGAAAAGAACCGGTGTTTTTCAGTACTTAAGTAAGACTTTCAATACACTTAGTGTATTGTATGCATGTTAATGCAAGGGGGTCGAACTTGTGCTTAGCTCGACGGTTTTTGCGCCAGGCTAAAGAACTGGAGGATCGACGGTTGGCTGGGTTTCAGATTGCTCTTCTCTTTCTTCGGACGACTAGGTTTGCGTTTCTGCTGGGCGTGATTCTGGTTGAACTCGACGCGTGTGCCACGTTTCGACGCCCAGTTCGCGCACCTTCCGCAGCCGAGCCGCACGAGAGCCACCGACGGGAATTACAGCACGAATTTCACGCTCGGACAGTCCTTGTTGTAAAAGTTGCATGACGACCCCCTCAAATTGCTGCCATTCTTTGCCGCCGTACTTGGTGTCCCACGAGTACCAATCCGCTCTTATCTGCTTCACCGTATCCTCACCAAGTAGGTTTACAGCTCGAATGTAGGCTGTTTCCTTACGATCAGGACCCTTTTTACGTGTTCGCGGAGGGACTGTTGTTTGTGAACGTCCACCACGTTCACGTGGCATGATGCCTGTGGGTCTGCTCTGAAAATGGTAGAACTACCAAGGTATCGAACGCCACCGCACTATAAATAAATAATCCTTGTCGTTCTCGGTTTTTTTTGCGGGAACCCGGGGCCCGGCCAATTGCTTCACATTTATATTATAACTGTTACTGCCGCCTTATGTCCCGATGTCCAATCAACTACAGATATGTGGGTCATTTATTCGGTCAGCGGTCTAATCAGCGTCGCAATCAATCATATAGTATGGGCGCCTCAGTGGAAATATTGGTAACGGTGAAGCACGACGTAGGCGACTTTACATGACTGGCCAGCGAGAACATTTATTTTATTAATGTACAATCAAGAACATTCAAGTTTTTAATGTACTAGAACGAACTTTGCTATGTTTTTGTATTTACAACGCGACTGACTGCTTTTCCCACATCCAATATGCCACCCGGTCTCACAGGCCACGTCGGATGCGGGGACAGTGGCTTTGCACGCTACGCTTGCCTGGTCCGCGCTGTCGGTCTCGTCCCCACGCTAGCTTCTCGGGGGAGAGCGCTAGTGGCCCTTTGTCCATCGTCGTGCACGGCACACATGCACCTAACCACCCGCCACGACTGCATCAGCGACTCCGATCAAGTTGTCATCTATGCTGGTTGTGTACACGTCGACAACAGATTTGGAAAGAAGTATATATGTTGGTTTTACTATGGTTCGATTTCTGGTCATTATAAGGGGTGTATATGCTGGTATAACTATACCCACTACTGGAGTACCTATATAGTTCACTTCCGTCAAGCCCTCAGTGCCTGTCGGGCACGGCGAACGTGTCTTCGTGCACCAACTTGGCCTGTCCATCATCATAAACTCCACTCCAAGCGCCTCGTCACTTACACCAGTGGCTCCACGATCTCCACGTACACCAGTAGCTCCACGATCTTGGTCAGCATGCATCGCTTCAGAGCTATCGACCTCGCGGTCCCCGTTGGACACGCCAACAACCTCCACGACCTTTACAGCGCCACTCAACACTACCAACTCGCAGCGCATCAACAAACGGCGTCTCCTCCAGCGTGGAGACCTTGACCAGCGCTACTTGGGCGCTATAACCACATCTGGCCCGACGCTACCGTCTTTTCATCGCTCCACGACCTTATCTAGCGCCGATAATGCACTATTACGCTTGCTGCCCAAGATATTAGCGTCTCCGCTCGCTCGCCCACCTTGGCCAGCGCTCCTTCGGCGTTAACACCACATCTGGCAAGACACCAGCGTCTTTGCCAGCCCCACGATATTAACCAACATCACTTCGGCGCTATTAGGATCCACAGAATACCAATGCCAGCGTCATCTTCGGCTCCACGATCATGGCCCACTTCAGAGCTATTGGGCTTGCCGCCCACGTCGAACACGGCGACAGCGGTTTTGCTAGTCATGCGCGTGTTCAGCACCTCCACCATTACGCACGCTACCCCGAGCACCTCATAACTCATCACAGCCTCTTCAACTACTGCAACCACGTCGCACTGCCACTGCTGCATGTACTCACAACCACCCGGCTGCCCACGTCGGCCATGGTAGTCGATCCTTTATCGCCATAGGCTGTATATGTAGATCGGGAGGGGATTCGACGTCCAGCCGCCACGCCCGTATATAGTATTTGTTAGCTCCCACTACACGCAAAAGATGCTTCGACAGGATAATCAATGTCGGGGGCAATAGAGCAAAGTAGGTACAATTAATCGAGCTCTTTGCATGCGACTAAGATCGTTCTGCACAGCAACCTTAGCTGCCTCCTCGAACAGGAAGTCGTTAAGAAAAATGATCGAAGCCTCTTGAAATGGAGAACGCGAGCATAGAGGTGTGGCCATACCATCACCTTGTATAACTCGCACCTTATGCAAAAGTAATAGACGTGAAGCCTGAACAAGTAAGCACTCCGTTCCTCTTCGAGCTATGTCCTTGCGCTTCTCAGTACCCAAGCACTGTTTTGCCATTGTCTGCATAGCGAACTGGGTAGCGATATTTCCGAGCCCTGCACCCACGCCAAGAAAGACGTCGTCGCGCTTCACCTCCTCAACGGCCTCGATACTTCTTGAAACTGTTGCAGGCAAAAGTTCGACAGCATTACCTTCTCTCTTTCCTGCCTGCTGTCGTACGTCAGCCGCAGTATCACCATTGAATATGTCACGAACCGCTTTTACTGCTTCTCTTGACTCTAACATGCGGAATTGAGCGGCATTGGGATATGATCGCGCGGCGGTCTTGAAAAAGCACGGTGGGAAGCGCGCCAAATGGTTGTCATACATTCTTTTTAGCGTATGTAGGCGCATCTCGAGTTGCTTAGGGGGCCTCTTGCCAGCCATCTTCCGCGCGACATCCTTCCAAGCTACGCGCACAGCTTCGCTCTCATATTCAAGGGCGAGTACAACAGGCATCTTGTCGTCTCCATCCATGAATGTACAGCGCATTTGGACCAGAGAGTCAAAGCAAGTATGTCATTCACGTTTTGTATGTAAGGCGTTTGAGCAGCTAAAGGCCAGTCAGATCTAAGATAAGTGCTAGGATCGGTTTGCACAGTTTTTAACACGTGTACTCAGCAACTAGCGTTGCGTTTCGCTTGATTACCCGCGAAATTCTCGTTTTTCGGATACAAAACGGACGCCCTTTACGCGAATTTTGCGAGGTTGAGTTGATTATCGTGTTTATATGTCAGTAATCGCGCATAAGCCGACGATGTGGTTGGCTGGCTTGGCTTGTCCAAAACACGGTACAACGATATCGGCGAAATTGTTTAACCCTTTAGCTACCAGAGCGTTTGATGCCTCGTAGAGGTCTGCTCGGACCTCTACCAATGACGACCACCATTGGTGATTGGCTCGGCAAAGTTGGAGCGATTTGACCCAGCGGCCTGTCTGTGCTAGAGGTCCGAGGAGACCTCTACGATACTATGGACTGTGAATATTAGGAAAACTGCAAATCAATCGTATTGGCCTTTATATACTCTGATCCGTAGGGGTCCACTTGGACCCCTACCAAGCACCTGATTACTAAAGGGTTAAAGGAGGCACTTTGCCTCCTTTAAAGGGGTCTGGCTTGACCCACTTTTGCGAAAACCCTTAAAGGATGCAAAATGCCTCCTTTTACCGCGAAAGGGTTAACGCGCCTTGTGAATCGGTACGGGCACGCCATCACAACGCGCGAAAACTTGGGGACGGTACAGTGTTAAGTAAGGGCGCCGAGGACGACATAGTACAGTGGATTAACGGTTTGAGACAGGGGTGTGTACCTGTTTCACGTTTCATGTTAAAGACAGAAGCAAAAGAAGTTGCTACTGAGTGCAACATTCCTTCCGACAAGTTTGATACGTCAGCAACTTAGATGCAGCTTTTTATGAGTCGTCACAAGCTTGCGTTGCGTACTAAAACTCGCCAGGGACAAACTACTCCTCAAGTTGCAGCTGAAGCAGCTCAGAAGTGTCGAGCTTTAGTGCTTCAGACTTATGTTGAGCAGAATTGCACGCAGATACTAAATGCCGATCGAACCGGTAAGTGTTGATCTGATGGGACATTTTGTTTATAAATGTTACTTAGCTAATATTTTTTCAGCCGTGTTTTTTTTAGTATGTTCCTAAGCAAACTGTAGCTGCAAGAGGTGCCAAGACAGTTTGGGTCAAATGCGCTAATAAAGACAAGCACAGAGCAACCGCAATGCTACTGGGGGACTCTACTGGAGCCAAATACGATCCTTTCATCATATTTAAGAGCGCTCCGTCAAAAACAACTGAAAAACAAGCCGAGAATAATGCCTTCAGACACGGTTTTGGTGAACCAACTTGGCGTGAAATCAGCAAGCTCCAGCGCCAATACACTTGCCAAATCTATGGCAACAAAACGGCTTGGTCGAATGCTGAACTCTCATTAAAATTTCTAGAGTTTCATTTCGCGAAGCGTGAAAATCGAGACGACAGAATTCTGTTGGTCTGGGACAATTTCAGCGCGCACTGGACGCCTGAAGTAACACAGTTATGCAGAATCGCAGAATGTCGTGCTCCTAAAGGTCCCCCGAGATATACGTATGTATGTCAACCTACTGACGTTTCCTGGAATAAGCCATTCAAAGGCTTATTGCGAAGGTTGTGGATCGTTAGACTGAAAGAGCAACTTGCAACGTACAACAAAGGGGAAAAAGCACGTCGAGAAAAACGAGAAAAACTGGCTGCAGCAATACTTCGCGCGCGGTAAACACTCGACCAGCGCGAAGCCGACAAAAGAGTTGCTGAGCTCCGCAACAAGCACAAGGAAAATACGTTTTCTTTGGTTGGACTGTCACGACAGGATATGACAAAGTGGATCTCATCAAGTTGGTTTGGTTTATCCGCAGCTATTATACTCAGTGGGTTCTCAAGAGTGGGATTGTTGATGGATACTCATGTTGTAACTGCGGATGAAGACGTTGAATCAGATACAGATAGCATGATTCTATCACTGGAGAAATACAACCTAGCAAAGGTAGAAGTTGAACCGGACGACGACATCGGAAGTGATTGCAGCTGCAGTGACAGCATGATGATGATTAATAAAACGTAGCCATTATGCCCATATTTTTGGTATTTGTTGACCATATGACTGCAAATCTTGTTGGTGTGTTGTCGCCTAGGACTACGGAAATACGGTAGTTATATGTGCAGGACCTCGCGGCGAACAAACACATCAGGGTGAAGGAAGAACAGTGCATGTACTGGTAGCCTCAGAGAGTCGAGCTACATCTTCACTTTGGGTGAGCTTCTTCACGTTTGTGGGGTCAAATACGCTCCGATAACTGTATCGTTCGGCATATTTCAGCCCAAGAATCACACACACACGTCCCAAACTTCTGCTTCTTCTCATCAGTTTGTGGAACCTTGGTATTCGTATTTTTACTCTGTAAAACAGCAAAACGATTTGATTGCGTCCCTTTACTGCTTTTCGTAACTGAGATCCAAGGAAATTCAAGCTTCCCTCCCTGTATGGTGAATGCCGGCTTGCTAGTTGCTAAGCAAATTGAATTATGTATTACGAGGAATACAAGAAAGGAAGAAAGAAAGAGAGATGCTGCTTGCTGCGCTACACTGTTTAGCGCTGTGCTGTGCTGTGCTGGTGCTTGAACTTGTACTTGGTTCAGTGCTTGTGCTTGCGCCGTGCTCGAATGCTGTGCTGTTTGGTACTGTGCTTTGTGCCGTGCTTGGATGCTGTGCCTTGTTGCCTGTCGTCGGATAGGATGGTGTGCTTAGTGCTTGGTAGTTGAAGTTGGTTGGAGTGATGGTCGTGATTGATCTAATGCACGCTGGGCAGTGTTAACCCTTTCGCGAGTCACTTATACTATACAAATCTAAGTCATTCGCTTCTGAAAGGGCGCATTTATCGCCCTTTAACAATTTCACGGTACTCGTCTTGCATGTCTCATGAGACATGCCATCTGCGGTGATTTGTAGGATTTGCTGGGTGCGTTAGAAAGGTAGTGTATTACTTGGTTTTAGTATACTGTTCTGATTACTTGATGATTACGCAACGCACCTTTTTATATATGTCACAAAACACGGTTGACTATAGGTTGAACCTGAGTAGAAGGGCGCATTCTTCGCCCTTTTAGAGGGGTATTTTCTACCGTGTTTTGGTAACCCCCCTAAAGGGCGAGAAATGCGCCCTTTCATCACGAAAGGGTTAACACCCTGCGACTACATGTAGTTTTACCCGCCACTTTTATGCAAAACACAGAGCCGGTATGATGATCGTAAGCGAATTCAAACCGCAATCCGACTATACATGTACTGTAGGCACACCACCAGCGAGCCGCCAGTCAGCTCATCCATCAAAATACGATTCACGAACCGACACAAAACACTCAACTATGCGCTCAGGTTTCGTCGTGTTTGCCGGTGTGCTCGCTCTAGTAACTAACGACAACGCTGTCGCGACCCCTATCGAATCGGTTATAACAAAAAAGTCCTGCTATCGCGCCGCACGATGATGATACTTTATCTGAAATTTCGACAGCCCAGGAAGAGCGAGGTGGATCGTATAAAAACACCCTCGTAAACAAGTTTCTCCGTGCCCTTTTCAGGGGGATGACCAAGGAGAAGTACCGACTGCCGGATTTACCACGAGTTCCTCCCCGCCTTGGACCAGTAAAGCCAAATAAAGTAGTCCAGTAGGCTTGAGAACGTAAAGTTTACTTCTTACGCAATGAAACTGACCTGTGGCGAAAAGTTAACTTAAGATTACCACGTACAGTAATGTTCTGTATGACGTGTCAGTACTTTGTGGGGAATTCATGGTAAAATGGAACCGTTGTAGATTCACTTAAAACGCTGCACGTATTTCCGGGAGCTAAATGCAATCGCTCGCGCACAACTTAAAAAATAGTATCAGAGTTGAAGCCTGTCTTTTGATGTATCAAGTTTCGATGGAACCATCAACTCGAGACGCCAATCAGGCCGTGCTCTTCTCGACCTGTTGGAGAAATGTGAAAACGGGATAGTTTTCTTCTTAAAAAGATTCCCACGAGATTTTTCCACACCTAGGCTTATTTCTTCTGCTGGTCGTACGGAAGCTTGATAATTTCAGCAAAAATGCGCGCCTTCTTCGACGTCAGTACCGCCTGTACGAGTGCCACCCTCAAGCAAATAATTGTACGATTCCATCTTATAATCTTCATCGACCGTTTGGTTGCAGTGAAGCAGAAACTTCTGTTGGCCGTCCCTGACGCCGAGTCCTTCAAGCGTGCCAGTTTTGTTGGCGCGCGAGATTGTGAACATTTTCTTGGCTTCCGCCTCCGCAACTGCTCCAGATTCACTGCAAGACCGGCAGTAGCCCTCAAATCAATGAAATCATGATACCGTCTCCTAAACCTTGGTACTTGAGATACTTTTTCGAGATTATCACGATTTTAATAGCTGGTTGAATAGTTCACGGCACAGCTCTGGAGAATTGCTTCTTTGGCTCAGCATACGATACAGTATACTTAACACAGATTATTTGCATGATGGTCACCTCAAATTATGCTGACTTGAAAAACATTAAATCCGGAAATGCTTTCTAGTTCCCCAAACTTTGGTCGTGTATACAGTACGATGCAAAACGTCTAGTGACAATGTTTCAGCTCGTCCATCCGTCTGGCTGATGTGGTATGACACTGACACGAAATGTGGAGGCAGATTGGGATATCGCTGCCCTTTTCCGGATGGTTACCCAATATTTAGTATGAAATTCAATATACTTTTTTTTTTCCAGAAAATACCGAAATTGATAAAAAGATCGGGGCCATTTGTCGTTTGATCGCTGGAGGTGGCGTGTTTGTCTGGAAACCTTGCGTCCTGTGATTCATATCCCTACTAGACTCATGCCTTGTTCTGTAGAGCAGACGCGCGGCTATTATATTATCAGTACGGTTATGCACAACACTTGCATCCGGATTTATGTAAATGCCCTTGGATCACAGCAAACAGCCGCATTTCGTGACCTTCATATAAACTAGTCGAGCGCCGCCGTTACGCGGCGGTGGGTTTCGTGTTTGTCCCAGTTGTGTGGGCCGGCCGGCCTCCGCTTCGCTCCGGCGGGCTTGAGCGAACCATAAATAAAAGAAAAAAAAAGACTACACAATAGATAATCTTACATACGAAAAAGTCTGTTCCTAACGGGGATCGAACTCTTGGCCTCCAGAACGAAGAGTCGGTGATCGATGACTGCACCAGCACAATCTTACACATTACTGAACTGAAACTAAAATTATAGCACAACATAAAATGAGCAAGTTAGACAAAAGGCAACAGCTAGCGGACTCGAACCCTCTTGGAGGGTCGCGTCACAAACGACTGAGCCAACATGCAGTGTTGTTTCGTACTTAACCAAATTTGGTACTTAATCTGTTAAAAATCTGAAACTGGATCGTGGGCCGAAAATTATAGGGGGGGCAGAAAAAAATAGGGTAGCAGGGGTGGGGAAAGCTGCTGAAAATCGTCCAAAATCAGGCGAAATCGCTTGAAATTTCTCCAAAATCGGGTCGGGTCATGCCCCCCCATTTCGCCCCTGAACTCGATAGCTTTCACCATCCATCTTTGTTTTTTTACGGAAGTTTTACGTTCTGTGCGTGAAAGTGTCCATGTGTGAGGTGCAACAAATATATCAATGTTCTAACGATGTAACATAGCCAATGAGACACCATGTACACATACACTCCCTGAGGTAACAACAGCAAGGCTAAGAGCATACCTACTTCGAACTCACTAACTCCCTTGACTCAAAATAAATATTTTTGCTATGTGACTCTCTCGCTTCCACTCTATCTCTCACTAAATCACTCACTTACGCACTCACTCCCTTACACTCTCACTTAGGCACGCACTCACTCACTTATCCACTCACTCCCTTCAAGTTGCCCAAGCGGTCTGCCCGCCTCCGCTTCGCTCCGGCGGGCTTACATCTCAAACAAAAAGATTTCCCGTGGGAATCGAACTCGACAGTCTAAAATTTGGATAGTTGGTACAAAACGACTAAGCCAATACACGTGCTTGACTGATACGGTCTCCTCATTGAATCTAAAAATAATCCAGTCTGGCTCACTCACACTAATGCGTACAAACACTCGCTCAAAATTAAAAGAAAGCTCTACCACGCGCATTCAGAAATGTAAAGCAATGTATTTAGCGTGTATACGCCTATTTTCTTCCAAAACTATTGAAAGATCTGCCTATAAACGACATTGTTTGTGTAGACCCCGTCTTCTTCCTCCAGCTCGGGGTATTCGATGACTGCCTTGAACCTCAACCGAGAAGTCACTCGCGATAGGGCCACGTAAAGCTGCCCGTGTGAGAAGCACGGTGTGGCAAGATAAAGTCCCAGATTCATTACTGTTTGTCCTTGCGCCTTGTTTATTGTCATGGCGAAGGCTGGTTGTACCGGGAACTGCTTGCGGCGCAGTTTAAACGGGAATTGCGGATCGCCGTCGTCACTCACAAAAATAATTTTCGGGATGAGTACGTCTTGTCCCCTGCGCTTCCCCGTCATGATTCTTGCGTGGATAACATGGGGCTTGAGATCAACGATCCGTAGCCGAGTACCATTACACAGTCCAAGGTCAGGGTTTAAGTTCCGCATCAACATGATTGGAATCCCCTTCTTGAGTAACAGTTTATGCGGTGGAATTCCGTTGATGTTCACCGAGTGCAGCACTTCTTGCTCAAAGAAGTTTCCATCGATATCGTCCTCTACAGCATCTGAAGACAGGTATTCGTGGGCTGTATCTGGTAACCGTTCTGCCGCAGCTTTATTGATGCGGTGCACCATCGCGTTGGTTGTAGTTAATATCGTACGGTTGGCAAAATAGTCGTCCTTCGCAACATCAGCGTTGTTCAAGTCAGCGTACATGAAATCAATAAGATGTTTCATTCCGCGCGGGGTTGCACCTGGATCGATTTCAGCGTCTTCAACGGGCACTTCAGGTGGAATATCAAGTAGCATATCCCGTGGAATCTTCACGTATACTCTGCCGAGAGCACGGTTGACCTCGTGTCTACCCTCTCCAACTTCAAGCAGAAATTCAGAAAACTCCATCATTTCTTGTGCGTTCATCTCGTTGTCCGCCGATCGGACACGCATGTTTTCCGTGAGTTGAACCTGCTGGAAATGACGCCACAGCTCCGAAGACTTGAGGCAAGCGTCGATAGTCTCCGCAGGTGTCCCCCTCTTGACGACAGGCAGAATTTGCCGGAAATCTCCTGATAACACGAAGACCTTACCCCCAAAAGGCTCGCGGTCATTGCTCATAACATCGCGAAACGTACGATCCACCGCCTCAAACGCATGTCGATGGGCCATTGGGGCTTCGTCCCAAATAATCAGACTTGCTCTCTCGATTAGTTTCCTCAAGTGAGATTGCTTGTAAATGGAGCAAGTTGAGGTCTCGTTCAATTTCAGCGGAATCTTGAAGGTTGAGTGCGCCGTGCGACCTCCCATTAGGAGAAGAGATGCAATACCACTCGACGCGACGGCAATTGCAATTTTACCGTCAAGCCGTACCTTCGCGAGAATATTTCGAAGAAGGGTTGATTTTCCTGTCCCCCCGGTCCGTCAATGAAGAACAGTTTATTACCCACTTCTGGTTGATTGACCGCCCCAATAATTTTCTCGTAGATTTCTCGTTGCCCAGGGTTCAGTTGGTCTTCGTTTCCAACAATTTCCTCCAATACCGACTGATTGTACCCAGTCAGCTCTCGACGTATGAGACTGTTTTCGTAAAGAGACTCGAGAGCCATTCTTGGGAACTGGTGCAACTGGGGAAGATCAAAATCTTGTACAGCATACCCACTAACTTTAAGAAACTTTTGGATACTTTTCAGCGTTTCAAACTCCACGACAGAACTCTTGAAGGGGTCGAGCAAATTCTCACGGTTACAGTCTCGCTCAAAATCTTCAGAAAGATCTTTGTAGAATCGGTTCCACAAACCGCGTACGTCAGTTGGCATCGAGTACACTAACAGGGTTGCAAAAAGCTGCCGATGTTGATATGGCAGTTCAAACGACGCTGCTTCGGTCATACAGGCAACCCATTCCGCGTCATCTTCGAGGTACCCCGCTCGCTTCGCCGCGTCTTGATACGTGGGGCACACTGCACCACCGACTGTTCTTAAATCTTCGAATGAAGTGGGACCTTTACGATGACTTAACATAACGCGAAGGTAGTACCGCTCCATGTCTCTGGGGGACACGTGGATCATTCGCCCGATCGATGCCTGGAATCGAGTTCGCCGAACCCACTGTTTATTCTTCCAGCTGAATTTTTTTGGAATGTATTGGTAGACCATAGTTTTCGCGATCTGGTTTTCTGGTGCATCACTGGCACACAGTTCGAAATACCGCGTTAACATAGTATGGCCCCCGCGTTCAACAACGTCCCCAGGATTTTCATCCGAGCGAAATACAATCATCTGCATTCCTTCCAAGTGTACTGGAAGTTGCTCAACTGAATGCGTTTTTCCTTGGACACCGTGGTCAAGGAGGCGCATGCACGCCTCGACCGGAGATATGTAGCGCGCATTCAGATAGCGTAAAACTTCATTAGGCTCCTCACGTGCATTTACCCCCTGTCGTCTTTCCGTCCGTACAGCTTCAATGGTAATCACTGCCTTGTCTGACCCTTTGCAAACGTATTTGTAAAGGTACTTTACAGCAGTAATTCCAATACACACCTCCACATTAATGTGGCAGTTGCACTTCTGCGAGAAATAGGGGTTATAGGGCACGACCCACTGATTAGCAGTTTCGTTTGCGTATTCTCGGCCTCTGAACTTCAAAACACCCTCGGGGCGACGACGTCTTCTGTACACAGGATAGCCATCCACGTTTGCCCGGGTGACCACCACCAACGGCTTGGGGAACTCCTTCGAGCACCGACCGTCTTTCATATAAGCACACGTCGGGTTTGAACTGCCACACGGACCGTGCATCATGCAGGTCATTACTGTCTTGTAAAGAGACGGATTTGTGGCCTCATCCGGTATTTCAGCAGACACCAACTCGTCTATAATGTCTCTAGTTCGAGGTTTGTCCTCGTCAGCCAGGACAATTAGAATGTGCGCGTGTGGGAGTCCCCGCTTCTGGAACTCTACCACGTAAATCCGAGCAACAACACGCCCCAAAACCCCCTCGTCTAAGTCTACCAGGAGTGACTTGAGTTTTAGGTTCCACACACGCGCTACAATGTCGGGGCGTCTTGAGCTGTCTGGCCTTCCGGTAATTCACCAAGTATCTCGTCCCACTCCGGGTTACACGTCATGGTTAGGAAAATATCAGGTTTCCCAAATTCACGAACGATGGCCATAGAATCTTGGTAGGATTTGTACATTTGGCGGGGCCCTCCAGTGTAGGTTGCCGGAAGAATAATGCGTTTACCAATTCTATCCAAAAAATGCTGCCGACGCCCTCCGTTTGTATCTGGGTGTTGCAGTTCTCGAGTTTCTTGATTATACTCAGAAAACCGCCCTTCACCTTCTCCTAAGACACCCGGAGTTTCAGTAAGGTAAGCATCTTGAACACCCGAGTACAGATCCGCTCTTAGCGTTGCTTGGTTGTTTGAAATCCACCTCAAAGCGTCCTGCTCAACTTTTGCTCGCTGATCCACACACCATTGCTGAAACAGGCGACCTCCTTGATGTAAAGCTGAATTGTCCCCATGCTTCAGGAATAACCGATACGCTACATGTTCGCGTAGAGACATTTCTTCTTTGCCGCGGTATTTTTGACCATCAGCATATTTGTCAGTGAACGTCCAACCCAGCTCACCATGGGGAAATAGTACTGGATACTGGAGAGGATCGTACATCGGGTTGGTCTCGAAAATGCGCAGGGGGCCTCTCCTCTTGGTATATAGTAGGAGATCTCGGTGCTTGTTGAAATTGCCATCTTCAACCATCACTGCTCCAACTTCGTTCACAGTAGGTAAGTTGGTCGTACCCGACCTACGCTTATCCGCGTGCAGATTGTAAACGACATTCTCAGATACGGCGCCGTCCTCTCTATCTTGTCGAATTTTTTCACCATGAGAAAGGAATTGTTGAGCAAACGGGTTGAACCCCTGCATCATGGTCTCGAGGGTTGTCAACTTTTATGTATCCAGCTCGGCGAAGATACTTTTGCGACGCAAGACTCGCTGTCTAAGATCTTCATCCACGATGTAAATTTGCGCGAACTTCGCAGGCGCTAAATCGTCTCCATTGTACTCTATTTGCGGAAGTAAAGAGCCCAGGTAGTGACCCATAGCGCCTTGGATTTTATACGTGTATACGCTATGTTGCCCCTGAACAGTCCTATCCTCATGGACCGGTCGCACTCCAACTCGATCACTGCGAGCTACTCCGGTAGACGTGAAAGCGAACACCTGGTTGTATGCGCGAATATATCTTCTAAACTCTGGATCACTGCAGTATTGGAGCAAGTACTCCGGCACACGCTTCAGCGGAGGAAGCTTTACTTTGCCTTTTAGGCAGCAAGACACGTCTGATTCACCCGGCCATTTCCGTGCCCCACACCAAATGCATTCAAACATGTCTGGGAGCACGTGGCGCCCGTCTGATACGTTTTTCCCCAATACACGGGACTTGTCAAACGTCTCGTGGTTGCAGAGTGCGTGTCCAGGTCGTGCACATTTACGTCGGATTCGAACAGCTTCCTTCCGCGCCTCTGCCACCTCCTCTTCCCGTGCTAAACGCTCTGCAGCAATCCGTAGGCGATCTTGCTCACGCTGAGCCTCCCGCGCTTCTTGAGTGCGTTGTGCGCGCAACTCTTGCTGAAGTTGAGTATTAACTTCCCGCCGCACGGCTCGTTCTTCTTGAGTGAGTTGTGCGCGCAACTCTTGCTGAAGTAGCGTGTTTCTCTCTCGCTCTACAGTACGCTCGTCCGCAGTTAATGGCGCACGCGCCTCCTGGCGTTGTGTTGTATTTCGACCACGTTCGACTGCTCGCGCTTCTTGTGAAAGTCTTCCGCGGTGTATACGCATGCGTTCTGCACCACTCTGGCTCGTTTGGTTTAGTGGACCTGTGGTACCGGCATTGGGGTCACGCTCTCTAGCTTCGAGTGCCCGAAGCTGCTTCTTCAACCTAGAGCGTTTACTTGCGAGTCGCCCGAGACGCAACTTCTTAGCTCGAGGCTCCTCCGGTCCTTCTGGGGCTCCATTGACGCGTTCGTTTTCGAGTATTGCTTCCTCGAGTTCTTCTCGCGTCCGCTTCCGCCGGCCTGGCGCCATGATGAGCCAGTGAGTGAGTGAGTGACTCAAAAAGTTGCGAAAAGTGCCTCTGGCGAGAATCGAACCCGCGACCTGCCGCTTATCAACCGGAGACTACACCGACTGAACTTAATGCAATCGCTCTCACACGTCGGGAAATATCCGAAACTCAATGGGGTGATGCGTTCCCCTCGATGGACGTCGCAGCAGCTCAGAATAAACTGGAAATTATTCCCGTGGACTTTGAGGAGCTGCATCGTGACTGGAAGAAGGTTCCAGTCGATGTCGACGCTGCATTCTCGTGTCTGGGCACGACACCCAAAGATGCGGGATCGGCCGAAGCATTTCGCAAAGGTTTCAAGAGTTTTTGGAATTCCAGGACGAAATTCGGAAACTGAATTTGGGGATGTCTGTGCAGTGGATTTGGAGTACGTGACCAACTTCGCGGAGCTTGCCAATGATGCTGGAGTGCCGTATTTCGGTCTGCTCACGTCCAGTGTAAGGGGGATTATGAAACCTGTGGTGTTGAAGGAACACTGGATGCTGACTTCTGTGTTGTTGTTGTAGAATGCTGACAAGGACAGCTGGTTCTTGTACCCTCTAACGAAGGGCGAAGTGGAGGAAAACATAAAGAAGTTGGAATTTGAGCGGACGACAATCTTCCGACCGGGGCTTATTAACCGTGGTGAACTGGCGCGCACTGTGGAGGCGATTGCTGGCTACCTGATGCCAAATGTTAGTGTTTATTTGTTTTTTTCTCTTTTTCTTTCCCTATATATTCTACTTGTAGAGGGTGGTTTCTGAAAACAAGGTCTTCTTTGTCAGATTACGACACGTGGTATTTCCAAGGGAATGGTTGTTGACTACGAAACTGGCGAAAAGAGGCTCAAGGAATGGAGTAACGCTGATCTGAAGCAGCACAAATCTACATCCGTGGATAACGAGAAGAAATCTGAGCTGTAAGCTACGGTGATGGCTGATATTCATTAGAAAATGAAATTCTGGAACGACAATCTTTCGGTAATGAGATGTGGATGAGCTTTGTACTATTTCCTGTCGACGCTGTCGCAGTCTGAAGAGGATTAATTGAGCCTACTTATATCGCACATACAACAGGGCTATGTAGATTCTCGAACGATGATCGTACACTCATTTCACGCTTAGATATCCTATCAGTCGATGTTTTTTTATATTTTAGGACGTGGAATATGTGTCAACACTTTGTTCCACAAATTATTTACTTCTATGTATTGGTTTGACATAGTACTAGGTCTACAGGGCTTAATTTAACCTTCCTGAGTACATAATGTAAATATACTCGTTCAATAATTTATCGCCTCCGCGCTCCAAACCTGTGTTTGCTAGCCAGCCAATCCACCCAAGCTAACAGCCGTGACGAATCATTGTAATCTGATCCTCGACCCGAACCGAGTCTACTCCAACAAAACTAGCCACAATACAAACAAGTAAGGTGCTCACGATTCAACGTTCTCAAAGAAGCTGCTACGCATTAGCTCGTCCGTCTCAGAATGTGGAAACGCCCGGGGTTGGTACTGTGCACAGGTGGTAGCCTGTCGTCTTTCGGTGTCAGAAATTTGAACAAGTTTGCGAGCAGCTTGTTCAACATGCTATTGTCCTTCTTCGAAACACTCTTCGTTTGCTTCGCAACTGCTACAACGTTGCCTCGCTCTTCCTGAACTACAGAAGCATTTGAAGCTGATTTTGCATCTTGCGGTATCGTGTCATCACCGCCAGATTCTTGTGTGGCAGAGGTCTTTCAATACCGTAAAATATTGTATCGGTGCTAACGAAACGCAGTAATAAATATTACTATTTAGCATCGCTCAATAATAAATATTGCCGCAATTTGTATTGTATTGTGTACTAGTATTATCAACCTCTCCTACCTTTCCTACAGAGTATAATGTTTTCTGTAGCCACCTCGATTTGGATCCAGGCGAAAGTTTAAACCGTGCCGAGATCTTCCTTTCCGGATCTTGCAATCGCAACTTGCAGGGCTCGTGGCAAAGAGCGCGTTTACTTTGAAACTTCCAAGACTGGCCTTTGTACATCTTTTATTATCTTTAGTTTCATTTTCATTTTTCAGGTGAGGTATAGTGTGTTCTCAACCGGGAGTTTCACAACTATCTTCTTCTGATTCGTATGGGTCCAAATCTTTTTCTTTGATTGCTTTGCTATTTGTGCGCAAGTTATTCATGACTTGCCTACCTGTACGACCACTGCTTGACTTCATATGACTCATACCCATTCGCGTTTTGAGTGGTCAACATCATTCCTGAGGAACTTTACCTTGAAGACACTGCATTCGACGTGGATACTGTGGAAAAACATCATAGCTAGCCGCCATCGTGTAGAAATTTGAAGGTGCCAGTCACTCTTTTTTCGTACTTATTGTCAATAATTTGGTCAATTTTTATGGAATTCGGATCGTGAATCACCAATAATAAAAAATATTGAAAACCCCAATAATTTAATTTTTTGCTGACCTCTGTTGTGTGGGTGTCGCCTCGACCGAGTCGTCGGTGTCTTCATGCAGAATCAGAAATTTGTTTCCATCGTCTTGGATGTAAAGCCCTGCACTTCCAAATTTGTTGAGATTTGATGTTCAGGGCATCTGTGCAACGGTAAGCAGTGTATATTTACGGGACAGAGAACAGGTAGTGAGGACGTTTGAGCCTGGTGAGAGTGGCTTTTACCTCGATTCCTGATAAGATGAGGTGCCTTGTGCTTCCTCCAAAATGAACACTTTCCAATCTCCCTTCCAAATCTCATCAAAATTTTCGGCCAAGAGAGCACACCCAACGGGCAAGAGATCGACCTCCAGCAAGCCAGCGAACTGGCCTCCTCTTCCTTGGACGGGCAGTCCCCCAGTATACTGGGGCCAAGGTAAAAGAGGAGGGAGGCCATCTCTTCGCCGCGCGCGCCAACCGGGAGGCAGTGCGGCATGCTAACCGAAAGGAATGCACCCTGCACGGACGACAGTCACATCTCGGGGTCTGGGGGCGTCGGCCAGAGTTCCGACCACCCGGACCAACGTAGTTCCTGCCCTTCTCAATCCGCCCCCAAGCCGCCGTCCTGTTCGCTGTGTGCGAATCCCGGTCCCACGAAGAGAACTTCCTCGAGGTCGTGACGACCCCGTTGAGATCCAGTACCGGCCGTATATGTACAGTAAGCACCCGCCAGATACTCTTCGTCCAGTGGTGAGCCAAGGCAAGTCTGCGCTAGATCGTCGTCCCCGAGACAAGACCCGAAGAGCAGAGCAAGTCGACTCGTGGAAGAGGCCAGGGAATTCGTCAAGATGGCACGTCGGGACTGCCCAGGTGGTTAATAACGGCCTCCCGACCATGCGTCCCCTGTCCCCTGCAAGCAGACAGCTCCGAATGCGAGAGCAGCCCAGCCATCCGGTACGTGTAGTGAGTGCGCACCAATCTAACCCCGGACTTGGTCAACGGACCCACGAGCCCTTTGAGGAGTGCCCCCCGTGAAGCCCGAAGTATCGAGCCAGCAGAATGAGATAGAAGACAGAGGAATACCACCAAGACAGACATCTTGGGTAGTTACTTAAGTAGCTCAATAGACAGTCTGACCCTCTCAAAAAGCCCTTCGATTTTGGCTTTGGAGCCGGGGGGAGACGTAAGAGTAAACTTATTTTTCGCTACGGAGTCATCAATGGCAGCAGCACTTCTTGAGCACGCCAGGAAGATGGTCTCTGGCCCGCTGAGTGACCATGAGTCGTGTTGATAGCTGACGCTCGGTTTAAATGGTTGAGGAGCAAACATCTTGTTTCTTGAATGATGCGTTCCACCAGCACGTGCACGGCACAGGGGATCATGCGATTACGTGTTTAGTCACACCAGAGCGGATTTTTCGCAGGGCTTATCCTACCGTGATCGTGCTCTCAGGCTCTCGCATACCAGAAGAATATTTCGTTTTCTATCATTTTTAGAGCATATGTTTGTAATTCGTCGTCGAATAGCTAGCTAGTGCCTAAATTTGAGACCAAGCCGTCTTGTAGCCACTTGAATTGAGTCTGTTGCGACTCTGATCAAAATAGGAGCAGCCTAATTTGCTTCAGGGATGGCTGGTACATACATGTACAGTAGGTGCGGTTTGGTAAAACAATACATCGACACAATGTAAATACATGTAGTTACCCTATACTCACAGGGAAGTTATTGGTAAATGCTTCACAGAATTTGGGGCTGGATGAAAACACGAACGTAGCTGGTCAGACTAAGACTTAGGCTAAATTTAAAGGGCTCTCCATCGTTGCGTAGCTTCGTCTTAAAATATGATGCAACGACGGAGAGCGATTAGTGTCTTGTCGTGGTGGTGGGAATCGCGCCACAGGAAATCCCGGTCAGCATGAATTCTGGCAATTAGATTGGCTGAGTACGAGAGAAGTGGGCTGATAGTGCCTGGTAAGAATAGAGATGCTTTGCACTAACAATGACTTTTGCTGGCGCCGCCGCGAGGCCAAACGATATGTAGCGCGGTTTCTTGATACGTTAATAAGTTAGTAAGTTTGTGATGGTTGCACCCATCGGGAGACGCTGCTACCACAGAAAATAGGAGCCATATTTTGTATAAATTCGGTAATTTTACCAAATTTACACCAAATTTGGCTTAACAGCCTGGAGTGCTTATATGTGGTTAGGGGTTCAAGGAGGGGGTGAAATTGAGACCACCGAATCCAGCCAAACGGCCGGTTGAATTCTCTAGACGACGCCGCTCGTCCATTCTTTTAGTTCCCTGGGCATGACCGTGCCGTTGAGACCATTCCAACGAGGCCGTAAACGCCACAATCGGTCTCGTCATGACGGGGTAAGAGGTTTTGAGGCTCTAAACTCGTTGGCGTTTCAGGATATGTGTGCCATGACACCCGTCCTCCTTGCAAGAAGCTATTTTCTGTGGTAGTAGTATCGTCCGCACCCATCGAGGCATTAAAGTATAGGCCTCGTAGCTGCCGCGGCGACCAAAGTGACCATGATGATGTATGTACGTTGGTGTGACTTGATCAATGGCAGCATCGAAAAGTTGGCATCCTAAATCCACACAACAAAACGAAGACAATTAGTCAGCATCTTCAGCAATGGAGCACATTCATGCTGAACCTGCAGCTCCGAAGCTGGAACCCCAACAGCCCTTTGTTCGGCTGCTAATTAATTTCTGTTGCTCAAACACTGACACATCTGTTGGCGTAAAAAATGTTGGAATACCTGTTGTAATACTTCAGGGTTATGAACTCCTGTTGGTGCTGCTAGTAAGATAAACTAAGTGCTGAATCAAGACAACAGACAATTAGTGTTGATACTCTGATTAGTTGCACTATGCAGTATCGATGTGATGCTCATACATATGAAAGCTTGGCGATTCCTAGCTATCACTGCGTACCGAGCGCATGGGCCCTCCGAACAGCGTGTACCAGCTCCTCCACTTGATATTCCAGCGAGTCTCCGTGCAGGAAGGCTGCACTCCACACGTACACGCCTTCTGTATCAGATAAGCGGCACCCAGCCACTTGACCCACACGTCGCTCTTTGTAGCACTTGTCTTTGTCCTTCACTGTGAATTCTTGGACAACAGGCCATTTTAGAGGTCTTCCAGGGTGCTTGGTGAACACCTCGATTAGTCGATCGACTTCCCATCCGTTTGAATCGTGATTAAGCCCACCAGCAACAGTTCGTGGACGCCCAGGCATCCTTCGAACAGGGATCTTTTCCAACGCTAGTCCGATCTGGATTTTTCAAGCAAATGAAGCGAGGCCACTACATGCGAACATACCCATCCGTTGTGCATAAAGTTTTTGCAAGTGCAACGAAAAGGTGAGCGCACCAGTTTGATCTGCACAAGCACGAAATAGTTAACAAAGAGTGTAAAATGTAAGCATACTGTAATGCGGAGCGATACTTACATCTTCGATCCGCCATTTTGCGCGTGGTAAAACTGGATCCATTTGAGCAACGAGAGTTTGGTCGGCTGTGACTTGTTGCAACGATAAAAAAGGAGAATTCTGCTTCTTCGATGGGTTTTTCGTCTCCTAACCGGCCAAGAAGTGATTGGGTGAACCTATACACGGAGTCACATACAGGGTAAGCTCTTTCAGAGCAATGATCCATATTGCTGCAGTACCAACCGCTTTGTCCGCTCGATTGTCACGTTTGATGCTGCCAGATTTCTCTCTGCGACAGGAAGCACCATAGCGGCCTCGCTGTTAAAGAAAATCCGAGTCCTGGTTTTCGACTTTGCAATCCTGTGGTTGTTGGCGAGAAGTAGCTCGTCTTTTGCTTTGATGACTGCATTTATCGGAAGCGGACCTGTTACGATAAAGGTGGGCGACGTGATACAACGTTTGGTCTCGAACTAATTGTCAAATCTTACCTTCTGTATAGTGGAAGTGATGCCCCGATGAAAGATTGGTCGCGTCGTATAGGAGAATACGTGGCAACACCGAGTTCAAAATGGTAATTGTGGGGGCTTTCTTGTAGTCCGTGACAATCACCATGATCACGCGGTGGTGGCTTTCGATGGGCTGCTGTGTAGGTAGAAACCCAGCAATTGAAGAGCTGTTGACGCTCTAACGCTCCCAACGTGGTGTTAAATACGTTGTGTCGAGCCAATTCGCCAATTCTTGTTCACCTGCGTCCCTCCATGCCTTCAACACCCGTTTTGCAAGCTCTCTGAACTGTTTGAGAGATCGTGATAAGTGGAGCTGGCGCAAATGCGGTATGGCTACATCTTTGATAAAGCCTTTCCTGTTCTCATGCTTCGACTGCTTTCGTGCAGAGCGAAGCAAATGCTCCCAGCACGTCAAAATCTCAACCTCTGGCCATACCAACTCTAGTGCGTTGGCAATCGCATCCGAATGGTCGATGCTGGCGCTATGGATGACCACGTCGACGTCAAAAAAGCTCTTCGAATACGTAACAAGCGCTCTAAACATTCGTTCGTATGCTAGTGCGCTTTCAGTTCTCACGAACATGTACAGCCAGGGACGAAAGCGCTGCACGTAGCCACTTCCTGAGCGTTCAACCGAAACTCCCCCACAATTGACGAGTGTCCACCCACCAAAATGTATGCGGTACGTCCCGTTGGTGGACAAAACCAAACTATCGGATTGATCTCGGGCAGCATGACTAACATTGCGGAAAAGAGTTCTTGACGTTACCACAATACCAAGTGAATGTACTGTAGCACCGTCAACATCAATGGAATGCTCAAATTCATCCGGTACGATCATCGCATTCATGTCAGCGACATTGGATTCATCAACACCATAAAAATCTCCACGTGACTGACAAAGTTTTCCGGCAGTCCAGTTTTTCAGCGTAACAAACTGCTTAATCTCCCATCCTTCGCCGGCCTTGCGCTGCAGATAGGCCTTCCTGTTTTCTATTTGCTTGGTCTCAGGAATCAATGCAAGTATTGCGGTATCTCTTAAGTGCTTGAAAAGTAGCATGTTGCGGACACGGCCTGCAGCCATCCCAAGGCTCAAAAGTGCATCCACTTCAGGTTTTAAAACTGGGGAAATACCCCGAGTCTTAAGGTTGACTACCACACCTGTATGAATTCCCTTCTGTAACACTTGGTATCGCTTCGTCGTCTCACCGGCATGGTGTTCAATTAGTTTCTTGCGGTGTGGGCAGCCACTGTGTGAACGGCATAGAAATTCTTTGCCTACACGAAATGTCGACACGTATCGGGTCTTGTATGTGTACACAAACTCGTTTAATCGATGAAGACATTTTTCTGCCTCTTCTTCTGTATCAAAGTAGCCCACGCTGATGGAGGTGTCTTCGGACTGCAGGACATCATCCGTAGTATCAGGTTGAACATCACCGGTATCGCTACCATAGTCTAACGACGAGTCTGAGTCAGATTCGTTGTCACTATTGGGGGTGCTGTCCATACACGAATATGAGGTTCCCTCGACGCACTCGGGTGGCAATCCGCTCCGATCTGTTCCTGAGGAGCGCCAACTGCTTTCTCTACAGTCCATCCCCACACCACCTTCATCACGATAGTCGTCATCGTCTTCCACCGACGCTGGGGCGCTGTTCATTTCTTCGTCCGAAACTTCTTCACCGCTTTCGCCGTATTCCAACACGTCTGTATCTTCGCTGTAGTCGGAGTTGGAGAAGTCGAGAGCGTCCATCTTGCTTTGCCGTTCTTTGAAGCCGCCAAAATTGCAAATGCCAGCGTGACGGCTAGAGGCACACGATTCAGAGAGAGATTGCTGAAAATAGACAACAGCTTCTCAGTGCTAAATTTATGTTGCTATTCAGGGCCAACAGGAATTCAGACTCGGTGACAGGTGTTCAGCCCGAGCAACAGATATTCCTACAAAATAAGGGGTAACAGGTGTGTCAGTGTCTGAGCAACAGGAATTAATATTATTCCCCTTTGTTCTTGGTGTTCCTCTGTTCTACAAACGCGCCACAACAGTATATCAGCGTTATCCTACATGTTTCAGTACTGTGGACAGGGACGAACAACCTACCGGAAAGTAGCCGCGCGTGCAGGCGGCATGATCTCGTACTCGCAATGTGTTGAGCTGAATGTCAAGAAGCTACAGAGCGCGCAGAAGATCAAACCGTCGCGAATTTGCAAATGAGCTGGTCGCTCCCAATCGAACAACACTACTACCCCAGTTTCGAAACAGTGACTCCTAAACCGCTAACTTTATAACCTGTGAACAACTAGTAAGCCTGTGAAGATGAAACAAAAACATGAATTTATAAGACCCTATCACTTGAAATTTGTAGCGAATCAGTACCTACTATTGGTGTGGTATACACAGCTCGAATTAATCCCTATAGGGCTGTCCGTACAACGTACCCGTTGCACTACCAGTATAATCCAATCTACCAGTAATTGCCTGAATTCGTATTTGGCGCTTTCATTGGCTAATATGGAGGGGTCACGAAACTGACACGGAGTTACGAAACTGATGACTTCCCTTATCTATTTTGTTATTGTACTCGTGCGAGGGGACTTCAGTTTTTTTTTTAAATACACGTATTTTAATACGTGTATTTTAAAAAATAATACTTACAGAGAAGTACGCTACAGAGACTGCAAACCCATCAAATCGGTTCAACGCGAACCCGGACCGACAACACTGCAAGTTTGTGTAAGCTTACTGGTTGGTTTACTGTACTTGTAGAGCTGCAGCGATAGGTTAGAAGGCAGCAGCAACGAGCTTCGGTCAGCTCAAACAATCTACTCAGTCCATTTCTACTTTACAATACTCAAGTCCACGTGACAACACCTATTGCTGAGGGGTATTTTTATTTTACTGCGTCAAGCACTATCGTATACTTAGAGACGTTGAATTTTCCTGGTAGTGCTACGGCTACGTAGTGCCCAATAGGGATTAATTACAAAAATACAGCTTTTTACTGGGAATTATTATTATATTCCTATCCCCTCACGTAGTAGCTGGTCATGGAAAACTGCTTTGCAAAGGAGAGAAAACGAAACCGTCAACAAATGAGAAGAAATGAGCCCGTGTTGACAACACGTAGTATTTCGTGTTATTAGGTAGTCTATCTAACTCGATCGACGGGCATGTATTGCCTGTGAAGAGAAAACACCCCCGATCCCTGCAGACTGTTGTAGAACAGGCCTCCCCCACACACCGTTGCCGAACACCGCATTCTTACTACCCCATCGTCTCTTTTCTCAGCTTTGCAAGCCACTCCGCTTGCTGGTAGGTCCTCTTTAGCTGTTCGGCTCTTAATGCAGCTGCTTTCTTGGACTTTTTGATAGCTTTGATGAAATTAAGCTTCTTCATGAAATCCGTAAAGCCTGCTCTTTCTTCTTCGATCTCGTCGTCATCCTTCTCGACACGACGCAGCAGCCGGCCGCTATCCGCGTTGGTGGCACGGTGGATGTCAGGCGAACCCTCGTTCTCGGCCATGCCTCTGGCATCTTTGGTCGCTGGGAGCGCAGTGCCGCTGGAATGGACGGTGGCCACAATCAGTACCGCGAGGATGTAAGTGAGGCGCATACTTGATGTCGGTTCTTGATACCCAGTGAGGAGACCTGAGAGGTTGATCACTGAAGTGGACGCCTTAATGAGAGCCGAGCGAATTGGAGAATGAGGTATGCGGCGAGGTCTCCCTTGACGAGAGATCGTGGCGTCGCTAACAGGTGTTGTAGGCTGCTCTATTACCTCGATTAGTATACTTGGAATTTGTATGCCTTCATTCTGTTTGAGTTTTGAGTTTTGAAAGATTTTGGACGTTGCTACTTTTGACAAGTGGCAGCAGACACTCCGAAAGATTTTATTTGGTTGTTACCATTAAAATCCTGAAGACTTTTGATCATCGCCACGAATGATGATTTCCTGGCTGGTTTCATGCTAGCTGTTACTTGTGCTTGCTGGTCTGGTGTACTCAGAAATGCCTCGACGCAATACTCCAGCCATACTTCTTGCTCAGCTGTTATCGGCGACCGCTTATCGCATCTTGCTACAGCTCTTAATGTATGCCTTCATTCTAATACATAATAATAGTAGAGGGAATCGCAATCATTTTTTAAAAACACAAGTTATCTATACATGTACATGTATGAAGGTCACAAAAAGCGGCTGTTTGCTATGATCCAAGGACATTTACATAAATCCAGATGCCTTTGTGCATAACCGTACTGATAATATAAGAAAATAAAATAGCCGCGCGTGTGCTCTACAGAACGCGGCATTAGTTTAGCAGGCACAGGACGCAAGGCTTCCAGCCAAACACGCCACCTCCAGCGATCTAACGACAAATGGTCCCGACCTTTTTATCAAGTTGGGTCTTTTCTAAAAAATAGTATACTAAGTTTAATACTAAATATTGGGTAACCTTCCGGAAAACGGCAGCGACATCCCTTCACGTTTCGTGTCCGTCTCATACCACATCAGCCAGACGGATGGAAGAGCTGAAACATTGCCACATGACGTTTTGCACCGTATTGTATACACCACCAAAGTTTGGGGAATCATAAAGCATTCCCGGATTTAATGTTTTTCTATTCAGCATAATTTGAGGTGCATCATGCAGATAATCTTAACCCTTTTGCGAGCCTCCTTTCTCAACTATACTATACAAAAAAAATATTGGTTCTATTCGAGAGGTGGTCTGTCTTTAGTTGAACTTGCTTTACGAAACCTGGTCCCTATCTCTTCCCATCTTCTGTGACATCTCATCTACTTGTAAGATTTGCTGGGTGCACATGGAAGAGACCATGTGACTTGGGGTTTGTATAGTGTCGTGATTACATGATGATTACGACATGTACATTTTATCATATGTCACAAAAGACGGTAGACTTTAGGTTCAACCTGTGTAGAAGGGTGCAGTTTTCGCCCTTTTAGACGGGTGTTTTCTACCGTGTTTTAGAAAGCCCCTTAAAGGGTGAAAAATGTGCCCTTGTACCGCGAAAGGGTTAAAAGAGAGGGTCGATAAAATCCTACCCTGGTACAAATTACTATTTGGTGTAATCATTTCGGTATAATTATAAAGGTGTCAGTACACTAAGGAAAGTCCCTCGCTGACCCTATATTAGCTTGGCTTGGCAACCCGATACATGTAGCTTAAAAGCTAATAGAGGTAATAGGGGGTCTCAGAATTGACAAAAAATGTTTTCGAATGGCATGTCATGTCTCCGCCAAATAACATGTCATTTCGAAATGAGAGTGACTAAATATACAAACTGGAATACTAGCATTTTGTATGGGAGCTATTGATTGCACCCTTTCCGCCCTTTTCTGCTGAAATGCCCGGAGGGGGTGAATGCCAACTCGCTCGGCAAGCCGAAACAATGCCTGTGGTTTAAGATCCGTGTGCGGAGCACGCGGGCTTAAACCCAGGACCAAGCATGGTCAGATCTCGCTCGGCCCTATAGGGTTAACACGCACAGGAATGAGTTTTTAGGGGCGTAGCTAGGGGACAGTTTCCTGCCGACGCCTCCGATTTTGAAGATTTGCTGGTCATGACACCCGTCCCCCAAACCGGCTCTCTGGTTTGTAACAATAGAGTCTGTCATTTCGAAATCGCCCACCTCTGGAGGTGGGATCACACGGATGATATCAAAATCACATTTCCTGCCAAAAGATCGTCGGTCTTGTTGATGGCGAAGGGCCCTCTTCTTTCAGCTGCCCTTCGTCGACTAGTGTCGCTGAGTGGCTGCCCACGTGTAGCAGCATGCCTTACTCCAACGAATGACCAATTTTGCAACCAAAGCTTTAGATATGCACCTTATTTGAGTGGCATGGCGATAGTCATTGAATCAGATACTCCTACAGCGCTTCCTCGGCATCTCTCACTAGCTAACTAACCTCTGAGTCTTATTCTACGTCAGCTTTAGCTGATACTGCCCTCGGCTGTCAGCACAGTGCGAGGACACGAAGACCGTCGCCACACTACACAGAGTAGCAAGAAATCACACAACGTGGTAACTTAGTAGTAGCAGGCAAACCAACCGTGATAACGATGCGAGCTAAGAGAAGCGTAGCCTAGGTGTTCCTGCTCCATGATGTAATAGTAGTTATGAAGCGTCAAACCCAGCTACCTAGATCCGTACTAAGCTAAGAGAACAGTTATTTCCTATGAACATATCTCCAGAAACTCACTACCACGTATCTTGGCGTCTTGATGTGGACACTAAACATGTAGAAAGAGCCGATAGTAACAACACAGTTTGAGTACTCAACCGCAAAGCTTACCTAGTGGGTTTCGCCGGCCAAGACGGTGTGGCTGCTCGTACAACACAGTCTGCAGGACTATAATACCCGAATCCATACTTTGTGGTAGTTTTGGCAGTTCTGACACCCCCACGAATAAAGCCCGAAATGACATGTCATTTGGCGAGGGAATGCCATGCCATTTGAAAACGATTTTTGTCACTTCTGAGACCCCTATTAGAGGGATTCCCAATATTAACCCTTTCGTGCGCCACTTGCCTAAACTATACCATACAAATTCAAGTGATTGCTTGTAAAAGGGCGCTGTGAGCGACCTTTTAGATATTCACGGTACTCGCGCCAGCTTGCAACACCACGACGAATGTAGGTTTTCTACAAGTGACAGAATAAGGATACCCTAAAAGGGAGCCTACAGCGCCCTTTCAGCAAATAACGGTACTACTGGAAGACACTGCTGATTGGCTAACACATTATTTTTTGTGAACGACCAGTCGACCCCCCCCGCTGATTGGGTAAAAATACCGGTACATTGTGCCGAATAAGGTAAGCTATTTATTTTACCGCAATATATTGCTTGAAACCCCGTCCCTTTTCGACATTGTGACGTCACGTCGACGACGTCGACAACTTGTCACATGAGTCCAGGCGCGGGCGATTTTGCGCCATTTTCTTATGGATGAATATCGTTAACTCTCCGACTAAACTAGAACTTATTATATAGCTTTTTGGCAATAGGACGCATCTGAAGACGGATTTATTTTTATTAGCGAATCAACGGTCGTCCAGCACTTTATTTTAACCAATCAGAGACCTTTTGAGTTTGTGTAGGGCGCGTGTTCACAGCTCCGACGTATCGAGGTGGAGGTCGTGGCCAAGATATTGATATCCCTCTACAAATTCTCAGTCATTTGCATATTTGCAAATTAATCCTCAAGCTCCGACGCCCCCGACCAACGATGAGCCTCAGCGACCTTGCACCCACCAACACGAAACGCGCCCGCGAAGGAGCGGCAAAGCTTTCTTGAAGTTCCTGAGGGGCGAAGCCGTCGGCTGGGACTACCTAGAGACGTGCATGATGCGCGAAAGCGCCCCTCTCATCCTGGAAGCGGTGGTGGACAAGTTTGGCATGTACCTCGCCTTCAAGGAGGGTCGTAAAGGCCAGCTCCTAGCCCGACACTCGGTCATGCAGTACTATCGGCAGGCGAAGAACTGGCTGCTGGATCAGTTCCCCCAGCATCGCGCGGCAGTCGACAAGAACCTGCTCTAGAAGAGACAAGTGTTGGAACGACACTGCATGAAACGCGAGTCTGGAACGTTCGTTAACAAGGCGCCGGCGTGTACGAAGAAGGCACTCAAGCAAATGACTAAGTACCTCTATTCGAATGCTGTTACTGCCACTGACTACCAGGATTCCGCGCTCCTCTGCCTGCTGTGGTACCTCTTCGGACGTGCGTCGGACCTGACGCTTCTACGCAAGGCAAATCTATCCATCGGGGCTGGGGGCATCTTCTTCGTTCGCTTCATCAGGGTCAAGACGTCTGAAGAGCAAGGTCTATCACTTTTCCCAGACGCCGATTTTGCCACGTGCCCTCTGCTTGCCATCACTCTTGAACTGATCACGCAGCAATCCCCTACGGTGTCCCTGCTGAACCGACTTCCTGAACAGCAGTCGATGTCTCAAGCTGCGTTGACCCCGGCCACGCCATTAATCCACTTGATCGACCATCCGGAAGCCGTGGCGACACTGCAGGCGGCGCAAGTCCAAGAGCGCTGATCCGTCGCCAGGCATCCACAGCTACGTCAACCGTGTCCTTGAGCGAGTCGTCACGAAACCAGGAGTGGCTGAGCGATTGACATTCCATTCGTTTCGCCGTGGAGGAGCGCAGCACGCGAACGGTGCCGGCATGTGCGTCCAGTGGATCTTCGACAGAGGAGCGTGGACCATGACGGCGAGGAACAAGGCCTTCGCTTATGTCTTCAACACTCCAGCCGATGACTCCAAAGTCGGAAGAGTCTTGAGCAGCCACGATCCCGAGAAGCCCGCCCCTCTTCTGACACTGGATGCCTTCGACTCCGATACGCAGGCGAAGATCCGAGGTGTTGCGTCGTCGCTCTTCTCATCTTCGTTCGGTATGGAGACGACATCGTACAGCGTCAATGCACGCGCAGTCGACACGCTAATGGCGTACCTGTTGCGCCACTACCCGTTCTTGAAGGAAGCCAAGGCTGACGGGCTTGCAGTTCAACGGATCGAAGCATGCGCCAAGGAAAAAGCCGTTACCGTGAACGAGCTCCTGGCGTGGTCGGCGCACCTGTCCTGTAATACAAGCGCATCGAACACCATAGCGAACACACCCACTCCAGCAACCACGATCGACATCACTGAACACCCAATATTTCGACACCAAGCAGCCTTGATTCAGCAATTAGGCCTAGGCAACCACACGCTTGACACGCGGATGTCTATGGTGGAGGCTAAGGCCTACAACAAACACGAACGGACACCACCAGCACAAGCCACAAGCGAGGACGCTACCGACAATGCACCACCGGTAAAGCGACGACGTACCTCTACAGCTTCCAGCTTGAAAGATGTCTGGTTCTCCTGGTACACTCAAGCGCCGCGCATGTGGAACTCGACCAACGCAGCCATGAAGCATACTTGATCCACCTCCAAGCTGGTCGTTGCGTTCTTGAAGCTCTTCATTCCAGACGGCTTCGAAATGGACGAGAAGGAGCAGCGCTACCGCGACGAAGTGCTGGCGATCGGCACAGCAGCTGAAGCGAAGCTGCTATTGTTTCTCCGTGAGCGCGATATTGAGGCCCGCGGAGCCCAAAACGTTTTGAAGTCCATGGGTAAGCTGTACAAGAGTGGTCATCTTAATGATCACATCCGCCGCTATCGGCAGCTTTAAGCAGCAGGACGCATCGTTGACCCCGCGCCGTCACACACAAACAACATCATAGGTTTGGTCTCCACTTCGTAATTACGCAAAATTTACCTTTTGATGAACACCAGTCATTCTCCTCCACTGTGCGCTTGGTTGTTCTTGAGCTCACTCTGCAATTTCCAGCTCATCCGCCATGCCATCGAAGCCCACCAAGAACGAAGTCAGCTCCTCGAAGGAGTTCAAGACGCTCTGCGTCGCTGCTAGCAAGGAGCACAAGATTCGTCTTAGTGACGAAGCCATTCGACACCTCCGACTCACCATGAACACGATTGTAGCCTCCGCTAGCTTGCTGCCCGAAGCCATCAGCGTCATCTACGCCTTGCTGGGCGAACGGAAGAAGTGACGGGTGTGGAGAAGCGAGGCAGCAGGAATCGTGCAGTGGAGGCTGAGGTGCCTGATTGGCTGAGTGTTGCCGGAAAGGCAGCCGCGATCAGCCGATCAGGTTCGCAAGTGATGCAACCATTCGGGTGCGAATGTACCTATTTGATAGTGGCGCAGTCATTCAAGCACGGGTGTATCCATTCCTGTCAGGGTGCAGACTTTCCGGTACATATGTACCCATCAAGGGGTGATCGACAGGGAGCAATCATTTCGATACACTGGACGATCAGGGTGGTAATCAGGCACAATCATTTCGACACACCAGCCGGTCAGGTTCGGGCTGATTGAAGTACCACCTTTTGGGTACATCTGCAAACACTCTGGGCTAGGAGCCAGTGCGGCTGATTTAGGGAAGATTAGTGGACACGGTAGAGGAGAGGAGTTGTGAATTTGCTTCATTGCACTTAATACTTTGGACTTCTGCCTTCTAAAGACTACGTGGCGCACATTCCAGGCTGGGAACGTATATTGGCCCACCTGACGACCAAGTGCTCACTAGATCAAGGAAGAAAGTAAAGGAGAGAGCCTCTTGATTGGTTGGCTAGGGCGCACTCGCAACCACCCCTTAAGAGGATGCCGCTAAAGGAGGCGGCAAGGTACGGAAAGGAACAAGAAAGGAAACACACACCCAAGTCGACTCGATCTATTGCAAAACCCGATCAAGTACGACTAACCTAATCGACGACCAAGTGAAGCATATCCGCGTGGTCGTCACCAAGACATCGCCTGATCGCATGCAGACTTTCTTCAATGCCGCGATGGAACGTTTCCTCAAGGAACAGCGAGAGGTTGGAGCGTCGCCTGTGGTGAACCAATATCAAGCGACGCCGCCGCCATCCACGGCGAACCAAGTGCCAGCGTTGGTGGACCGACCTGAGCCAACTGGAACCAGAGATGTTGAGATGGAGTCTGTTGGATCACACGCTGATGAGCACGATCCAGACAACCTCAGCATCGATGCGCCGCGACGTGCTGCCGTAGCGACAGCAGAAGCCCCGACTGGAGGTGTCGAGTCCACTGCACGGATCAGAGTGTAGGCAATCTCGGAGTTGAATGAATACTCCGGCAAGGACAACGACGAAGACCGCGCGAGAAGTTGGCTGAGCAAAGTGAAGTCCGCCTACGTGCGTGACCAAGCTCCAGACGACGAGAAGTGTTTGGCTTCGGCAATCTACTCAAGCGACCGGCGCGAAACAAGTTCCGGCAGCTAAGTCGATCGACACGCAGCAACTGAGGAGACCTCCGTCGCGAGTTCCAGACGCAGTACTGCGGACGTGGAGCATCTGTCGCGAGACAGTACTACCACGCCAAGAAGCGATCGGAGGAGTCGCCGCTGGAATACGTTCATCGTCTGAATGTCGCCGGTATGAGAGCCAAGTTGCCGATCAAGGATGGCTCCCGATCAGCCCGCCGCGAACATGTCGAACACTTCATCGAGACGCTTGATGATCGAGAGTTCGCCAATCAGCTGGCCCTGCTGCGTCTGACGGATGCCGACGATCTGGAGGAAACTCTGCGTGCGTGCCGACGTGCCAAGGCTCGCCAGAGCAGGGCCGTGGGTGGATCGAGCAAGTATCGTCGGAAGGTCCCGCAGGCTCCACAACCCACTCCCCCGAAGACTGCACGAGCTGTGCGAGCGATTCGCGCGACCGAAGCCAGTAGCGAGTCGGAGTCGGAAGCCAGTGGATCGGAGCCAGAAGATGAATGCCGCCAAGTCTACGTCGCCGCTGCCGCTGATCATGATGAACTACGTCATTCACGACCACCGCGTCAGGAGCCGTCATACCTCTGCGGTTGCAAGTCTGCGAGTGCATGAGTATGCCCGATCTGGTGTGGTGATGGGACTGGATCTGCTGCCTGGATAATCCCGTAGTTACTGGAAGTACCACGCACCCGGCAAGTGGTTCAAGCAAGCCAAGGCCATGGCCAAGATCAACAACGAGAAGGCGATGTTGCTCTTCGACTCCGGCGCTAAAGTCTCAATCGTAGACTCCACCTTTGCTCGTAAGGTTGGATGTATCATAGACGAAAATCAGAGACAAGAGTGCGTTGGAATAGGAGAGAGCGCATACATGACAGAAGGACGCACCAAGATCAAGATCACGCTGTCTGGATCGCTGGTGTACTACTTCGACGCTTGGGTCGGAGCGCTGTCCGGACAGGAAGCTATTCTCGGGATGGACTTCATGGTTCCGGTGGGTGTTCACCTGGACTTGTCGCATGGATCGCGGTGCCTACCGGACGAAGTGCAGATCCGGTTGGCGGGACGTCGTCAGCTGTACAGCGCGAACTCAAGTTGGTTCGAGATGGGGCATCATCTCGAAGTGTCTGTCGCTGGATCGGTGGAGATCGCCGTCCGTACGCATACTTCCGATCGGCAGAAACTGTGGATCACGCGCGGTGATCGATGGGTGCCGACGTTCGTCACGGGACTGGGCCGATCACGATTCCTGCGTATCACGGATGTGTCCGTGAAAAGTTAGTCCTTCAGAGAGATTCGAAGTTGGGAATATGGTTGACTGGGGATCGCGTACCTCGTCGCCCAGGGTTCGTCTCGATCGGATCGCGGCGGTACTCGGAGTGGCAGAACTTAGCGTACCAGGCCACGACTGATCAGGTAGCCGACAAAGCTGTCGACGAGAAACCATCGGAACCTATGGTTGATCGGCCTCAATACGACCCACCGACGCGGATACTGAAACGCGAGCCGGAACCACTGAAGACCGCTGTGGTACAAGTGATGGTGCCGAAGGTCTCGCCGAAACTGGAACTGCCGAAGATGAAACAGGAAGCTGAAGTGGTGACGCCGATCACGGAAGAAGGCCCAACACCGGTGAAGTCGGAAGAGGCTGATAATCCAACCGATCAAGTCGAAGAAGCGCCAAAGGTCGAACCACCGACGGAGCTCAGCTCGACCGATGCCGCGACATAGGAAGAAGACCAGGTATGTTACCACGAAAATGGGGATTTGTTCGCTGAAGACTTGGAGAAGCAGATGGCCGTGCTCCCGGAAGTGTCGGCGACCACCGACGAAGTGAAGATCGAAGACATCCAAGTGGGTAACCCAGAGCTGAACACGCCGGAAGAGGTTGATCGGCTGCGACGCATCATCTTGGAAACGTCATCTCCTGATCGGGAAGGGCAATGCTCTCCCTCCAGCTGCGCTTGGAGCAGTCTGCGACATTAATGTTGGGGACGCGACGCCGGTTGCGCAACGCTGCCGCCGAGTGGCTCCACAATTCCGTGAGAATTTGTCCGCCTTGATCAAAGATCTGTTGTCAGCGAAGATCATCAATCCATCGACCTTACCTTGGGCACGCCTATCGTGGTCATCGTCACGAAGAACGGAGTTGATATCCGTCTGTGCATCGACTATCGGGTGGTGAATGACCTGACCAGGTTGATGGTCTACCCGATGCCGCTGATTGACGACCTTCTTGAAGACTTGGATAAGGTACTCTGGTTCTGCTCCCTGGACATGGCCAGTGGCTTCTGGGTAGTCTCGATGACGGAGCGCGCACGCAAGATCTCGGCGTTCATCACGCCGTTCGGGGTCTTCGAATGGAATCGGATGCCGTTCGGGTTGAAGAACGCGCCGCAGATTTATCAGCGGCAGATCGATAATGCGTTGTACGGACACCTTCGTATCAGCGCTGATATGGACTCCACAAAGCCAATCGGCGTGTTCGAAGCTGGAGAGCCGGAGCCTGATCAGAAACCATCCGTCCTGGGAAGACGATCGTATATCGACGACATCCTGGTGACCGCCTCGTCGTGGGGTGACTTGTGTGAGCGAGTCGAGAAGCTGCTGGATACCTGCGAACGTTGGAACTTGTCGATTAACGTGGCTAAGAGCTTCTGGGGTCACCACAAAGTGGCGTACCTAGGTCACCGCGTGTCCGCTGATGGATTGGAGGTCAGCCCGAAAGATCTCGAAACGCTGAGTAACCTCCCTTTTCCACGGACGTTGCGATCGATGCAGTCGTTCCTGGGATGCTTGAACTACTACAGCCGCTTCATTGAAGACTTCGCCGTTTAAGCCGCCGTCTTGTACGAGCCGCGTGAAGCAGACTTCCATGAAATCAGCCGCCGAGACAAGATCGAGGCTGACGGACACAAGACTGGTGACGACGTGACGCTCTCGGGCGAAGCTTATCGCTGGACTCGAACGAAGGTCGTGATCGGCATGTTGAAAGCGAAGATGGTGTCGACGCCGATTTTACGACACTTCGATCCAGATCGAACTCCTGTGATTGTTGTCTGCGCGACTAGGTGGGCTATCTCTGCCGCACTGGTCCAGGAACATGATGGCGTGTATTGGCCAGTAACCTTCACCAGTCGCACCTTGAAGTCGAACGAGTTGAACTACAGCATCGTCGACAAGGAGGTCCTGGCTCTGCTGCGGATGCTGGACGTCTGCTACACCTTGCTGGTCTCGCGACCGATCAAGGTGTTACCCCGCTATTCGACGCTGGCCTGGCTGGCGAACTCTTCGGGATTCGATGGACGATTTGGCAAGTGGACAGCGCTGCTGTCGCAATGGACGCTCGAGATCACGAAGTGTGCGAAGGGTGAAGACGAGATCTTGGGAACACTAGCCGCAAGCATCACTCCACGTGCTAAAGTCGACGAAGCGCTGATCGCGATTGCGCCGAAGAAGCAGCCACGAAAGGTGATCACGATGCCGCCACCCACAGTCGAGTTGAACGAGAGCTTGCTTGTCGTCAGCTTTGATGGATCGGCTCGCGTCAAGCGGAGCGGTGGAGCGTACGGCGCGATCGTGTGGAAGTTGCCCGAGTGGACGATCCTCACAGCTGCGTCGGAATACATGGCCGATCTGACTGTGAATGAAGCGGAGTACTGAGGTTTGCTGCTGGGCTTCGATCTGCTGTCTGCTCAAGACAGGGGACGGGTCGTGATCTGCGGTGATTCGAACTTGGTGATCCACCATATGCGTGGTGCGATCGAGTGCAAAGCGCCGGGACTACAGGTTCTCCGGCAGAAGGCGATGGACTGACTCAGGCTGTGGCCTGAACACGACTTCCTGCACATGAAGAGAGAATGGAACCAAAGTGCAGATCGGTCAGCAAGTTCAGCGCTGCAGCGGGAAGCAATTACCTCGACGGAAGATCTGCAAGACCTGATCACGATCAATCGGTTGCCTGAGTTGCTCAAGCCGAAAGAAGTAGGCGAGGTAGCCTATCTGTCCGCAGTGACCCGATCAGCTCAACGGCGAAGATGTTTGCAGCCAGAAGTCCTGCAGGAAGAAGTGGTACAACGCTTGAGAGCTGAGCGAATCTTGCGGGCTCAAGACGAAGAGAAGTGGATTGTAGATCTGAAGGCTTACTTGCGTGGTGAAGTGGCCGACCTGACTGCCGACGAAGCGAAGTCGTGCGCCAGGATCGCGCCCGATTACGAAGTCGACGAGAACGAGCTGTTGTTCTACTGCCCGATCACGGCTGTGTCGGACGCCGATCGCGACTCGATGGCGAAGTTGGTCGTGCCTGAAACTCTTCAGCCAGACATCATGCATAATTATCATGTTAGTCTGGAAGACGGGCTCCCAAGGGATAGGCAGGACGTACCATCGGATTAGGCAGCACTTTCACTGGCGAGGGGTGTACCGAAGTGTCCAGCGCTATAGGAGAATGCGTCGATTGTGAGACCGGGAAAGGAAGGCCGCAGAATCAGGGTGAATCACCCGGGAAAATACAGGCTACGTACCCATTCCAGGTGATCGAGATGGACCACATTCCGTCCTTGCCCAAGTCGTTCAAGGGGAACACTGAGCTGCTCATCTGGGCAGACTTGTTCACTGGATACGTGATCGCTAAATCGGGTACGTCACGAACTGCGCAGCAAGTGGCCGAAAATTACAAAGTGTGTGTGTCTTCAGACGTTTCGGCGCAAGCGAAGTAGTCCGACACGATCGGGAACCTGGCTTCATGGCCGATGTGTTCCGTGTCTTCACCAAGATAGTCGGTCAGAAGCAGAGTGCGACAATGGCTTATCGGCCGCAGGCGAATGGCAAGGCAGAGAGGATGGTGCAGACGCTGACACGCGCTGTCAATATGTACGTCACGGACACCGATCAGCGAGACTGGGACGAGTACGCAGAACGTCTGGCGTACGCGTTGAATTCATCGCACGATCGGGTTCGCGGCGACACGCCGTTCTATGTTGCTCACGGCTGGGATCCGCGATCGACTTTAGAAGCTTTGGCGCCGCTAGGCAGTACTCGCCGTCGTGATCAGGATGCACGTCGATGGAGACAATGCATCAAAGGTCACTACCAACGCGCGCGTGAACAAGTCAACGAACGTCTGCGTGAAGCGATCCAAGAGCAAGCTGATCAGCACAACGAAGGACTACGTCCACACTCGATAGAAGCTGGTGTTCCAGTCCGGTTATACCTTGATCGGGTGAAGGTCGGTTACGCGCGGAAGCTGGCACACATGTGGCATGGACCCTTCCGTGTCGCAGAGATGGTGGCCGCCACGCTGCGCGTTTGGAGATCGCTGGCACCGATTACAGCATCTTCCCGATCGTACACGTGTCAAAGCTGAAGCTGGCGAGACGCTTCCCTGACCGACCTCAGACGCCACTCACGGTTGACGAGGCGGATCGGTTCGACTTTGACGAGACTCTGCTGCCGGAGGATAGCTGGGAGTCACCGCTGGGCGAAGACAAGTATGAGGTCGAGCGGATTGCGGAAGTCCTGTCAGGGCGGAAGACGCGTTATGGCCGTGTGCACCGCGAATTCTTTGTTTTCTGGAAGGGCTATGCTGAACCCACGTGGGTGGACGAGGCCGACTTGAACTGTGGAGCGTTGCTTCGAGAGTTTGAGAGAGAACGGACGAGCCGCAGTCGCTTCCGTGTGTTGCAGTCGCACGAAGAGGATGTGGGCGACTCTTCGCAGTAGGTTGGCTGCTGCGAAGAGGGAGTGGATGGATGATGAGTGTGTGGGGTGGCCGCACACTGGGTGGAAGGATTTATTTGTGAACGTGAGTAAAGATGTGATGGACTGTCCCACCTAATCGGGGGACAAAAGAAGAAGTGGATATGCGGCTGTTTACTACGGTGTCTGGCCATGGACGAGGCTGCTAGTCACTGTCTACGACGTTCGTGAACTTGTTGACCAAGCGGGTGATCTGTAGTCCAGGGTGGTTGGCCGGCTGATCGCGGAACTGGTTACGTCATGGCTCAGCATTGTCGATCAAGATGAGCGCCACCTTCAAGTCGGCCGGCGCGGATGAAGCACCAAGACCGGGATACCACATGCCGTCCTCGGCAGGACGGTTGCGCTCAGGTTTGCTTCGCGGGAAGTGAAGGATGAACGGATCATGAAGCAGGTCGAGACCGCAACGGCCGGAGATCATGCTCCGCAGCACTAGGCTGAGTATGACCTTCCAACGGGGACCTTCCCTGGCATCGACGTTGTTTGCGCGCAGAGTAGTAGGCGGCGAAGAAGGGGTCCGTGGTCCTCTGTGTTTGGGTGATTGGGAAGTAGTGGGTGGATTCCCAGAAGGCCTGCAAGGACTCGTCTTCATAGCCCACGTACTCTGCGGCGAACCGCTTGAACCAGCCCTTCAGGTCGAAGGAGTGTGGGGTAATCGCTGTCTCCAAGATGCGCCAGGGTTTGTCGTCATAGAGTACCTGGATGTGGACTTCGCTGATCAGGTCCAGATACCATTCGGATTTCGGTGGAGGCCTTGGTCTCCGAGGGAACAGCCAGAAGTCCGGCCTGCACAGCCCCTCAAACAGCATCTGCACCGTGAGGCTGATCACAGCAATGGGAAGTGGATGCGGACGAGGCCAGGGGGCGATGTCCTCGCCTACGTAGTTGCGTGGCGTCCGATAGGCAGGGATCCACTCATCGCGAGGAATGGTAGTCGGAGCGAGCCGATCAAGTGCATGATCGGGCAGCGGAGTGTCGGTATCGTTGCCGCTACTGCTGTCGTTGGAGCTGTCGTTGCTGCCGCCGTTATTGTTACCGTCGCTGCTGGCTTCGCTGCTACTGGAACCTGGAGACCTGTTACTGCTGCTATTGGGACTGGAAGACGAGTCATCGAGATGGATGGGCTTATCGGACATACCCCCGGAAGATGACGGGGTACTCTGAGCTCCTGATCGCGAGGACGATGCGTTGGAGCGGAGTAGCGAGGATCGGGACTGGGCCAGAGCTGCGAGTCTGTCGTCGTCGCTGGAAGAAGAGGACGGGACCGTGATCCGTGGCCGCCGAGTCGACCGAGAGGTGGAAGACCTCCCACGGGAAGGTGATTGACTTTGCCGGCGCTTGGCCGAGGTAGAACGGTTGATCGGAGATGATCGAACCGCGGCTGGCGTCGTTTGAGAAGTCCGTGGAGGAGTTGATCGCGCTGGCGTTGGTGTCGGTCGCGCTTTCCTTTGGGGAGTCGGGCGAGTCGTTGCCGGAGCCGGACGTGTCGCCCGCTGAGGCGTGGATGCAGCCGACGCTAGTTGCACTAACGCCATGAGACCAGCAAGCTGTGTCTGGATGTTCGACATCTCGACGACGAGCTGATCACGCTCAATTTGGACGTGCTCCAAATACGGATTGGCTAGCCGCACAGCGGTTGCCCTGTCCTGTTCAAGATCAGCCACCCGGTGACGAACGGCGAAGTAAGACCGTTGCAGGGCCTCATGGTCCTGTTGAAGGCGCTGGAACGTGCCCTCGCGATCAAGCGCGACCTCGATGGTAGCCAAGGAGGCTGCTATGGTCGGTCGATCAAGTGGCTCAGCTACGACACGAGCCGTGGGCACAACGGGAGGAGGTCCCACCCCGGGGTCACCTTCGAGGAACCGACCAGGGACATGTACGCTAGCGATCGGAGGTCGAGGAGGCACCTGATCGAGTACTGGAGCACCTACGCGAAGTCGAAACAAACATACGTGTCGAAGGTGAGGTGTGAACGCTTGGGAGCTTTCTGGTCAACCTGATCAGGTCCAGAAATTTACCTGGCGGCGTCACTCGAGCAGGAGGAACCACCTCTGGGGCTCTGGGTACGTCACCCGTACCTGGAAGATACAACACACAGCCTGATCAGCTACGAACACCAACAAGCAGGTTTTAGGGGATGGCTCTACCAGCTCCGAGAGCCGAACGGAGGGCAACGCACCTTGAGGGACATCTGAGGTGATCGGAACAGGCGTCGGAACGTTCGGAGACGGGGTGGGCTACGGGTCTGACGTGGGTGTACCCGCACATGATCACGATGACACACAAATATCAGTACGACGCATGATCAGGACGCTTACGTCTCTGCAGACACGGTCGGAGTGAATGTATTACCTCGGGGCTCTGGAGCGGGCGTGGCTGCACTACAAGGCGTAAGAAGACTGCTTGCGAGAAACAATGATCAACTTAGATGGGTTGACCGAGGTACTACACACCTTGGTCGACGTTGTGAGTCGAAGAAACGGACGCTGCGGCGCCCAAAGACGCAGCGGGACCTGATCGGCGGACCAGAAGTTTGAGCAGTACGTGAGAGGCGAACTGGTCAACTTGACGGAGTGGATCGGGTGGCAACGTACCTGGAACGGCGTTGGCAGCACGTGGAGTGGGTGTTGAGCCACTGGGAGACGCTTCCGGCGTCAAGCGTGACGTTGAAGCACCTGCGCACGACGTACACGATGAGTCAGCGTCATCACAAGCCGTGATGTCAACATTCACGGCCTTATCGGCCGAAGAAGATACCTTTCGGAGTTGAAGGCGCGGTGCGGGTGTCACCTCGAGCCCCGGGAGTGACGTTGGGATGGGGTGTCCCGTGCTGACGTCTAACTGACCACGTGACGTACGAAGATAGTGAGTCGGACGAGTTGATCGAATGCGAAAGGCTGATCAAGGGCGCACATACTTGGAGTGGCTTGGCTAGCTCCCGACGGTGTCGCTGGCACGTTGGATGCGAGTCCAGACGGCGAAGCAGCACGTAGAAGACACAAACAGACGAGATCGATGAGAGCAGTGCACGAGAAGGAGACATGCACGAGTTATGCGATGACGGCGGACGTGCGCAAACCTGAACTGGTGGTGTGAGACGCCGAAGACAGCGTGGATGCGCCCAACGCGTTGCCGGGCGTAGACGCGTTCGTGGATGAGCTGGACGCGTGTGCTGGAGCACCCGCGGATGACGCTGACGCGCCGGACGAGGCGCCGGAAGGTGCAGATGACGTTGATGGCGCGGCAGGAGCGCCTGATGGGCTTAGTGCGTCGGTGGACGACGGCATGGTGACGAAGATGCGCGTGTACGCATCTGTGACGAAGGTGATCGCGCTGCAACCACTGTACGGCTGCAGTTCGATCAGGGGACGGCTGTGGGGAAGCGAGGCAGCAGGAATCGTGCAGTGGAGGCTGAGGTGCCTGATTGGCTGAGTGTTGCCGGAAAGGCAGCCGCGATCAGCCGATCAGGTTCGCAAGTGATGCAACCATTCGGGTGCGAATGTACCTATTTGATAGTGGCGCAGTCATTCAAGCACAGATGTATCCATTCCTGTCAGGGTGCAGACTTTCCGGTACATATGTACCCATCAAGGGGTGATCGATAGGGAGCAATCATTTCGATACACTGGACGATCAGGGTGGTAATCAGGCACAATCATTTCGACACACCACCCGATCAGATTCGGGCGGATCGAAGCACCACCTGTACATTCGCAAACAATCTGTGCTAGGAGCCAGCGCGGCTGATTTAGGGAAGATGAGTGGACAAGATAGAGAGTAGGGGATTTGCAATTTGCTAAAGACTACACTTAACCTCCTTAAGGCTCAAGACTTTGGACTTCTACCTTCTAAAGACTAAGTGGCGCACATTCCAGGCTGGGAGCGTATATTGGCCCACCTGACGACCAAATGCTCACTAGATCAAGGAAGGAAGTGAAGGAGAGAGCCTCTAGATTGCTTGTATGATGTTGGAAATTGCCCGGCCCGCGATGGCTTCGGACCGAGGCCTAACGGCGTTGAGCCTTTGGGTGAAACCCTGTTCCGGCCTCTGATTGGTCGAGAACCCAAGATTGCATTCCCGCGTTTTAGTGCCAGGAAACCTCGTAGTGACAACGGAGGCTCGGTCGGTCCTAATATAAACCCGACCGTAGTATCCAAAGTCAGTTTAGTAAGGATTTTGGACCTCTGAGTATGGACCGTAATTAGCCGAAGGGTCGATCCGTACTTATTTGGGTTGTCAGCTGGCGATTAGATGAGGGCTCGGTTTCCACTTGATATTTGTATAGAGATATAGGGTTAGCTATAGAAAAGGGCTCAGAGCCTCTAATCACTAAATCAGAGCAGAATTTCCCCCCAAGCATCAAGGGTCAAGTCCGTCCACGGTAAGTCTAGCTAAGTTAGCTGTAGGGCCAGGATACACTCCGTTTAGTCGGGTTATGTCTGCCGGTGAGATTAAGGTACATTGACCGAGAGTTCATCCTGGTAAAGCCAAGAAGAGAGTGTTGGCCGTGTGTTTGGAGGTATTAGAGACCCCGTTATAAATTTATTAGGTGAGTCCGAGGGCTCCCTACAGTATTCGACCTACCGCCGAGGGTTTCCTTAGGCACCTCTGTAAAAGGCCTTGACCGGCCCGGTACCCTTCCTTTCTGAGGGACTACAGTGGGTTAAGCGCGAAAGCGTACAAATTATCACCTCCTAGCCTTCGCTCGAGGCTAGTGAGAGATTACTCAAGGGTAAGCCTACCTGGCCAACAGCACACAGAGGCACAGTCAGCCCAGTGCACAGGGATCGTTCCAGGTCTTCAGGTTCGAACCCAATAAATCTCGTTGACCTTTGCGGGAAGACGAGTGTTGTTGGTGAGGCTCTGTTCTATTAGGACAGATGACTTGCGTTGTGTTCCTACACGACAACTGGTGCCGCGACCCAGGACTGGTGTGACCTATTGTGTGATACGTGGTCTGTATAGGTATTGCCCTAACGAGCTTTGAGGAGTAGAGGAAAGAACAAGCAAACAAGAAGAACAAGAACAAGATGGCGAAAGGATCGACACCAGCGGTACCAGCAACGCCGATGCGATCTGGGCGAACGCCTACCGAAGGCTTGTCGACGATTACGAGCGACCGAACGTCGCACTTGTCGACGATCAGCGAAAGGTCGGTCAGCTTCGAAGATTCGGTGGGTGGCGGTTCTGACGCCTGAGATGAAGAAATGAACGAACACGACAAACTGGAAGAGAATGCTCCCGCGCCTACGCAGGAGTTTGATCACCAGGAAGACGCGGTGGTGTCGGCCGGGCGTAGTGGTGGCTCGCGCTCCCTTTCCCGAAACATCGTTGAGGATTTTGAGGAAGTTCCGAAGCCGGACCCCGCTTACGACGATTATGAGGACGGCGCTGAGGACTCAGACCCCTCGGAGCAGGTTGCTAAGGGTTCTCAGAAGTCTCGCGAGCACCTCTCGCCGATGAACAGCAGCACTCCCGCTACTAACAAGGTGCTCGGACGGATTTACGAGCAGATGATGGCCTCAAGCGATTGGATCCAGCAATTCTCGCCGAAGTCCGTGCATCAAGCGTTCTGGGTGGAGCTGAGTAGCGAGCTGGCCTGGCCAATGAGCCCTATCAACACCACTCAGGTGGCTGAAGACACTGTGTCACTGCTCCGAGCGATGGGGTGCGAACCCCAGACACACACGTTTGAAACCGCACTCAAGGACTGGTTGCCTGCTATTGTCGGCCGAGAGTTGCAGAAGAGGAAGCTCCGTCTGAGTTTTGGAACGACAGATATCGGCCTGGGATGCCAACCAATTGCTCGTTCGGCCGCAGGGCAGGAGGATCCCTCGAACATTCCGCTTCCGCAGACTCCTCAGAAGGCTCAGGACGGCTCCACCCACCGAAACACGACAGACGGAGTGTTCTCAGCCAAGCCCGTGGGTTCCCCGTACTTCCACGACTCGCACATGGTGACGCCACGTTCCGCGAGCCGTACCGAACGTCTGGAGCGTGAGACCGAAGCCACACGTGCAGCGGAGACCGCGCAACGAATCTCGTCACGACGTACCAGTCGCCGTTTCACCCCTCGGCCTGACTCGTCTGACGACGAGGACGACGACTTCCCCGAGTGCGATGACGGCCACGACAGCCCCAGCGACGAGCTGGCGCGCCAAGTCCGAGAAGTGAGCGAGATGGAGCGGTTGAACTCCACTCCGCGCCTTGAACTCGCTACGCATCGCCCACTCGCTCAGACCAAGCATTTCTCAGGAGCCCGCAACAAGTGTGAAAACTCTGTGCAGTGGCTCCAAGCCCTCGTCTATGAGATGAAAGGAACCCACACACCACCGAACGAGTGGTGCATGGCCTTTGAGCTGAGTCTTCGGGACGGTGCCCTCCCCTGGTACCGTCAACTACCGAGGAAAACCAAACGCCAGTGGAAGTTGCTCAGTGACGCGTTCATCAAGTACTATTGCTCGCAGTTCACCCAATCGGCGAAAGCTCGTTACTACTCGGCGGAGCGTAATGACGCGGAACACATCTGCGACTACCTGAACTGACTAAATGGCTACGCTCGTAACGCCAGCCTACAGTTCGAGAAGGGAGGTCGTAATGCGGGAAACCACGTGCAACGTTTCCTAGAGTCGTGTGGCGACCGGAGCCTCGAACGGCGATTGTGCCATGTTCGAGTGAAGGACGTCCATGAGTTGGAAGATATGATCACTGACATTCTCAAGCTGGGAGAGCGTGCATCGTCCCGCGAGACTTCGGCCCACCGCTCACGAGGACGCGAACAGTCTCGTGGACTTGATGATAGGCGTAACGAAGCCTCCCGCGACCGCTATCGCCGTGACCGGTCGGACAGGCATGACCGGCGGATGAGAAGAATCTTAAAGTCATTACCGAACTCTATTTCCCGAGATCTAAGAAGGGGATGCAGTCGTTCCTAGGTGTGCTGAACTATTACAGCCGGTTCATTCAAGACTTCGCCGTGTAGGCGCTGCACTCTACCAGCTTAAGGACGAAGACTTCAAAGACAGGGGTGACCTTACGGTGGCGAAACGAAGCTTCGCGGCGCTCCAACGAAAGGTGGCCGATGCGCCGATCCTTCGTCACGTCGACCGAGACAAGGAGGTGCACGTCATGGTGTTCGCTGATGAGAGGGCGTTAAGCACAACTCTTATGCAGGAACACGACGGCAAGATGCACCCTGTTAGGTTCTGTAGACGCGTGTTGAAAGACGCAGAGATGAACTACCATCCCGCGGAGAAGGAGCTACTTGCCCTGTTTTTGCTATTGAAGGTGTGCTACACACAATTGGCGGGTCGGACCATCCATGTTCACACTGTTATCGACCCTCGACTGGGTGCACAAGTCGAAGACACTCTTCGGTCGGGCGGTGCGGTTTGCTGTAATGCTGTCCCCTTGGCACTTGGTTGTGCAACGAGTCGAGGAGAAGGATTGCGCATTCGCACATCTCCTACAGTCGACCATAACGAGCTTTGTCGATTTGGACGACTTGCTGCAGCTGGTAACCCCGCCGACGAAAGGGTCTCCGAGCGTTCGGAGGGATCCAGAACCGTTATATGCCCGGCTTCCCAGCACTTATCGAGGACTCGTTCTTTCGTTTGGCGGTTCGGCGAAGACAGAGAAGCATGGTGGGTACGGCAGCTGCTCTCGGATTCTTTGGCGACTTCCAGAATGGACAATAGTGACCGCTGCGAGTGCTTATCTCGAGACCACCACGGTCAGCCTCGCTGAGTACGCCGGTTTGAATAACGGTGTCTCGGCAGCTCTCGCACACGGAGCCGAGGACTTGGTCGTCGTGGGAGACTCGAGACTCGCAATCCAAGTGGCGCAGTCCCTAGGGGTGATAGCATGCCGCAAGGAGTCGCTAATAACGCAGCTGAACCGGCACAGAGAACGCACAGCGAAGCTTCGCTCGGTGAAGTACCTGCATGTGGTCCGAGAGTACAATGCAGCTGCAGACTCGCTGGCCAGCGAAACCTTGGAGAACAAGCAGTCTAGTGTGGTGTCGAACGAAGACAGAAAGCTCGAACTGTTAGAGCTGAACCGCATCCGAGAGGTCATATACGAACACTCGGAAGGAGAAAATACTCCTTCAGTTAATTCGGTCCGAGTACGGGATGTGCATGGCAACACCCGTAGCAAGAATTTCTTCGATTTTGCACGGGAAATGGGAAACGTGTCAGTGACGACCAGACGACAGGCGAGAGCGCGGAAAAACCACACACGCGTTGCGAGCGAGGTTTCGGAAACAGACCAGGAAGAGAGAACCCACGAGGACGAAGCGAGCGGTGGCTAAGACGAACACTCAACGGACCAGGAAGCCCAGCTAGAACCTGACGCAACCTACGGCCGAAGACATCTATCCCTTTGTCGTGCAAGAAGAACGTCGCCGGCGTGTCAGCCAAGCACAAAACGAAGAGCTCAGGTGGGCGAACCTTAAGACGGTGCTAAAGGGTAAATATGCGAAGCTTAGTTACCGGGCAGCACGAGAAGCGTGGAAGATGGCCGACACGTTCGTGTTGAGTGAAGATGGCTTACTCTACTTTCTGGGTTTGAACCGTCGGTGGGGCAAGGAACAGACAGAGCCGACGAGGCTGCGTCTAGTGGTGCCCACAACGATGATTCAAGAGGTGTTGCAGAGCTGCCATGACTCGTTGGAAGGCGGGAACCAAGGAATAATCAGGACCTTTCACCGTGTCAGAGCCGGCTACTACTGGATCGGTCTGTACGCCGACATTGAAAAGCATGTGAGGTCCTGTCCAGACAGCAGTTCCAGCAAGAGTCGGCCGCAGCTTCGCGGATACTCGCCAGGTAACGTTCTAGCCGAGAGGCCGTTCCAGGTTGTGTCCATGGATTTCGTGATACCGTTACCGAAATCTCGGAGGGGTAACACGGCTCTCTTACTGTTTCAGTGCGCCTTCACCGGATTTGTCATGGGGAAGGCTATGACGGACCCATCTGCACTCAGCGTAGCTCAGGCTTTCGAGGAGTGCGTGTACCGAAGGTTCGGAGCACCAACTCTCATCCGACACGACCGAGACCCGCGCTTCATGAGCGAATTTTTCCAAGCCTTCGCCGAGATGATGCAGTCCAGGTCCCGAGCGACGTTGAGTTATCGGCCGCAGGCAAACGGGCAACAAGAACGCTTGGTGAAGACGGTGATCCAAGCCGTGCGCGTGTACGCCGAAGACCCGCTTCAGCAGGATTGGGACGAGATTGCGGAGAGGCTGATCTTTGCCATCAACAATTCACAAGACATGACGAGGAAGGGCACACCGTTTTACCTCGTTCATGGTTGGGATGCGAGGTCCACTTTCAGAGCGATGTCGTCGTCGTCGAGACGAAGTCTTGGCAATCAGTCAGATGCGTTAGCGTGGCGCCGAGAGGTCAACCGCCAGCAGGAGATTGCTCTAGCCATGGCTAAAGAGTACCAGGCGACAGAGAAGGCTCGGAGAGCTAAGGAACACAACGAGTCGTTGACCTGGACCGAACAGGCGGCTATACGAAGGCCTGGAGGTAACGGGGACGCGGAAGGTGAACCAGAAGGTCCGGAAGATGGATCGGAAGCTTCAGAGGCCGCACCGAGGTCTCTCTTCAAAACCGGAGTCTTGCTGTACATGGAACGCGTGAAACCAGGTCTTACGAAGAAGCTAGTCCATCGATGGCGCGGACCGTTCCGAGTCAAGAAGAAGGTGGAAGAGTTCGCGTACGAGCTAGAATTGCCCGACCGCAGCGGTTACCGCTTCTACCCGGTGGTACATGTTTCTCGGTTGAAGGCGGTGAGCGAATACGGAGATCGACCGAAGGCTCAGTTAGCATTAGAAGTGACGGAGGAGACACGACTTGACTTCGACGAAGAGTTGCTCCCGGAGGATAGTTGGGAACCCGACCAGCTAGCCGGTGAATATGAGGTGGAGGCTATTATGGATGACCGAATTCCCTTGTCAACGAGTACTCGGCGTGCCGTCAGAGAGTTCCTGGTGAAGTGGGTTGGTTAGAAGCACCCACGTGGGAACCAGCAGCTAATTTGTCCTGTGGTGGCCTGCTGTACGACTACCTCTAAGAGAAACGCCGCGACCGAAGGTTGCAGATGGTACCAGTCGCTGACGAGGACTAGATGCAACTTTCACCGAAGATTGAACTGCCGGTGGGGCTGGTGCAGCCCACCTCAGCAGGTGAAATTGCAACTGCACCAAACTTTGCATATTTGATTGATATACATGTTGTGTGAACGAGTTTTCGCGGATGGAAATTTCGAATGGAAATTTCGAATGGAGATTTCGAATGGAGATTACGATTGGAATTGTGGTCAAATTGACTGAAACGAAAGATGAAGAAGTGCCTACGAGCTACCGCTACGCTACGAGGCTTCTGGAATTACTTGAACAGCTCGAGGTGACACAAGAGAGCACGAACCAACGGGGACCGAGTCTTAGATAGCAGTAGCGGTGTCTGCCAAGACGGAGAGATTGGAGGACCTAGGAGTGCCGCTGTGTGACACAGGAGGCGGAGCGAAGTCTTGGCAGTCTTCGGAGAGGATTTCTTCTTCTTCCTCTTCCTCCTCCCCCTCTTCTTCTTCCTCCTCTTCTGAAGCTTGAATGACGGCTCCCGTGGCCCACGGGGCAGTGATAGGATGTGGAGGAACCGAGGAGTCAACAACAACTGCGGCCGCAACTTCGGCACTCGACGACCCGTTGGGAACGAAGAGCGACATCTCAGGGTTGCACGGAGCGAACGTAGTGTTGTACGGGTGCTCGGCCGGCGCGTCAAACCAACAGTTGTGCCATGGCTGCCGAGTGTCCAGCTTCTCCACCTCCATGATCCAGTTCGCCGACTCAGGAGCCCACGTGAGGTTTTCAAACGGGTACTGGAGGAACGAGGGTTCGAGGAGGAGCTCCGAGAGTTCATCCTTCATGCAGGTTAACCACCACCGCTTGGGGACTTGGAGCCGAATGCGGTCGGCACGGTTGTTCCGGTCCCGGTTGTAGTCGCTCCAGCTCGTCCACAGAGCCGTGACCAGCGGCGAACTCTCGCCGACCTCCTTGGCATAGTCCTTGATCCAGAGCTCAACGGCAGAATTCGAGATCCAGTGACCGCGTTCCCAGATGGCGAGACCGAGGTCTGCCTTCTCCTTCGCCCCAACCGGTCTTCCCTTGAATTGTCGCCAGAGCTTGGTATGGAGAGCCAGACCGGTGGGTCAAATCGAGATAGGAGTATCGATAAGCTCGCCAGCCTCCAGGGTACAGAACTCGGTAGGTTACTTCGCCAGAAGCTTCTGGAAAGGGTGCATTGGATTCTCCCAGTCCATAAATGCCAGCATACCCACGACCGAGCACTCGGAGCGAGCAGTACCAGGTATCGGAGAAGGAACTCGAGCGTTCTGGATCTGGCACCAACACTCCTTGGTCCCTGGTGCAGTGAACAGTGGCTCCAAGAAGACGGCGGCCAGGTCCGAGAGCTTTTGAGAAGGACGGACGATCAGTCGCTCACCTTGAATGGGAGCGGGGAGTTGAGGCGCTGGGGCGAAGGTTGTCGCCACAGTCACCGGTATTGAAGAGATAGTTGCCGTGACTACAGCGTGCGAACGCCGTTTGCGGTCACGACGAGGTCTCTGACGGGACGGTGAAGGCGCTGTCGAAGTCACTGAGGCTTCGGTTCCAGCCGCTGTAGCCTCAGCACTCACATCCCCACCGGAAGCCTCCGGTTCCGACCGTTGAGGAACGTTGTCCGCATCCTGAGGCTCGCCTCCAGTAGAGAGAGGTTCCACTGTGGCTTGAGAGGTCATCGACGCTGTTGCCGGCACCGCACCAAGTCCTAGGACAAGCTCATTGGAAGCATTCTCATGCTCGATGTACGACATCGACTGCAGCGCGGAAACCACGGAAGCGCTACGCACGAGGCGGCCATCGCGCCGAGGAGGGATTACCACCGGCGATGAAAAAGGTGACTCCTGCGCAAGACCCGCAGCCGCCGAACTCTCAGATTCACTGTCACTGGGGATCGACTCGATCGCTGCAGCGAGAGGATGATTTTCCGAAGAGTCTGGGGCAGGCGTATGCACAGGAGTCCCAGGCAGAGATGCTGTGGAGGCCACCGAAGTCACGGAGACGTGGAAGCTGCAGGAGACGCCGGCGGTGGAGAACTCGGAGGCGGTACAGTCGGAGACTTCTGGGCCGCAGTGACAAGATGCGCCACGGCCCGAGGGACTGATCCAGCTAGCGCTCCTTGTGTCGTCTGTACCGTGGACAACGCCTGAGGAGTCTGTGAAGTCCCAGCCGAGGCATCTTGGGCCGAACTGACCGAAGTGCCGGAGAGCCCTGACTTTGACCGGACTGGGGCAACTTGGCTCTGGCCCGAAGGTTCACTGAGGGCCGTCCCAGCTTGGTAGTGCGCTTGGTGCGCACTCCAGACGACGAACGAGCCTTCGCAGGACCCGGAACGAGCCTCTTGTGGCGCTTGGGAGGCGGAGTTGCAGGCACCGAGTCCTCCGAGTCCTCTCCCAGTCCTGCAGCAGCCAAAGAATCGTCGGTAGAATGGAAATCATCTTCCACCGAGTTGTCCACCGCTGCTGAACTTCCTACCGAAGCCACAGACGAAGAATGAGAGCGTTTGGGCCCTGAAACCACGGTGTTGGAGCCAATTTGCATGACACCGATCTCTTCCATGAATCGGACTACAGAGACATCGGACAGAGTACGTTAACAGGGTAAACGAGGGTACGGACACAAAACACCAGCAGCCGAGACTTATCGAAGCAGGCAGGCATCGTGGTACCAGCCCTCTGCGCAGACCGCTCAGATCCTGAAGCCTCGCCTCCTGCTCAACCAGATGAGTGGAGCGCTTCCGAACGACGCACGTGTACTTCACGACGCCGTCCTTGAAACGCTGGCGATCCTGCCGAAGCAAGTTGTGGGCGGTAGTCACAGAAGCTTCGTGCCGCTTGTTTTGAGCCTCCAGTTGAGCTATGAGCTCCGCGTCTCGAGCGAGCGCCGTGTTGGAGGCCACGAGCTGTCGGTTGGAAGCGTCACGCTCCTGGCGAAGAAGCCTCACCTGGTCGGCGGCTGCATTCCGCTCCGCCGAAGCCTGGGTGCACCAGACTTCGGCACGCCGGCGAAGATCCACCTCTTCGCGCAAGGCAGCTTCGCACCCAGACAGACGCGCTTGAGCATTCGCGACCTCGTCTTGCAGCTTCCGCACTTCCTCGTTCCAACCGGGAGGTGACAGAGGGTCCGCAGGAGACACAGAGTCCACGACCTGACGAAGCGTCTGCGAGTTCTCTAGACGCTTGTCGAGGTCTGAGTCGACACGGAGAGGAGTGCGTCGCACGAGATCGACCACAAGACGTGCTAGCGCGCCGAGGCGCCGCTCCATGAAGTCTTCCAGCCGCCCCATTGCGTCTTCCAGGCCATCATCAACGATGTCCTCAACCGCGAACCACTGAGAGTCCGTGGTACGACCCCGCCGTCGCGGCCTGCGTGAGGACGCGGCTGTGGGCTCCGAAGGTACGTCCACGGTGGACGAAGCTGGGCTGGAGCCAGGAGAACCTTGTGGGCTCGACGAGTCCTCGCCGTGCGGTTCACTGACGAGCGGGGACGTCGGCGAAGCTTGAGCAACTCGACCCGAAGCCCCTCTAGCAGCAGCATTCGGTGGAGAAGGTTCGGCAGCTTCCGACCCAGCCTCAGACTCCGGGGTCGCCCCGCTGTGCGAACCAGAGGCGGGAGTTGGCGACGGTGGAGACCCGGTACTGGCATTAGAGCTGTCCGACGAGCTGGTTGCCGAAGCAGACGCAACTGAAGCTTGGAGACCACGTGACGTCCCGCTGTTCGAGTCAGAGACGGGAATTGACGCCGCCGAGGTCCCCGAAGCTTGTTGTGCAGGCGCACTGCCGTTCGAAGATGCGGCAGGCATAGCCTGAGATCGCTGTGAAGTCTAACAAGACGTGACAGATAGTACCGAGACATTGCAAAGCCGACCGAAGGCTCAAGCGCCAGACGACCTACCTGAGGAGTACGACCGAGAGCGCGGAAAGTGGGGGCCTGTGAGTTCTCCAGAAGAGTGCGTGCGCGTGCCATGACTGAAGAACCGATGCGCACCACGACGCTCACCACCTTCGAGGGTTCGAGTCGAGGCGGGGGCAGTTTTGATGTTGGAAATTGCCCGGCCCGCGATGGCTTCGGACCGAGGCCTAACGGCGTTGAGCCTTTGGGTGAAACCCTGTTCCGGCCTCTGATTGGTCGAGAACCCAAGATTGCATTCCCGCGTTTTAGTGCCAGGAAACCTCGTAGTGACAACGGAGGCTCGGTCGGTCCTAATATAAACCCGACCGTAGTATCCAAAGTCAGTTTAGTAAGGATTTTGGACCTCTGAGTATGGACCGTAATTAGCCGAAGGGTCGATCCGTACTTATTTGGGTTGTCAGCTGGCGATTAGATGAGGGCTCGGTTTCCACTTGATATTTGTATAGAGATATAGGGTTAGCTATAGAAAAGGGCTCAGAGCCTCTAATCACTAAATCAGAGCAGAATTTCCCCCCAAGCATCAAGGGTCAAGTCCGTCCACGGTAAGTCTAGCTAAGTTAGCTGTAGGGCCAGGATACACTCCGTTTAGTCGGGTTATGTCTGCCGGTGAGATTAAGGTACATTGACCGAGAGTTCATCCTGGTAAAGCCAAGAAGAGAGTGTTGGCCGTGTGTTTGGAGGTATTAGAGACCCCGTTATAAATTTATTAGGTGAGTCCGAGGGCTCCCTACAGTATTCGACCTACCGCCGAGGGTTTCCTTAGGCACCTCTGTAAAAGGCCTTGACCGGCCCGGTACCCTTCCTTTCTGAGGGACTACAGTGGGTTAAGCGCGAAAGCGTACAAATTATCACCTCCTAGCCTTCGCTCGAGGCTAGTGAGAGATTACTCAAGGGTAAGCCTACCTGACCAACAGCACACAGAGGCACAGTCAGCCCAGTGCACAGGGATCGTTCCAGGTCTTCAGGTTCGAACCCAATAAATCTCGTTGACCTTTGCGGGAAGACGAGTGTTGTTGGTGAGGCTCTGTTCTGCTAGGACAGAGGACTTGCGTTGTGTTCCTACACGACACTTGGCTATGGCGCACTCGCAATCACCCCCAAGAGGATCCCGCTAAACGAAGCGGCAAACTACGGAAAGGAACAAGAAAGGAAACACACACCCAAGTCGACTCGATCAATTGCAAGACCCCGATCAAGTACGACTAACGTAATCGACGACCAAGTGAAGCATATCCGCGTGGTCGTCACCAAGAATCCCCCAAGTACTGTCCACACACTTCCAAGAACAAGACATCCCTGACACCTTCGAAGTCCACCTGGAAGAGCGTCAACCCGCCCACACCAACGGGTACACAAGGTGAGAAGGAACGCAACCGCCACGGACAAGCGGAGTACCCCTTCCGTTAGTTGGTAGTCTGGGCCACCGTTGGTGAGTGCTGATCGCGTCACGAGTTTTCGTGATCCCCGCTCCACCACATCGGAAAGGTGTCGGAAAGGGGTAGGGTGTCGGAACCGTTGCGATATGGATAAGGGAAGGAGGGAAACTACTTGGATTCGTGAGTATGTTCGAGGCGGAAGCTCGTGACCGCTCTGCAAGAGCAATCCACAGCTGTCGTCCTACAAGTATTGACAGCCCAGCTATCCGCTGTATTCCGCTTGAGACTCAAGTTGAGTAGAGCGCTTCAATGTACTGTACTTCATCCTGTGATTCGTATCCCTCATTATCGCATAATCTTCCTCGTAGCTATTCACCATCCATACAAACTGCCACATTAACAACTACTTCCGGATATCACAGTAAGTACTACCGAATGTCGCGAAAGGGTAGACCCCCCAATTTGCCGACTGACGGTAGCCCCCCCACACACACACACACCAAACGGTTTTTCTATAATAAGTGATGGGCACGCTTTTTAGGGCAGCCCCTCTTTAACTTTGGTCCAATCAGGTAGCGAGTGGAGCGATTTTCATCCAATAGAATTACGTCCGAGCAATTTATTGATGCAGCTTTAGGTTAGCCCCCTTTGTAGAATATGGGGCTACCCTTCCGCGAAATTCGGTAGTACAGTACACGCGATAAACCTCGGTGATGATTGTGCGCCACCCTCACATGTCGCAGCCAATCAAATACGTCGAAGACGAGGAGCTCATTTAGCAATCCTCTGGTCCAAGTATCAACATCAATGTCCTCGTACGTAGCGCTCGTGATCGGCTCTACCGGCGCCGTGGGCCGCGATGTCGTGGCGCAGCTAGTCGCTTCGTCCAAGTGTTCGAAGGTCATCGCTCTGGCACGCCGCGACGTGCCTGAATCGGCCTGGAGCTCGACATTCCCGTCGCTGGATGCCGAGGCGGCCAGAAACAAGCTGGAGGTGCGTCAGGTGGACTTCAACGCCCTCTCGGAGGCCGATATTAAGGCTGGAGACAAAGTGGACGCTGCCTTCTCGTGCCTGGGCACAACCCGCAATGACGCCGGCTCGGCTGAGGCCTTCCGCAAAGGTAGAGCAGCTCTGGAAGCTGAGATATTGACTTAAGGTGCGCTAACGGATGTATGATTTTGTTGCAGTGGATTTGGAGTACGTGACTAAATTCGCTGAGCTCTCCAAGGCGTTGGGTGTGCCGTATATGGGGCTGCTTACGTCACAGGGTGCCAACAAGGACAGTTGGTTCCTGTACCCGCAGACCAAGGGCGAAGTTGAGGACAAAGTGCTGCAGATGAAGTTCGAGCGCACGTCCATTTTCCGACCGGGGATGCTGCAGCGCGGAGACCTGCTGCGAGGTACCGAGAAGATGTTCGGATGGATGATCCCGGGGGTGCGTTGTTGATGTTGTGGTGAGCTGAGGACCGATGGACTAACGAAGAGTATCTGTTGATGCAGTCGTATCAGATCACGGTGAAGGCTGTGGCCAAGGGTATGGTGTCGGACTACGAGAGCGGCGCTGAGGGACTCAAGGAGTGGAGCCACGCCGACCTCAAGAAGTTTGAGTAAATGCTGCTGTTGCTTCTGGATCGAGTTTGTACACAGCTACATATCAACTGTTAGCCTAGGGATATTCACAATTCATTTTTTTTACTTGAAACGACAACGTTAGTTCTCAGACCCTGGAGTAGCCCCTAAACTTGATCTTGTGTCCGTCAGGGAAGCGCTGCTTGGTCAGCTCAACGACTTCCTGCGCGCAGCCCCAGTGCAGCGTGTGGCCCGATCCGCCGTGCGCGTAGTTGTAGATCAGCACCGCACCACGTTTGGTTGGAGCGGACTGCATCTCGAGACGCACACCTCCAGTGCGTGCGGGTCGAAGTCCTGACATCTTGGTAATCACCTTGCTGTTGCGCACCTCTGGCCACAGACGACAGCAACGCTCCCACACACCGTCGGCATCCTTGTCGTTGTTCTCAATGTTCCAGTTGTGCTCTTGCACGGTGCCACCAAGCACAACGTCGCCGTTGGGACGAGGGATGATGTACGCATGCTCTCCATCCTTGTCAAGTGAAACCTTCAGCTGATTCAGCTTCGGGTTGTGCACGTTGATGATCTGGCCGCGGATCGGGAACACCGTGTCGTCTCCGACGAGGTCCTTCGCCGCCAATCCTGTCGGCAGCAGCACCATCCAAGTCATTAATCTATCCAACATAAGCTTGTCTTAACTGAAGCTGGTCTCGTACCAGAGCAATTCACGAGCAACTCGCAGTCTTCCTCGTCCAGGGACTTCACGTGACGCTGCTCAAAAGTGCCACCTAGCTTCCGGATCTCCTCGTGGAGCCACATCATGAATGGTCTACCGGACACCAGTATTAATTCTCTAAGCACTTCAATATGTATGATCAGCGGACGTACTTGGGGTTGTAGATCAGTGCATCAAGAGCAAAGCCGTGGGTCGCTTCGGGAGACACTTTGGCAGCTTCCTCCTGGCTCAGCAGACGGAAGTTCTCGGCACAGTGCGCCCAGTACGGATGGACCTACAGTATTAACACATCACCAGTCAGCGGCCATTACACCAAAAACCAGCGTTCCTGTTCTCACCACTGCAGGAGCTCCAACAGCAGACACGTCGAAGCCTGGCACAACGTGAATACCCAACGCCTCACCCTTCTCCTTGTGAAGCCTTTCCAGCCACGCGTACGTCACTTCGCACCATTTACGAGGTCTGGCGGTGTCTACTCCGTCGGGTAAGGCGAAGGGCATCCAGAGTCCTCCCGCCACGTGGGACGTGGTGGCCTCGAACTTCTCCGCTACGACCTTGACGTCTTTAAAGCCGGTCTGCAACAACGCTAACGCCGTCGTGAGGCCGATGACGCCCCCACCTACAATAACGACAGGACAGTCACGCGTAGTCCGCCTCTGGAGCTAGCAATTTAACAATGCCAGAGACATCATAGAGCAGACCACCGCGACGGCTTCCATTCAAGTTAATGACATCGCAAATTATAGCGGTCGGTATACTAACTCTAAATAATACGCATTGGGTTTTGGCTGGCGGCTGCTGTTCACTCCAGAACTCGCTCAGTGTCGAGCAGCAGCCCCCAGCATTTTTCCCAGCAGGACTTGAGTCCCGCACGTAACTGTGTACACTACGTGCTTCCTTTGACATGGTGCAAACCCGTTCTGCACGGGAAGACACCACATCGCAGGTTATGAGCCTCGAGTTGCTGAAGTTGTGCGTATTGCAGGCGGCAAATTGCAAAGTGAGCGATCGGTGCAGCCCGATTCCAGATGAAGAGAACTTGCTGTCATCGTATCGAAGGCAGTCATCTAACGTCAGCTTCCACCTTCGTCGGAACCTCGGAGCAAAAGTAAGCTGATCTGATGGCGTGCGGCATTCGAACCTGCTTCAGACTGGGCAACACCATATCGAAGCGTCTAGCGTCAACAATCCACTCACGCATCCTTTCACTAAAAGGCTTTCAGTAGCTCCACGCAGCTTGAAGTATCCACCAGCGTCCACATAAGTGTCCACTGCACGAATTCCGAAATGGTAAAGTGCCTTTTATTTGTCTCTCACATAGCGATTCGCAAGCACTCGAACCTTACGTGATGCCGTAGGCTTGGTGTCCCACCAAGCACTGAACATTGTAGAAGAACATCGTCATCATTTGTACGTTTATCCAGTGCTTCTTCGTCTGACCCAGGTCTAGTCTTCATTTCGTTGACTTGGGCTCTTGATGCTTCACGGCGTCTTGGCAAATGAGACTGGGGGGGGATGGGAGAGCACAGAGCATCACCAAGTTAAAGTTGGTCGCATATTTAGTCACGATGATGTCGGAGCTAGGCGACATGGAAACCATAGTCGTAACCTGTATATTGCCAAAACATCAGTATACATTCTTGAAGAACTATGCTAACATGAATGTCACTGTACCTTGATGCTGCAACGAACATTGCACGATGTAGTAGACCCAGAACACAGCCTTTGTCTGCACACTGAGCCACTGTTTTTCCAGCACGAATGCTAGTTGGCGAATAGCAGAAAACTGGAGTTTGTACTGTAACACGGAGCATAGCAGCATCAACGCGACCAGTTTGAGCGAGCAGTTGAACATGACGTTCTTCAGAGCTTCGTAGAGTTTGTCCTTGGTTAAATCCGCAAGTTGAGCGTAGTACATTCGGTTGGGCAAGTGATACATGACCGCCATGTAAATAGCTACGCAACGAAACAAGTGAGCGCTAACACTTGCAAGACCCGAGATGGTTGAAATACTTACAGAAAATCAGTGGGATGAAGACACCTACATAGTTGATCAGAACGAGGAATTCGGTCAAATACATGTCTTCTCACCTCCAGTACGTACTGAAGAGAAGTTGGTGACAATTCCTGAGAGGTACGCTTCCGTTTTACAGTTATCGGTGCAGACTCCGACCTCAAGGGTTCTGGTGCTGGTTGAATGCGACCTCCAACTACAGGCTGCAATTGAAGCGTACTACGTGATTCAAACTGAAAAGCATGCTCCTCCACTAAAAGAGAGTCGTTCGAAGTGCTTGATTCCGCTTGAATGTTATCGTCTTGAGGAGTAAAGTTCTTTAGCTTGTCAGCGGATTTAACTCGTAGACTACTCGTTTGCTTTGCTCGAGTCTCCGGGTCACCAAGTATGAGCGTATCTGCACGCTGCAATGCGTTTAACCTTCGGGCACCAACACTTGACTTTGGGATCAAATATTGCGGGTCTCCATAATGATGTTCTTCACCAAGTTGCCTTCCTACTTGTTCCATTCGATGAGTAGCTTCAAAGACATCTCGTGACATCGCAAGCTGGGCCAGTAACGCCGCGGTGACCGTAAGTGTAGTTCCAAACCAAGGCGAGTTCTGCATGCAGTAAGAAATGAAGAGTGCGTTGTAAATCTCGATGTTGAATGTGATTACCTCGGGCACTTCGTCGCTCAGGTGAACCACAGTTCGGCCGAAAATATTCCTCATGGCCAGTTTGATCACTGGTAGAAGCATCGAGAATGCGGTTTGACCGTTTGGAGAAAGTGTCGTGAAGATGAAATAATAGGGAGGGTAGATAAAAACCATCAGCACTTGGCACATCCAAAGCTTGATGACGTTAATGAGCATCGTTCCAGACCCTGGAGTCTCTCGAATCTTTTTCGCCCATTCAACCACGAGAAACATCGCAATAAAAGACAATCATGGTGGTGTTACGAACAAAATCGAGAATGGCAACGGGAAACCGATCAGCAGTGCGAGACCATACATAAGAGCAACAGTGGCTGCCGAAACTATAGCAGCGTGAACAAGTGCTCGCTTGAGAGGATATGGGAGGACTGGCACGCTGTGCCGGAACTGCTCAGTGGCAAGGAAAGTGACGACTAGGAAGGTGTAGTATTCTCGAATCCAAAACAAGATGTTCGCTTGTAATCCTTCCGATGGATCAGCAAGTGGTAGCACATCGATAATAACAGTCACCAGCAAGCATGGCAGTGGAGTTAGCAAAATTACCGCAATGATGTGGAACAAGCTGGTTTCTCTCGAATATTGTGCGAGATCACTCACGCGTTCCGAGGAGTAGCTTCCGTTCAGCTCCACTTGAGTGGCTTCCCATTTCTTGGTCAATCGCTGATGCAAGCTAGGCATGACGAATAGTGTACGCTGAGAATAGAAGAATGAAGACTGATTGGGTTCTCTAACCTACCTCGAAGATAAGTTATTCTCAAACTCGCTAATATTAGTAGGCTCAAAATACAGCAAGGCTACGTCAGCCAGGACCTTTAATTAAAAATCTTATCTTCCGCTTACTATACGTGCAACATCGCATTGATTCCACATTAGTATTCGTTCTGCAGCAAAGAATCGTTGAATACGCTCTAATATGACTATCCAAACGGTCTCAGCAATTAGAAGCTTTCAGAAGGACGTATATTTGGCAAAAACACGTACCCAAAAATCCGTAGCAAAAAAGTGCTCTTCCTGCGTGTTTTCCACTACGGGTTTTTGCCAAATACACGTCCCTCTGAAAGTCACTATTGTTACACTCTGGACTGACACCGTCAGTATTGGTAGAATTATTTGGTACATGTACATACATCCTGCAACTATCGAAATTGTAACATTGTAACGAAACTTGAACATTGTAAAATACCCGGAAAACGACTTTCATTTGTTCACTCTCACCACCTCTCTAACACAAAGGTCAGTCGAATCCTTTCTTGTTAACGAGCCTCGCTCCAAATGTTTTCGTTTTCACGGTGAGGTACATTGATGTCAAGTTATTTTATGACTTCTAAGGACCTATTCTGACCTGTGCGTCTACATCGCAGATCAGTTACATTGTTCCCAGCAGATTGCCGGTAGATGATCCTGATGGACCATGTGTAGGTCGGGTCTCGAACCAGTGGCCGACGTCTCCGGCCAGGGTCTTCGTGACCAGGTTCCCTGCTGTCTCGTTCTCCGCAAGTCTCCTCCTTCTTGTGTCCGTCACTGCCAGTGTGGCTGCGTGAGTCGCCATACTATTGTGGGCCTTATTGACTCTCCTCCATTCGACCACCGGTAGCACCTGCGAGAGTCGTCTGCCTTGCCAGTAAATTGAGGCCAATTTAGCCGCTCTTGGTGGTCGGTTGGTACGTTGTTGCTTGATGATCACCTCGGATGTTCCGATGACATGCAGTGGAGACCAATTATTCTTGTAGCATGCAGTCAGACCATAAAGGAGCCCGAGCTGTTCCATACGATGAGAAGTCGTCGGGCTACCCTGGGCGTCCGGAGCCATATCGATCCAACAAACGGCAGCCTCCGCTAGTGATTACCCGATCCGTACAATCACCGCGCTCGCACCACCCTGAAATTCCTCGCCGACGTGGCCAGCAAAGAACAGTAGATAGCGCACGTCCTTCGGATGTGGTTGTCCCGCTTGTACTTTCCAATCTGTCATGAGCCCTTGTCTAATAACCGTCTTCGCGAGTTGCAGAGCCGTCGTCGATGCTGGCGTCCTCGAGTGATATTGGACCGTGGAGTACCCACGCTTAAGTCTCATATACAGGGACGCCTTTGGACCGTTGAGTATTGGACCGTGGAGTACCCGCGCTTAAGTCTCATATACAGGGACACCTTGTGGTGGGCGGCACTTGTATCATTGAGGACGTCATAATGCGAAACTCTCCATCGCCAGATCGCTTCTAAGAGTAGTTCTGCCCCCAGACTCCAGCATCTCTCCGCCATCGTCGCTACTGTTTCGGATACGGCTGCCTTCGACACGTCGTCATGCAGGTTCGAGTTGCTCTCAACCAGAGCCCAAATACCACGGGGTACTTTTGGTAATTCTAGTGCGAAAATGGCCTCCTGTACGTCTTTCGTCGACAAACCCAGTGATCTCCACCTATCCAAGAATAGTGCTCTCAATTGAGCAGCCGCTGGGCACGTCCAGAAGACATGCCAGAGGTCCACATGCCCCACTCTCACACAAGAGGTATGAGGACAGCCTGTGCCTCCCGATAGTGGGTTGTGAAGTGACAATGCTTGGGTCTTGATCCGATACAAAAGTTGAGTACCCCATGGGTTGAGTCCGACTACCTGTCGAAGCTGCTTCCACTTGAGTTTACTGAGTCCTGTCGCTCCGTGAGCGTCCATGCTCTCCCATTTCGCTCTTCTGCGCTCTAAGTCCTTCTCTGCCCGTCGTCGATAAGTCGTCGCAGTGAATTGCCTGTAGTGTTTTCGCGTCTGTGTCCATCTCCTTTGCCCAACCCATAGGCACACCGTCCTGCTCAGGAGCGGATGTGGATGTGTATACAGGAGAGTGGTCCCTTCACCAAGCCTTGTGAGGACTCCATCCTTGACTGCACCCATGTCAGCCACTGGACGTGTCATGGATTCGATCCTGTTAGGCGAATTGTGGATCAGCATTGGAGGTGTACCCCTTTCAAGCCGTATCCCCACTTGAGATTGGTCTCCCACTGCGATGAATCGGACCCCAGCGCTATCCACCTGTTCTTGAAGTAGTCGGGGGTAGTTGATAATGAGCAATTGAGTCAGTCGTTGCAGCTGGTCAACAAATCCCGTCGTTAACCAGGCGCGCCGTCCGAGTGCGGTGAAAATCACGTGTCCCTCTTGTAGGAAACGCCAGTGGACGACATCACGAAGGCGTACACCCCGAGTTCGCAGTTTGGAGAAGGATTGCTTCATATTTACATGATTTCCTTCTGTATCGAACAGTCGTAGCGCGCTCAAGTCCACATACGGGAGCCACTCAAGCCGTTGCTCCCCGATCTGGCGCCGTTCTTCCTGGATAAGTAGCTGCGCCTCTGCACCGAGGATATGCGGTGCTCTCACCTCTAGCGTCCTGCCGTCCCATGTCATTTGAATTCCCCCATTCCGTTGAGCCGTGCTGGTAATTGAGGAGACCAGGGAGCCCTGAGCTGGAAGAGGCGCAATGCCTCCAGCCCTTTCCACTAACTGCTTGCCGGTGCTCCACAGAGTGGGTCCGTACCGAGGCTGTGGGGTGAAACTCACCTGGAGTGACGAACACTGCTGGAACATTCGTACATGGCTGTGTCGAGAACAGAATGTCACCTACGATGTGTCCTGCAACGTCCCCGTGCAGAGCCCAGTTCGTAACTACGATCGCGGCCAGTGCCATTAACTCAGTTCGTAGATTTGGAAGTGCCAGTCCTCCTTCCGAAATTGTCAGCGACGCAACATCTCCCTTGAGCCAGGCCCTGATACCAGTAATCTCAAATACAAAGGCTCCATGCCAGACGTAATTCCTGATGTGTCGATCCATCCATTCCACGATGGCTGGTTGAGGCCATGCGTGACGGCCAATGTACAATAATTTTGGAATGACAATGGCCGACGCCACCATCGCGCGTTGCTCCACTGTCAGCGTTTTACGCATTGCCATGTTCAGACGTGTCCGTAATTGCTTGACCGCGATATTCCAATTTACATCAGGTGATACTCGACTGCCAGCCTGTACACCAAGACAGCGTGCATACTCATCGGGTTCCATGCACCTGAGGGGAGGAGGTAGCTGATCGCGCAGCGTCTCGTAATGATGTCGGGTAGCTACATGCAGAGGGACCACCATCGTTTTCTCCGCGTTGAGACACAATCCTGACGCTGTCCCGAATAAGTTGGCAATGCTAATCAGTATTGGTGCCTCAGCAGGGCTCCGGAGGTATACTGCCGTATCATCAGCGTAACCCGCCACCTTCAAAATCACTCCCCTGAGCTGCTTCGAAGCACCACTCCATGTAGTTTGTGGCAGCGCTCTATGGCTCGATACAACGGGTCAAGTGCAAGAATGAATAGTTGTGGGGCGAGTGGACAGCCTTACCGGATGCCACTCGTGACTTCCACACGCCGAGATGTATACCCATTCGCAAGAAATCGGACCGTGGTGCCATCATGGAGCGCGATTACTGCACTAACAAATTTGTCCGGATAACCAAGTCTCCGTAGCACCGATGCCAGGAAATTCCGATCGAGTGAGTCATAAGCCTTCTTGAAATCTAATAGCAAAGCGATAGCGTCCGCCATGTCAGGATCAGCCTCTGCCATCATCTTTGCCGCAGTATAGAGATCAATCGTCGCGTGAATGTCTCTGTGGGGGACAATCCCGTTTTGATTCGGATGAACTCTCTCCGGCAGTGTTCCACTGACTCTGGTCGCTAGCATCCGCGTCACCAATTCGTAGTCGTGTTCAGCAATGCAAGTGGTTTGTAGTTCAGAGCATGTGCAGAATGCCCCGTTTTCTTCAAACAAAATATGTTGGCTTCCAGAAAAGACTCCGGGAAGCACCCCGCTGCGTACCACTGATTGATTAACGGCAGCAATACCGGAACCAGCTCCACTGCGTACTCTCGGTACCAGTCATTGCCAAGTCGGTCGGGTCCGACCGCTTTGCCCGGTTTACACGCCGCAATAGCTGCTTCCAGTTCTTGAACTGTGAATGGGTCCTCAAGTGCTCGTTGGTTTGCAGTCGGATCCACTGCATCTCCCAACCAGTCGAGCACTTGTTGTTGCTCTGGGACATCAGTGGGCGGCTTCTGAAGAATAGGTGTCCAAGCATCTGCAAGTGTATCCGCCTTGTCATGCACACCTCGTTCTGGGCAACCAGGAACCGGGTCGAGCCGGTGTATCACGTTGTCACTATACTTGCTTGAGACCCGTTTGAAGAAATCCTTGGTCGTTTTCCCAACAAAGTGACTGTGCGAAACAAAGAGCTGTCTCTGTTTAAGTCGCGCTCGGTCCCGTTGGCATTCCGCAATGGCTGCCTGAGTCCGTGCCAGCGCAGTGGAGCCACCGTAATCCTGCAAGGTGAGCGCATCGAGCTGGTCCGTTATGGACTCGATGGTCGCCGGAGTCTTTGCGATGCGCTCAATCTCCCTCTTCTGCTGTTTCAGCAATCTCTTGAGACGTTGTTTATAGGAGTTCCGACACCGTTTTCGTCTGTCCTTGATCGTTTGTAGTGTGTATTTCACTACTCGCGCCTTGAACTGATCCCATAACCTGGCCGTCTCCTGCGCTGACAAGGTCTCAGCAGTTACCTGTTTTGTAAAATCAGTAAGTTCTCGGAGCGTGACCTCTCGCACCTCATCAGCTGCAAAGTGCGGTGGTGGCGAAACTCGTGCAGGCTTGCGAATTCTGATAGGGTCCGATGGAGATCGTAGCAGCATCTTGACTCCTCGATGGTCCGCCTTGGGAACTGGCGTCGCGAGATGTGTTGCCCTGAGCCAGGGCATAACGTTGCCATTCACGTACCATCTATCGAGTCTACTTGTAGCCTCGCCACGCCCTGGAACCGTGTATCGATAAGTGTGGGCGGTGGCGTGAAAGCGCTGCTGAGCAGCAACATCATCTGGCCTCGGTATATCGCCCACTAATGTGTCTTCTAAGCACCAATTGCCTAATAGACTCTGTAGGGCTGCTGATTTATGCACGTTGGGTCCTTGGACGTAGCTTCGATCAGCATGTCGCTCCAGCGTGCAGTTGAAATCTCCTCCCAGTATCACATGGGCATCCGAAGGTATGTCAAGCTGCGAAATCTGTCGAAAAAACCGCTCACGTTCTGCCACCACATGCGGAGCATACACATTCAAGACCAGGAACTCGGTCCCAGCTACATGGCTCTGTAAGGCCATGAAATGCTGGGACCAGTCCTTTTCAAATGCCGGTTTCGCGTGTCGGAATGCTCCATACGGGTGAATCAGACACGCCACCCCTCCTTTCTTGTCCTCTGACGGTGACCACCACGATATCGAGTCACAGCCGTCTCCAGACCTAAAGCCCCACATGGCAGCATGATCTTGAGCTGCACGTCGACTCTCCGCTCTCTCCACATGAGTTTCTTGCAATAAGACCACGTCGTTCCTGCAGTGCATGTCCTTCCCCATGAACGTGCGCACCCAATCTTGTTTTTGGCCGCGTGTGGAGCCAAAACCGTTGACATTTTGGGTAACGAAGCCAAAGCCGCGTTCTTCGTGGTGCAAATTTGAGGCCCCGTTGGGCCTTCCAGGCTGCAGCCGCTGCCTGTTTTCCTTCTTTTTCATCTTCCTCCTCAACAAATTGAAATCGCGTTGCTGGTTCTCCTGGTGCTCTGCTAGATCAACTATTTTGTAATGCTTGAGCATTGCACCCCTATAGGTGGAAGCAGTACTCGAGCTGCCATCTTCTCGGACTATACTGTCCGGTAACTGCTGCTGTGGCGATGGCTCCACATCCGCAGTGTGTAGGGCTGTGGTGCCCTTAGTGATGGCGGGACGCAGATGCCCCGGCACCTGAGCCCTGCTCACCCGCTCTCGGGTCCCTTCCGGCGATCTCCACTGCTGCGCTCCAGTTCTTTGTGGTGTAAATATCCGCGCAAAGGCGCCTCACCGCCGATGACGCTGTAAACCAGGCCGCGCGTACTGCACGCTGTGTGACCGCCAGCGCAGAGCCCTTCCAACCGGATACAAGATAGGGTAGCAGATGAAGCAATCTCCAATCCTTCTCGTCCATTTCCTCTGGTTTGTAGCGAACCACCACTGATGGTAAGATGTTGTGTAGACGATCCCATTGCCCTTGTCCCGCGCTAGCTGGTATCACAAATTGACTTCATGAGTAGACTCGCAAGCGGTCAGCCAGTCAGAGCAGTGCGTACGAGCTCGTTCAGGCGTGGTGTCGGTCGTTGCAATCACACGAAGGACTGCTGTTTGCTCCAGATACACCTCATAAGCACCCCACGCTGCAATGAACTCCGGGGAACTGAACTTGGCTGCCAACTCGGGATGAGGGAGCGCTTTGAACACTTCCCCACAGACCTCTGGGTGTGCTTGTAGCCACTGTTGGAACTCAGCTTGAGATGTCGATGTTTTACTGCTGTGTAGTTTGTATCGTTTCCTATTCTGGCGCTTCCACACTAGCAAAGCTTGTTGGTTTGACTCATCGCATTTTCCCCGTCGGTTGCGATCCGTAACAGATAATTTGTCGTCAGGCGTCTCTCATATGATCCGGGCATAAACTGCCGGGTGGATGTCCTCCTACGACACGTTTTGCTGCGGCGCTCCTCCATCTCCAGGTGAGTTTGATGCATCGGATTCCTGCGATTCTCCCGCGTAGTCACAGTACTCTGTCTCTCTCTGTAGTGATTCCTCTGTCTCCACAGCCAGTTGCTCACACACATCCATCAGCAGTGGGTTTCGATCCAACTGTGTGTCCTGTAGGATAGCATGAGCTGAATTGAGGCGAGCCCGCATGTCTGGCGCAGTCGTAGCTGCCCATTGCTGCAGCAGCGCACCGTGGTGAACCCCATAGAAGTGACATTCGATGTGCTTGAGAACAAGTAGAATGGGAACAACCCCATTCAGTTTATACTCCTTGAAGACTTGGACAGCTCTGGTGTCAGGCAATGCCTGTTGCACTCCTGTTTCAAATGTCGATCCATCCGCCCTCAGGTGGTCAACGTAGATGTACCTCTGCACATGGGTGGCTCCGTTCGCTTCTTCGCCAATCACGTAAATCGGCTCTCGCGCGTATTGGGTGAGACCTCGGAGGAACGCCCCTCCTGCCCAGAAGCTTGACGGTCTCTGTTTGGTCACTGGGACTGCTCGTTCGCGTTTGTGATGAGCGAAGAGGTCGGCCATCGCGTTGGCTTTTGACGTCGTCTGCGGGCGATCACGGAATATGCGAGCCAGTTCCAGCACTGGGTCTGTTAATCCGAGCTCCACATCCCCTTCCAGGTTTCCCATCATGATCGTGTATACATCATGCTTAATCGTGTTCAACTTGGCGAGCGTAGAAGCGTTCAGTTTAAATCCATTCGTAGCACAGTCCATTGATGAAGCATAGTAAGCGTGGAGCAGACAATGTCCATCCGCTGGGACTGAGAATGCTCGACCATGGAATGGAGTGAGCCAGAAGCCGAGCGCCTGGGGAGGCGTTGCTTCCACAACTTTGACCAGCTCGAATTCCTGAGAGGCCTCGCTCAATTGAGAGGACACCTCGGGCGAGCCTGGTGCTAATGGAGCTGGGAGATCAAAGGTCAGAACAGGAGTGTTACGCGGGGTCTGGACCTGTGTAGGCGTAGGTGGCTGTTGTTCCTCGTTGCCGTCGGGTTGCGTATTCGTTGTTTCATTGGACGTTTCTTGGGAGGTAGGGAACGCGTAAGGGGCATCGTCCTCGCCGTCGCCACTCGTGTGGTCGTCCTCCTGGGCCTTGCTACTTCTATCTTCTGTAGCTGTAGCCATGTCCATCGGTTCGTCGTGTTCACTCGCCTTGGTTTCTTCTTCCTCGTAGCACTGAACCGAGTCGTTCCGGGTTACAGGGGCGTCGTCCGTGTCCATTGGTTCGTCGTCGTCTCTTTCCTTGGCTTCGTCCGTGTCCATCGGTTCACCGTTGCCACTTTCCTTGGTTTCATCGTCGTCGTCGTCCTCCCGCAGGGCGTCAAATCCATTGCGTTGATCCTGGTGAAGAAATGCATCATACCGGAGCTGCTTCTTCGTTCGTTTACCAGCGGTTCATCCTTTGCGCGGTTTTTCTTCTCGAGAGTTGCCTGGCTGGCGACACTTGGCTTGAGTATGAGATTCCGAGGCCTCCTTGACGTTGTCAGATTTGGCAGGCGTTGGCCCATCCTTCTTTGCCTCTCGATCGGAGGTGGTCCCTACGCTCCGTGTTGTGGGCACTACAGCGGGCTCAGCCATTGTACGCAGGGCTTCTTCACCCGCCTGTTCCTTCGACGTTGCATCCACTTTCAGATGCTTGGCAATGGCAGCTTGTAACATCACCGCCACTTGGGCCACAGACGCTCCTTGTACATTCTTTGGGCTGAGTGTTGGGACGTTGCTAATCTTGCCAGTGAATACTTTCGTGTAGCGCGCTCGAGTGGAGGCTGTATGGTCATCCTGGATTGTGCAGGATGGGGCAGGATGTCCAGGGTGGTAGCACCTAAAGCACGGGATGTTTAAGCGTACCTGGTGGTGGTCAGCAGTGGGTTGGCATCCACCAGCACACAGCTTACTCCCTTCAAGTTGGGCGGGCACTGCGCACTCTTGAAAGTAACCACCCAGTAGTCTTCATCTTGCACATCTATGCCTTCCTGCTTGACCGGCCGAGTCACCTGCACCACCGGCACTCCAGCCATTTGCTGAAGAGCAAGATGAAGAGCAGTCGCACCAATATCTTTGGTTTCCATAAGCTTGACCTTGTAGCAGAGCTCCAGCTGGTCCACGGTCATAGCACCTCTCGCCGTAGCCATGTCGAGTCCATTCGTGTCTTTTAGCGTGATGAGTCCGTTTTGGAGTCGAAGGGTCGCATTGATCCACGGCATCGCTTTTCGATGGGACGCGAATACGAACGTTAGCACAAACGCTCCATCAAACGTGACGCGATCTAGATCATTCATCAATCGTCTTAGCATCGGTTGCCCAAATTCCTTGCGGGTATTGGCATCGATCAAGTGCGCAATGATGGTCCGTTGGGAGATACCGCGCGGCAGTCGAACCGAGGGAGGTACTGTAGCGGACAGCCGGTATAGTAGAAAGCGATCATGACACGCTCTCAGCTGCGTTCGTTGGAGTGCCGGTGGACTTCGTTGATGAAAAAGGGCGGATGGGGCAATTCCAGTCGGCCATTAAGGTACTCACCCAGGATGGTCTCCTCCTTGTCCGTTATCTTCCGTAGACGCGTGTCGTCCCTCAGGAGGCAGGGACGTAGTGCCTCCACCATCATTTCATCTCTCTTGACATTGCTGTCTCCGGAGATCTGGGCGTTCCAGTCCCTGGCCAGCGTCGACTTGAGGCGTGCAGTGCCCTGGACATCCCAAACTCCTGGTCGAATTGGCTTGCAGATGGCGTCTCGCGCAGCATCTTGGTTCTTCACTCCTCCCGTCGTTGCACCACGCTCCCCGGCCAAATTGGAGGAGGAGCTTGGGCCCTTAGTGTGAACCCCTTCCGTCTCGGGGGGTCGTGCCTTGTCGTTTCGGCGTCCACGTCCCTGCGAAGCGGTGGCAGAGCCATCACTTGCGCCGCCCCCAGCGGGGTCAGGTGGTCGTGACGCCTTGCGTCCAGCCATGGGCAGTTCTAAGGTCTGGGTTCTCTTGAGCTTTGCAGCGCAAATCAGCGAGTGTCGCTCCAAATGTGTCCACGTACAGCGTATTTAGTTTAACCTCTCATCAGAGCTCATACGGGCCCCAGTACGAACAGAAATATCCCGCGTTACTACTTTGATAACTGGAAACAACACTGTAAACCACATCTAAGTATCTCTGAAGTGAAAATAAAAAAAGTAGGGAAGATTAATCCATCCGTGGTGCCCATAATTTTACTTGATCCTAGTTTTGCTCGAATTTCTCTTGTCCAACCAATGGTAAAAGAAAAAGGTTTGCCAGGCTTGGCGCTGCCAGCAGAAAAAAAGGGCAGTACCAGAACATTGGAGACATAGATAAAATAAAGAAAAGTCATGGATTCTCCGAAAAGTAGTTGCGTGTTGATCGGATTAAGGAAAAAAGAGTAAAACACCGAGATGTCCGCCTTCTGCACTTTGAGGCGTTCCGTTGTGACCCAGTTACATCATGTCCAGGCAGCAACGCTCCTCCAGGGTGGAGTTCACGAGACCGCTTCCTTAGATCGAGCCAAAGGGAGGAAGCTCGTGAATGTCGAGATCCACCGCGTGGACCGTTCCGATGACGAGAAGAAGTGCAGCGAAGAAAACGAACTTGGCCATATCGTTGTGGTTAGTGAAGAACGGCTTAAGCTTGACCAGGTAAATTGGTGAATGAGCAGTCTACTCGGACGGAGGTTAGCGCTCTATATGTTGAGAGGCACTGGTACAGTACCTATCAGAGGTATTCCAAATATTATGTGGGGTAGAACTAATATACCTCGTGTGCTGCTAGCCTATAGAATCTCGTAGAATATTTCGCTAGCGCCTACCCCATTAACCATGTAAGCTCGTATTCACCGAGGTAACCGTGAAATCCCAGCACTACTATTAGGGGGTTTCAGTAGAGACTATGACCACATAATATGGATGGTTACCATTTGTGGACATTTCGAGTGTTTACCACGGAAGCCAACGAATATTTAGGGAAGGGAAGACTTCGATTCAGTAATGCTGCACGGGGGGTATTATAGCAGCGATATATTATATTCGCTTACCCCTAGCTTCTAGGAAGCGGTCGAGTTACTTATACTTGCGATATCTCCATTCAACCACGCAAACTTGAAAGTGTAATCGAAACCTGGTGAATCAATGACAAGATATTTGTGAGACGCGAGCAGTTGAGGAACAAAAACATTACTACGTACCATGGTGCTGAAGCGAAGCTTGAACATTATAGAAGACCCAAAAACAAATCTTGGTCTGCACACCAGGTCACTGCTTCTCCAAGACGAAAGCGAGCTGGTGAATGGCCGAAAAGCGAAGTCGATACTGCAGCAGCCAACACAGTAGAACCGATGCCACAACCTTGAGTGCACAATTGAACATGACGTTGTTCAAAGCTTGGTTCAGTTCATCTTCCGTGAGATCGGCAAGCTGTGCGTAGTAGGCTCGATTGGGCAACTGGTACATGACGCCCATGTAGATTGCTGTACAAAAAGGATATTACTATGAGAATAAATGAGGAAGAGAAGCTGATAGCAGGATGCTACTTACAGAAAGTGAGCGGAATGAATACGCCGACGTAGTTGATGAGAACCAGGAACTCCGTCAAGTATAGAAGTCTCCGTACTTCGAAAATATACTGGAGTGAAGTAGCTGTTACCTCCTTGGGATCACGCGCCGTATGCTTCTCCATGCTCTGTGGTTCTGGATGGATTCGAGCCTCGACAAACGGTTTGATGGTTCCACGCTCTTCAAAGTTGAATTCAGTTTCCGCAGTTTTTGTCGCCTGCTGTCCGGTACTTCATCAGCTATAGGCAATTTTTCTCGTTGAAGTATTGATGGACGTACTGGAACTGTGTTCACCTTTGGTCCTTGAAGAGCTTCTTGCTGATCTAGTAACATGGTCTCCGCTCGCTCCAGACAAGTGACTGTATGGGCACCAATGCTTGACTTGGGTATTCCCTTATTGGGATCATTGTACACGTCTTCGTGAGCCAATTGTCTCCCAATACGCTCCATTCGATGAACAGCATCGTTGACGTCACGAAGTGACATCGCTAGTTGAGTCAAAAGTGCAGCCGTCACCATGAGTGTTGTGCCAAAAGAAGGCGAATTTTGCATGCAGTAAGACACAAACGATGCGTTGAACACTTCCGAGTTGAACACGACCACCTCCGGCATTTCATTGCTCAGGTGAACCACCGTTAGTGTGAATATGTTTCGCATGATCAACTTGATCACCGGTAGCAGTGAGGCGAAGAACATTTGACTCGTCTTGGAGAGCGTCGTGAACACGAAATAGTACGGAGGATACGTCACAACAAGTAACACCTCACACAGCCACACCTTAATGGTGTTGATCACCATCATGCCTGAGCCAGGGGCCTGTTGAATCGGTCGTAGCCACTCTATAACCATGAAGACAGAGAGAATCACCACCCACGCTGGCATCGCGATGACAATTGAAAATGGAACGGGAAAACCAATCCACAATGCGAGACCGTAGAGAACTGCAATCGTTAGACCTGCTACGATAACAGTGTTCCTGGCTGCCCGCCAATTCGGGTACGGCAACGCTGGCACACTGGTGCGGAATTGGGAGATGGCGAGAAAAGTCATGACGACGTAGCTGTAGTATTGACGGATTTGGAAAGTTTTGTTGGCGTTGATCCCTTCAGACGGCACTTCGAGAGGCAAAACATCACTGAGCACGGTAATAACCAAGCACGGCAACGGGGTGACCACTAACACCATGATGATGTGAGGCCAACTCGTCTCCCGTGTGTACCTTGCTAAGGCGAGGACTCGGTCGGAGGAATAGCTACCATGGAGCTCAACTTGGGAGCGTTCCCACGCCTTCATGAATCGTTGTTGGGGGCTGGGCATCGCCTCTCTGCTTATGATAAGGCTGACTTTCTACAGCACAAGGAACCAAGCAACAACAAAAGTGTGTGTTGCCCTGCTTCTGAGCGTTGGGCAGCAGGATAAATTCACACGTTTCCTAGATTAGGAGACATACACACCAACGTTCGACCGCGTGCTTCAAATAGCTTGTCAGGACAGGGGACGGTTGCCATGTTCGTTTGTGTAAACAGTGAATATATACCATGGAAACTTGATCTTCTGAATCAATTTTCTCGCTTCCATTTATCTCTTGCGATGGCTGCTGGCTAATTGGGCCAATGCTTCAGTTTACTGCGTTGCAAGATTGTATATAGTATGAATTGGAGCGATTCATTATTCCCGCAGCCATTTTCAAAACTCAAATTCAAATTGTGCCCCCCCCCCCCCCCCTCGCTTTGAAAATGGCTGCGTGAATCGCTCCATCATCTACAATCAAGTTGAATCACTCGAATTAAAAGAACTATCGAAACCTAGACAGCCAAATAAAGTTAATCGTACCATAAAGCTTTAGTGGAGACAAAATGTGTCACCAACTACAAGTTCGTTCAGGTTGAGAGGATTGGTACATTCGTACGAAATTGCTGAGCTTCGAAAAATGAAGGTTTGCTGCCTTGGAGACCCATCGATTGATCCTCTATCTTGCCGGCATCTACCAGCATCATGCTGGCAGCATGGTCGCCAATAAACAGTGTAGTGGGGTTCCTAGCAATTGTGAAACAGTGAATCCAGTTTGCATCTTTCACCTAACTCGGCAAAGCTAAAGCACGTTCCGTAAGATACTTAGTACTGAAGTCGTTGGAATCGTCTTAGAAAAATGATAACTGGAAAGCGTGGAGTAGTGGTCATCTCGATCGCTGTGCGCAGCGATCATTGTGGCATTGTAATGGTAAGTTGTTCTCAGATTCAGAGCTTCCGAAGACAGCCATCCGATCTTACAAAAGATATCGTACCTGATGCGATTTGTTGACGACACAGTACAACGATTTCTTCATTTTTGAAACGTGCTGTGGACATAAGTTACGGAAATGCTGCTACATGTAAAACAACACTTATACGGCAAATGAAGTTGTTTATCGACAATTATTCTGAAATGTATAGCCCTCTCTAGCTCCATCCTATTCACGAACAAGTTTTAGCCTACCAAAACGAATTTAAACTTCGGAATAATCGGGTCATGAATGCTTTGTACTGCCGCGTCCTTGGGAGAAGCGTGCGATTTTCTTATCCTCCTGAGGAGCTACCCGCCAGTCATTTTATCTTAGCCAATCGCAGATGTACCAATTCCACGACTGCACTTCCACTGCGCACCCTTCCAGTATACTTGGCACGCGAGCAAGCAGCCACTCCAAAAATTCCAGACGAAAAACCCGGAAGTTGCCGCTGAAATGGAAAGCACAGTATTCCGGAAATTCAGAGAAGAGATACAACGCTGTGTCAAGAAACCCCACCCAGCTGAGAATTTTTTCATAGCTAATTGCGTGCACCGCTCTGAGCGATTGAGGTGAAACCACTTAACCATTTTCACATGGCCGTTTCCTACCGCTCCGTCGATAGCCACATGAGCACCCCTCCGTGCGGTGTTCGTGCAACCACTTGACCATTTCCAAACGGCCACACATAGCTGCAATGTCCATGGCTTGTTGAGTGCACCCCTCCGTGTAGTCGGTCCACGAAACACGGTATTAGGGAAGCTGGTGGCTTCCTAGGACCCCTTGCGTGTATTGATGCATGTTCAGAAGTGAGCTATCTAGTTTGGTTGAGACCACTCTCCAAAGGAGATACTGTAGTCTCGTCCTCTAGTCGTCCTAGTTATCCTACCACCAGCATGGCTTCGGTTTCTTATCCGAAGCCCAGTGAGTGAGGCACGTCTTATACATTCGCACACTACACCGCCCTCCCAAGACTTGGCTCACGAACGAAGCTTGCAACTGTCGTCCGGCTTGTCTTGGACTTGCATGTACTTGTAAAATGTAATCTGCATTACTCCAGGTCGGACACCGCCTTCTGGAATGCTTGATCCGCTTGAGTCATTGCGTAGGCTCTCACCAAGACGGGTATATCCTTGTATAGTGCAGTCAATGACTCCCATGAGTCGTCGATGGGGTCCAAACCTTTCCACGACACGAGTACTTCATGCTGACCCTTGTCACGGTTCCATCTGTGCTCTAGAAGAGCAGCTACCGTGAGGATGATCCCCTGTGATGCGACGTGCTCACGTATTTCCTCTGTCACTTCAAAGCTTTTGTCGGCGTAAAACTTCAACCGTGAACTGTGTACATCTTGCTCTGCACCGATAACCAGGTGTTGGACTCTGAAAGAATGTTCATCAGCTTGCACGACCTGATATGGTCCTACCCACATCACCAACAATTTATCATTGTGCTTTTGATCCACACGTGATCGTAACACAAAGTCACCAACGCCAAAGTTTGGTTTCAGTGCGCGTTTCTGATTCTGCTTGTTGCGCTTTGTCTGCTTTGATCGGGCAGTAATCACCTTCTTGTGCATGAGCTGAGCACTCTCTCGTAGCTGCAGCAACTTGTCCTCAATGTGGTCTGGGAACTCACCCAGATCAACCAATATCTTCTGTCTGCTGTCCAAGTAGAAGTCGAGCGGCGACACAGACGGAAGTACACAAAACAGCTCAAGAGGTGCATGATTGCCTAACGAAGGCACGGGTGTATGGTTAAGGTTGGCTTGCAGAGCTGAAACAAAGTAGGTCCAGTCCTTAATGTCAACCTTGTACTCTAGACACATTGCCCTGAGAACTTAAATGATGTCCTTGTTCAGCCTTTCCACCGATCCGTTAATCCAGGGTGAATATGCTAACGTGAAGTTCTGGTTGGAGTTCAGACGCTTGCTCACTTCCTTCACAACTTCATTCTTGAAGTGCGATCCGTTGTCACTGATCCACAATCCGGGTGCTCCAAATCTGCTATGCCAATCCATAATTGCCTGTGCCGTCACGGCACTTGTCGGTACGACACACGGCGCCAGCTCACAGTAATGCGTAGCGTCGTCTTTCATCACCAACAAGTAAGCGTAGTTTCCAAATGACTTACCAAGATGCAAGTAATCCCAGTGTAATGCTTCGTTCATTTCCTTGCCACGAAACGTTTCCGCCCAAGGTCGATGCACAATCCTTCCCCCCTTGACGTGGTGACAGAGTAGGCAGCCACGAAGGAAAATGTCCACTCGTTCACGCAGTCGAGCAATTAGGAATCGTCGCAGCATGATTTCCATTAGTGCATCACGCCCACGGTGCCCCTGCGGTCCACAGTGCGCAATCACTAACAGTCGTTGCACAATGTTGCTGCCTTCACTTGGTATCCATATACGGCCGTTCTTGGTCCACACGCCATCTTCATCTTGCGACATGCCCTTCGGCTTCTCCACAACATGCTGTTGCTGGCTGGCAACGATAGCTGCAACGTCTGGCCACTCATAGTTGTCATTACCAAATGGACGAATCGGCACTGGCTTCGGTGTAACCTCAGCGACACTTGCTTCGGTTCTCTCAGATGTATTCACCTCATCATCATCTGGACTCGAACGCTTTCGTCGTAGGCGCTTCATTGTGACACTGGTCGAGCGTTGGCATCCAGCCCAACGCGATACCATGTCAGCCCAGACATTCTTTACTCCTTCTATGTGCTCAATAGAGAATCTGTATTCCATGAGCTTCATTGACCAACGCAGAAGCTTTCCTCTGACATGCTTCTTGATCTCTTGTGCAGGTGCGAAGACATGGATAAGGTTCCTGTGGTCGCAGTACATGCGGAACCCCTTCGGTCGCAATAACAGGTAAGAGAGCTTGTCACATGCCATAACAATCGGGTACGCCTCTTTTTCAATGACGCTCCAATTTCGTTGTGCACCAGTGAATGTTCCTCCCATACACACTAACAACTCGTGTTCTTGTTCGTGAATAGGGACTTGTGCTTTCCACTCGGTCACTTGAGTCACTATCACGGACCACCCAACATCGCTTGCATCCGTGAGGTGTTGTGGTAAACTGATAGATGGAAGTGGTGTACGACATGATCCAGCACGGATCGATGCACTGCGTGCATTACCGTACCCGTCGACCGCTCGTGAACTGCAGCAGTTCATCTGCTCTACAAACTGGATGAGGACCTCCATCATTGACTATGGGCGACTAGTACGACCTCTGCAGGACAAGTTTGACGCTGTCATGAAGAACACGTCTAAGCGGTCAAAGCGAGTGGCCAGTGGTATCCTGATCACGCTGAGTGCAGCAGAATTGGAAGCCTTTGACCACTTGAAGGAAGCGTTGTCTAAGAGTTCAATGTTGGCATTTCCGAGAGCCGAAGCCGAGACAATCCTGGTCACCTGCTTCTTGAACACACACGACTTGGTTGCACTGAGCTTGAATCCAAACTCGTTCATCAAGCTGAACAACTCATGCAGCTTGTCCAAGTACTCATCCACAGTCTTTGCGTACAATAGAAGGTCATCAATCCACACTAAAAGGTGTTCGTACAATAGAGATGCAAAGCAACGCTCCATGGTTGCTTGAAAATACAATGCTGCGTCCGAACAACCTTGTGGTACACGACGCGGCGTGTAAATTTTACGATGGGCCATGTAGGAGAGAATTCCCTGCGAAGCTTCATCTAAAGGCAGTTGCCAGTAGCCTTTTATGAAGTCGAACAACCCGAAGAATCGACTCCCAGCCACTTTTTCCAGGTCCACATCCAAGTTTGGCATCGTGCCAACGAGAGGTTCCACTTGTGCATTTGTCGGCTTGTAGTCCGTAGTTTGTCTGTACTCGTTCGCACCTCCAGCCTTCTTGACCGGTAGCGCAGGACACGCCCATTTCGCGTCAGGATTTTCATATACCCACCCCAGACTAACCAATGTGTTGTTGAAGTTTTCCAGAAACCGCTGTAGGTCCGGTGGATATTTCCTCGCTTTTGTTTTGTACGGCTTAGCCCCAGGCTTCAGTCGCACCTTCAGTGGCGGCACGTTTGCCGGCGGGTCATCACCAAGCTTCACACGTCAAATGTCATACATGTAGATCACAGTGCGAAGTCTGTCGACACGATCACTCGGGAATCCTTCCTCCAAGGCTCGTTCAATCATGGCTCCCACTGCTTGCTTGATCTTATCATCATTCTTCCTGCTCACTGCAGGGTCATCATCAATGTCACCATCGTCCGTACCATCGAACCAGGCCAGCAACCCAAGTTGCCTGTCAACGTCAATTCCCAGCATGCTCAGTACATCACGACCAAGCAGGAATTCATCCTGACCATCAACAACCAAACACTCCACCGGAGAGTGAATGTTGACGGGTCCAGCTGCCGTCCGCAGCGACAGCTTCAAATACACAACCTCTTTCACCTTCAACGTACGTCCACCAACAAGTTCACACAAAATGGGTTGACGTAGGTTCACGATTTCAATCTCCGCTCCATTCAACTTTTCCACATCACTTCGAGAAATGCACGACTTGAACGCACCACTATCTGCACAATAAGGCAGCTCGAGCAAGTCGTTCACTCGTACAGTAGGTTTATCTTCAGGTAGGCACTGCCTAATTCGACGGAGGCGTGCGGTGCCTCCCTTGTCTGTTGAACGGTTGTCTACGCCGACCATAGTTGCGGTTGGAAGTGTTGGTTGTGCTATCCACTCGGGGACAGTCACGCACTAGGTGGGCGCCACCGCAGTTGAAACAGCCTCGTTTGTTACTGCTGCGGCCATTCTGTCTTGTATCACCTCTATCTTCCACTTGGCGACGGTCCTGGTGACCCCCATGGTTGTTATTCGATGATTTGCCATGATACTGGCGTTTGCGGGGAGTGAACGAGCTGTTCTTCGCGTCGTTACTACCCTCGCCATCATGCTTCTTCCGCTTACCATCTGCACCTCGCACCGCCCGGTCATTTTTTTCCTGGTCCAGAGCTTGCTCCATGATGAGTTTGAACAATTCAGGTACACTCGATTTTGCTCCTTGAGCCCGAAAGTCAATCTCATTTTTCACCTTCTTCTTGAGTCTGGCCGGTAGTGAGTTCGCCAAGACCTTGCACTTCTTCTTCATGCCATCCTCGGTCTTAAAAAGACCCACAAGACCGTTGGTACGAATCAGTGTGTTACACGAGTGGAAGTAGTTGGTCACTTGCGCTTCCACATCACCCTGATTCTCGTCCATAGACAGTTCTCGCTGGAACAGGTCCTCGATGTTGGGAAGAGTGCGGTTCTTGAAGCTCTCCACAGTCTTCATCACCCAATCCCACAGGAAGTCCTCAGTGAGTTCACTCTTGTCCTTCACCCAGACGACTTCACACAGTGTGTCCAGTAATGGCTCATCAAAAGAGTTCCTGACGCTTGTCATTACTGCATCAAGTTCTTCTCCGGTATTCTTGCAGCGAGCCTTAATCGCTTCTTCGTACTCCAGTCGCAAGTCGAGCCATCTCGCCATCCCGTCATGGGATATGTCGATCACTTTAGGCGGAGTGACAAACGTGAATGTCGGTTGTGGCACCGTGGGGTGGCTGCCTGCCGAAATGCCATTCGTCGCTTCTCCAGTGTGTCTAGCTGTTTGCCTGCTGGGATCTTCGTCTTCCTGGCGTGTTGATCGCCGACTTGACGTCGTCGTACGCCCTCCTCTAGCTGCTCGACCTCGACCTCGACCCCGCGCTTGGTTACGACTCCCTGTCGCAGTTGTGTCGCCAACGGCTCCAGTCAAAGATGAAGGTGGCCTTTGATCTTGTTCGCCACTCAAGGGCTCTTGACCACCAAGATCCGAACGACTCGTTCGCCTTGAACGAAGGGTTCGCTGCGTCGAAGTCGTCGTTGCGGTGTTGCTCTCGGAGGTCTCGTTGTTGGTCGGTACTTCTGACATTATCGTTGTCGAACCTTGATTCACTAAAGTTAACTTTGTAGTCGGTCCACGAAACACGGTATTAGGGAAGCCGGTGGCTTCCTAGGACCCCTTGCTTGTATTGATGCTTGTTCAGAAGCGAGCTATCTAGTTTGGTTGAGACCACTCTCCAAAAGAGATACTGTAGTCTCGTCCTCTAGTCGTCCTAGTTATCCTACCACCAGCATGGCGTCGGTTTCTTATCCGAAGCCCAGTGAGTGAGGCACGTCTTATGCATTCGCCCACTACAGTCTTTTGGGTATTCTACAACATGCAGGTATCTCTGCAGCACGGAGGTTCGTAAAAGTTTGTATATATTTTTTATTTTATTTTTATTTAAATATGTGGTTTTGATAGACTGACACTATGTGGCTGTGTTCGTAGGCTATGACAATACTTTCCAATGATCAAACTGCGTCGTTGGGGATAAAATGTCATGTTAGCCCAGATCGGGTGCGGAGTGGTGGGTGTTAGCTGCTAGCAAATTGCAGAATGAGCTCTACCTGCGTGTTGGCACGAGCCAAGCTACGGTAGTGGTTTCCTAACCGACTTTCTATAAAACAACCGACGTTGGTTAGTACTTGTTCCGGCCTCGCGTGATCTGGAAAAGGCCGTCTCCTTGCCTTTCTCCGAACAGCTCGGCATTCCTTCGGCGTCTGGAGACGCATCCTTTCCGCTTTGCATGGCTTCAAGCTCAGCAAGACGCTCAGAGCACACGGTAGTCTGTCAACCTGTTTAGGCGAAGCATGTCGGCGAGAATGGCAAGTAACTTGCACAGTCGTTGCTGGCCTTTGACCTGAGCCCACTCGGGTGATGCGTTTGTTGGCCCCTGCAATTGTCTGAAAGCCGTCGCCATTTTGTCCGTACCACGAGAAGGACATCAGAAACCTCAAGAAATATATAGTGATTGACGGAGACGGGCATGATTTATGATTGCTGTTTCTCGTGTGGCTTTCAAGTCAACATCAATTGTTGACTTTGATTGAAATTCGCGGCCGACGTCAAATATTCCAGTGCGATGCAACACTTTGGAAAAAGTCACCAAGAACACAAGTGCAAATCACTCTTCCATTAATGCGGCAATCTGCAGCTGCTCGTATTGACACATCTGAGTGGGCATCGTTCCCGGTGTTGATAGCTTCTCGGGTTGTGTGTAGGAATTGCCTTCCGTCAAACGGAAACGAAAGTGTGACTGGGATTATTGATACGTTTCTAGTCAACATGTCGCGCTCATTGTCATTATCAACAGCATACAAAACTCTGACGGTAGTCTTCGGATGCTTCTGTATTTGGTAATTCGAGAACCACCTTCAATGGACCCATTTCTCCGTCGCGGGGAATTCAACAACGTGACGGGCGCTGTGCCTGTACATGGAGACTTGAAAACATTACAGTGGCTGATGGAAAACTACTTTCCAGATGAATTTCTCTCTAAAGTAGTAGTAGAAGCTACTTTAACGGGCATTTGCATGTTTTGGAGTGGCTATGGCAGAATCATCGAAGCCGGGGTTACTGGGGAGGATTTGAGCTGTGTGACGTGATGGAAACTGGGCATCCTGATGTGATGCAGTGGTTGTACGCTCACGTTGATATCCGACCTGAAATTGCTCCGTCCGTGATCAAACTTGCTGCAGCCGATGGAGATGTGGAAATTGTACAAATAGTGCACGAGAAGTTCGACGTGGGGATTGTTACTGTTTTTGATGCAGCAGTGAAAACGAGGACCGATGGGAGGTTGTCCGCTGGTTTGTGGACAACGCCACACGTGATGACCTGAACGCAGCGACGCCTTAGATTAATCACGTCAACTTACGCCACACAGAGTTAGGTGATTTGGATATGTTGAAGGATATATATGAAGTAGGATTTGTGCGAGAGCCTGTATGGGCTCTAGAGGGGGCTGCTGGGTATGGCCACCTCCACCTTATCAAGTGGCCCCACGAAGAGAAGGGGGTCACAAGTGCTCGTTACGCTCACGGTTTTGCTGCCCAGAACCGTCATCTAGAAAAGCTGAAGTATTTGTACGAAAAGAAGATCGCTGGAAGTTCTTCTCTCATTTTGGATGTTGCTGCAACTAGGTCTTTGAAGATAGTTCAAGGGGTTCATTTGAATACTCGAGAACGATGCTCCGACCACGCAATGGACGAAGCTACACGTCAGGGAAATCTTGAAATGGTACAATGGTTCCACTCAAACTGTACGGAGCGATGAAGCTCGAGGGCATTGCACAATGCAGCTCAAAATGGACATTTTGAGACGGTGAGGTGGCTCCATGCAAACCGAAGTGAGGGTTGTCACGTTTCAACGATGCGAGTGGCTGCAGAAAGTAACAACCTAGAGATGGTGCAGTGGTTGCACGCCAATAGACATCAAACATTTGATCTTGAAATTGTCGTGTATACAGCCGCTGCGCTCGGTAATCTAAACAATCTGCAATGGTTTCATAAGAACCTCGACGGAGGGTGCACTACTGCAGCAATGGACGACGCTGCAGCGAATGGACATCTCGACGTCGTAAAGTGGCCGCACGAATACCGTACGGAGTGTAGTGGGCGAATGCATAAGACGTGCCTCACTCACTGGGCTTCGGATAAGAAACCGACGCCATGCTGGTGGTAGGATAACTAGGACGACTAGAGGACGAGACTACAGTATCTCTTTTGGAGAGTGGTCTCAACCAAACTAGATAGCTCGCTTCTGAACAAGCATCAATACAAGCAAGGGGTCCTAGGAAGCCACCGGCTTCCCTAATACCGTGTTTCGTGGACCGACTACAAAGTTAACTTTAGTGAATCAAGGTTCGACAACGATAATGTCAGAAGTACCGACCAACAACGAGACCTCCGAGAGCAACACCGCAACGACGACTTCGACGCAGCGAACCCTTCGTTCAAGGCGAACGAGTCGTTCGGATCTTGGTGGTCAAGAGCCCTTGAGTGGCGAACAAGATCAAAGGCCACCTTCATCTTTGACTGGAGCCGTTGGCGACACAACTGCGACAGGGAGTCGTAACCAAGCGCGGGGTCGAGGTCGAGGTCGAGCAGCTAGAGGAGGGCGTACGACGACGTCAAGTCGGCGATCAACACGCCAGGAAGACGAAGATCCCAGCAGGCAAACAGCTAGACACACTGGAGAAGCGACGAATGGCATTTCGGCAGGCAGCCACCCCACGGTGCCACAACCGACATTCACGTTTGTCACTCCGCCTAAAGTGATCGACATATCCCATGACGGGATGGCGAGATGGCTCGACTTGCGACTGGAGTACGAAGAAGCGATTAAGGCTCGCTGCAAGAATACCGGAGAAGAACTTGATGCAGTAATGACAAGCGTCAGGAACTCTTTTGATGAGCCATTACTGGACACACTGTGTGAAGTCGTCTGGGTGAAGGACAAGAGTGAACTCACTGAGGACTTCCTGTGGGATTGGGTGATGAAGACTGTGGAGAGCTTCAAGAACCGCACTCTTCCCAACATCGAGGACCTGTTCCAGCGAGAACTGTCTATGGACGAGAATCAGGGTGATGTGGAAGCGCAAGTGACCAACTACTTCCACTCGTGTAACACACTGATTCGTACCAACGGTCTTGTGGGTCTTTTAAGACCGAGGATGGCATGAAGAAGAAGTGCAAGGTCTTGGCGAACTCACTACCGGCCAGACTCAAGAAGAAGGTGAAAAATGAGATTGACTTTCGGGCTCAAGGAGCAAAATCGAGTGTACCTGAATTGTTCAAACTCATCATGGAGCAAGCTCTGGACCAGGAAAAATGACCGGGCGGTGCGAGGTGCAGATGGTAAGCGGAAGAAGCATGATGGCGAGGGTAGTAACGACGCGAAGAACAGCTCGTTCACTCCCCGCAAACGCCAGTATCATGGCAAATCATCGAATAACAACCATGGGGGTCACCAGGACCGTCGCCAAGTGGAAGATAGAGGTGATACAAGACAGAATGGCCGCAGCAGTAACAAACGAGGCTGTTTCAACTGCGGTGGCGCCCACCTAGTGCGTGACTGTCCCCGAGTGGATAGCACAACCAACACTTCCAACCGCAACAATGGTCGGCGTAGACAACCGTTCAACAGACAAGGAGGCACCGCACGCCTCCGTCGAATTAGGCAGTGCCTACCTGAAGATAAACCTACTGTACGAGTGAACGACTTGCTCGAGCTGCCTTATTGTGCAGATAGTGGTGCGTTCAAGTCGTGCATTTCTCGAAGTGATGTGGAAAAGTTGAATGGAGCGGAGATTGAAATCGTGAACCTACGTCAACCCATTTTGTGTGAACTTGTTGGTGGACGTACGTTGAAGGTGAAAGAGGTTGTGTATTTGAAGCTGTCGCTGCGGACGGCAGCTGGACCTGTCAACATTCACTCTCCGGTGGAGTGTTTGGTTGTTGATGGTCAGGATGAATTCCTGCTTGGTCGTGATGTACTGAGCATGCTGGGAATTGACGTTGACAGGCAACTTGGGTTGCTGGCCTGGTTCGATGGTACGGACGATGGTGACATTGATGATGACCCTGCAGTGAGCAGGAAGAATGATGATAAGATCAAGCAAGCAGGGAGCCATGATTGAACGAGCCTTGGAGGAAGGATTCCCGAGTGATCGTGTCGACAGACTTCGCACTGTGATCTACATGTATGACATTTGACGTGTGAAGCTTGGTGATGACCCGCCGGCAAACGTGCCGCCACTGAAGGTGCGACTGAAGCCTGGGGCTAAGCCGTACAAAACAAAAGCGAGGAAATATCCACCGGACCTACAGCGGTTTCTGGAAAACTTCAACAACACATTGGTTAGTCTGGGGTGGGTATATGAAAATCCTGACGCGAAATGGGCGTGTCCTGCGCTACCGGTCAAGAAGGCTGGAGGTGCGAACGAGTACAGACAAACTACGGACTACAAGCCGACAAATGCACAAGTGGAACCTCGTTGGCACGATGCCAAACTTGGATGTGGACCTGAAAAAGTGGCTGGGAGTCGATTCTTCGGGTTGTTCGACTTCATAAAAGGCTACTGGCAACTGCCTTTAGATGAAGCTTCGCAGGGAATTCTCTCCTACATGGCCCATCGTAAAATTTACACGCCGCGTCGTGTACCACAAGGTTGTTCGGACGCAGCATTGTATTTTCAAGCAACCATGGAGCGTTGCTTTGCATCTCTATTGTACGAACACCTTTAGTGTGGATTGATGACCTTCTATTGTACGCAAAGACTGTGGATGAGTACTTGGACAAGCTGCATGAGTTGTTCAGCTTGATGAACGAGTTTGGATTCAAGCTCAGTGCAACCAAGTCGTGTGTGTTCAAGAAGCAGGTGACCAGGATTGTCTCGGCTTCGGCTCTCGGAAATGCCAACATTGAACTCTTAGACAACGCTTCCTTCAAGTGGTCAAAGGCTTCCAATTCTGCTGCACTCAGCGTGATCAGGATACCACTGGCCACTCGCTTTGACCGCTTAGACGTGTTCTTCATGACAGCGTCAAACTTGTCCT